>JACJUM010003174.1:6685583-7151510 GCA_020976665.1 Heortia vitessoides
AGATAAATTCATCAGATAAATTCATCAGATAAATTCATCAGATAAATGTTTGCCCTAGGTGGGGATCGATCCCACGATCATTGACGCGTGTAATATTTTTATTTTTGACTTTTATTTAATAAACAAATAATAAGTGTATATATTTAGGTCATATAAATGGGGTAATAGTATACGAAGAAGTTCCTACTCTGTTCGGGAGCCGCATCGCATGCACGCCCAAGATACACTGTTTACGTCCTGGAGACAAACAGATCTTCGTCATATCTTTCTGCAACTCCAATCAGGGACCGTATTTCGAAGAAATCAACTTTTCGATACGCGACACAGATGTTATACTGAAGTTGTATTTGAAGTAAGTGTGATATTTATAACTATAGAATGAATCTTATGAAATCTCAACAATAATAATAATTTATGCAGTCGCATTTGTATTTTGTAATTGTTTATTTTCCAGGGGTGAAGTGGTCTATCCTTCTTTGACGTTCAGCGTACCCTGTTTGCATTTCGGTATGGTTAGTTTAGGTATGTCAAATAAATCCCTTTTTTCAATACGTATATCCATGTACAAACAAGCATACAGTCCGCGTAATAATAAGCGTCACCAAACAAAGCGTCAGGATTTCTTTATAGCGTAACCAACCTTAGGACTTGAAAATATTATGTCACAGTTTGGTAGTTTTTCTTTCACAATTTTATAAATTAATAAGCAAATAATCGTTTACGTCAGTGTATTTATAAAATTTTGTTAAAATTTATGGGTTTTATTGCTAAGGTTCACTAGTACTGTATGCTCGCTAGTAGTGCATATGCTCGTGAAGTGAAAGTTAACAAAGATTTTTGTTTGTTTTTTCTTTTATAAAGTAAAGCAGATAACTGCTTTACTTTATAAAAGAAATTGAAATCACAGCTTGAATTCGTCTGGGTATGCTAGCGAGGATATCCCGGATACTTGCTTGCGGAATACATTCCCACTCCGCGGTAAGCACATTCTTCAGGTCTCTGATGGTCTGCGAAGTCGGTTGTACTGATCTCACGCGTCGAGCTGGCCAAACCAAACGACGAATGCCGACCTCTCACATACGGTTTCACATCGGCAGACCGGTGGGCGCGAGCGATGTCGTCCATAAAAATTGAGTCTTCGCCTAAAGCGGCCAATGCGGGTTGTGCATGAGGAATTAGAACTTCCGTTATGTAGCCGAAGACTAACTCTGTACCATCCATTGAATTTATTCCTGCCCAAAACATAAAAGAGCCCCCACCATAGGGTGTGATTTCTTCAAAAGAAGCCTTTGAAAAGCGTTCTCCTGGTCTTCGTAGCACTTGCCGACGTCGATCTTCACCGAACAGAGATATCCTGGCTTCATCGGAGAACAATACCCTATTCTAGTCTTCTTGAGTTCATGATTCACAATTTCGAGCAAACCTAAGCCTAAGCCTGGCAACTCTGTGCTCACGGAGTAACTAAGGGCCGCGGGCCCGGCGATGACTGCGTATATTGGGCACGAGAAGCCTCCCCCTGACCGTCCATAGACTAATATGCATACTTCTTACTTCTTCGAGGTTGTTCTTAAGGTCTACATACGAAGACTTACGATTTCTCAATGCGCGACTCACAAGAAATCGATCATCCCGTGGTTGGGTACATGGTTTTCTTCCAGAACCAGGCCTTCTCTCGACGGAACTGGTGTCTTGATACCGCTGCCAGGTCCTTTGAAACGTCGAGCAACTCACACTTAGCCTCTGAGCCACGAAGCATTGGCTGCAACCCTCTTCGAACAGCGCAATAATTTTGGTAGTTTTTACCACTTTCTCTAACATTATTGAAACAGCTAAACAGCAATAAATGAACATGAAATAAATTCACAAAAATTAACTAAAAGTTGTGAAAACCCATATTATCTTTTAGAACTTCGCACCAAAAATGTAGGACCAAAGTGGTTTTCTGTAAAAACGAGCATCAAACGATAGCTTGAATTTAGAACGTACTGTTTTAATCACCACGGCATTTTTAAAATCGGCCAGTAACATGTACAAATGATTGTATATGTCATGTGAATGTAATATAATATAATTAAATATATGTGTATCATCCTCACCTCACCTCATGTGAATATAATATACATATTTTATATCATAATATATTTTCTTGAAGGGGTACCGAAAACATTAGAAGTGGAAGTAATTAACGAATCCATCGTTCAAGTTCGAGGTTCAGTCAAAATATCGTCAGACGGACCTGAGATCAGTAGTATCACGTTGGAGGACTACGCCGTTACTGATAAACCAAAACCTGAGCTGCCCCAGTGGCCCCGGGAATTTAACATAGAACCATGCAAAGTTGATATAGCGCCTGATTCCAGGTTTTCTTTGAAGGTTGTCTTACTGGTTCCTTATATGCTTTAATTATTTTATCAGTATTAAGGTTGTATAATATAATATATTGAAAATCTTATACAAATTATATACATTTATCCAAACTCGTATAATATAACATGGCAAAAAATAGTCTATTTTTTTTCTGTTTTCTTCCGTCCAATTCTATTTTATAATCAAAACTAATAATCCCACTCTCAGTGGTCACTATTGAAAGCAATAAATGCCTAATGAGATGCAACGTTTTTTCTTATATATATTTAATGCTTCAATCAATTTCTTTTTCAGGTTACCCTAACTGCCAATCTTATCAGGGCAAATCAGACATCTCTTGAGCTCGAACTGGAAAAATCTGATAGTCCACCCATTATTCTTCCTGTGACATACAACGCACTGGTTCCTGATATTACTTTAGCACCAGAAATAAAATTAAGAGCATGTTTTCTCGATTATCCATATATAAGTTATATTAACGTAAAATCAAACGAGTTTTGGGGCTATTTTACATTAGTAGAACCAGAGGTATGATTATATAATATTTACTACTATGTTTAATGTAAAGCAAAAAATTAACAAAAAAAACATTTTACGTAGGAAGACAACACATTAGAAGTTAAGGTGTCAGTGAAAGAAGGAATTGTAAAGCCCAATAGTAACATATGCCTGCCAGCTACAATAAAAACGAGTACACTGGGTGCACAAGAATACAGCGTTAGGTAATAGATGCCGAATAAAAATTTAAAATACCTACATATTTTGTGTCATACATGCATGAAATGATACCTATCTATACATGTCAACACATATAAGGTTAGCGCATTCTGTAAAGACCATTTGGACATGGAAATATCTAATTCCCATATTCACTAAAGCCGATAAAAAACTCTTGACTTGACTAGAGAGTCAAATCAAGAGTTAAAATTACGTAAGAATTGCGTAAAGACGCAACCGACTTAAGTGAATTATGATTTAGAATAAGAGTTGGAAGATTTACAGAATCACTCTGCAAGCTGGAGACAAGAGTGTACCTTTTTTTATATCATTTGTCATATAATTTTTTATTGAGGATTTTTAGTTTATCCGATAAAATTAAACTACAGATTGCGACTGTTTGGATTGTCGAAGGAGATAGAAGTTTGCCATATAACAGGTTGCGGCGTCAGGCCAATAGTAACGTGTAACCCAATCGCTCTACACTGGGGGCAAGTAAAACTATTGTCAAAGTCTCAAAAAGTCTTGACTCTCTGCAATGACTCCCCTGTCCAAGTTAATTTCAAAGCTTCTCTCGTAAGTTCTGTAGTTTTATAGTTTACTTATCTAAATATATACATTAATATGGTTGTGTGTGATGCAGCCATATAACTGTATCATTAAAATTCCTTAATAGATTTGAATTGATTTACATGTCAATTATATTTGTATAAACCATATATACCCGTATAATGTCTGTGTAACGCGGAGGTTACTAACCGTTTGAGGCTATGCCTCGAGAAAGGATCGCGGGTATGAACCGCTTCAACAAATATATACATATTTCATGTGTTTGTTTTCATTAACACAACAACAATATGATGTTGTCTTATATACAATTAATAACCTAACTTCTAATTCATATTACCCAATAAAATTATTACAGCTTAATAAAGACGGCAGATGGAGTATCCAACCTACCGACGGATTCATAGAGCCTGAATCTGAAACAGATTTGATTTTAACTCTCTATTTACTTGATGCCGACTCCTACACAAATAAGGCAGTATTACAACTTGAAAAGGTTAAGGATATAGTAAGTATAATAAAAGGGAATATCTCATATTATATTATGAGTGTAATTAATAACGAGATTCTTAATAAAGTTTATTAAGAATCTCGTTATTAAGAAAGTTTATTGATGTGGGATAAAACTGTCATTTTAGCTAGTACCTTTGTCAGCTACTGGTGTTGGAACTAGTATATTAGTCGGATTACTTAGAGATAGAATATTCCTTGGTCGACATTTTACTAAGATGCCACTAAATTGTAAAGTGATAATGGAAAACTGTGGGTCCCGAATGCATGCGTTGGAATGGAGCGAACATTATAAAGCTCCAAAAACGAAGCCACAAACTGCGTATGTATTGACTAAATTCAGGACGTTAAATATGTTCACATATTCAAATTCAAAATACACGTTATTCAAGTAGACCTATTATTTACAAGCACTTTGGAATCGTCAAAAATTAACAACCAGAAAGGAACCTGCAAGAAAACTAGGGGTGATAAAGGTTCCATTAACATCAAGTAATTAGAGTAAATGAAACCCCCAACGGCATCGGCGCTAACCAATTTATTTGGATTTTTATTGTAAAATCTTAACTTTTTCAGTTCAATATGTACTTTATTTAAAAATTGTTCTTGAAAGAATTATTTCTTTTATGGAGCCGTGTAGCGGACACTGGGTGTTTATTTAGTGTAATTAACTTTATAAATGTATTTTTTTTTAACTTGCTTAAGTTTTAATGAACATACATAATATTTTCATATACATACTGATTATACAGTCATTGTATATTTATTTAAATTAATCTTTTTGTGAATTTTTTGTTTCATTTTATAAATCGCACGAATAGCTTCTGCTGCACAAATATAACATTTAATTACCGTGGGGTATTATTGTGGAATAATTTTCTATAAGAAAAAACACTGTGAAATTAACTAAAATAAACTAGGCAAGCTATGTCTACATCTGGTAATTGACATACATTAATTGCATAGGCTGCAAAAGTAAGTTTTTTAGAAAGATTAACTGAATGAGGACCGAGCAGTTTAATGTGAAACCCAATGTACTGCACTAGATACATTTCCTTATCCTTGATAATAATACCGGACTTTATTTATCTTGAGTTAGGTGTAACAAACTTAATACACTGTTTTATTCTCATTTCATATGATTTTTTTTTACTTTTGTAATAGTATATACTACATATTTTTAATGTCAAACCCAAATTTTAGAGCATTTTTCAATTTGGAGCCGAAAGTTTTTAAAATGGCTGCAGGAGAAAAAATGGAATTAGCTATAACAGGGTTGTCTTACAAAGTGACCACGGTCAAAGAAATGTGGTATTTGGTGGGCAGCGTTGAAGGAATTAACAAAAAGGAGTTGCTACTAGAATGTAAGATATCGGCAGAATTTGTAGAACCAAAAATAGAGATATCTTCTACATGTATAGATTTTCGATATGACTATGGCCCTTATAGTGAATTCTATAAATTAACAGGTATGTTCAGCTTCGGATACAAGAGGAAAGCAGTAAAGTCTTATACAATGATTGTAAAAGATAATTTTACTATTATTTTGTTACTTATTTCAGATATAGTGACCATAAGGAACGTTTCGAAATTGCCTCTAGATATAGATATAAGTTTAAAGCCTCCTTTCGCTATCATACAAAAACAGACATATAAAATTCCTCCTGAAGAGGAAAACCTCTGCTGTTGCGTATGCTACAGTGAATCCAACTTAAACGTCACTAAACTGATAACTGATCTGGGTCCGGGTCAGTCACGAGAGTTAATTGATTATTTGACACTAAAACCTGTAGACCCTTTACGTAAAGAGCCTTTGCAGTTTTTTCAAGACATAAATAAAATAAAATCGGCCTTTAATTACACCCATTTAGTAGAAGAACGATTGGAAGACCAAGAAGTTATGAAAATTCAAATGTTATTTGACACGACTAAGCATTTGTCGTTGAAATCAAAAGTATACTGCGATTTAATGAGAATTAAATTTAGGGGGCATAAGAATAAGGTATTTTTAAAACTCTTTTTTTTAAATAAAGAAATTGTTATATTAAGTTGGAATAACTAAAATATATTTATTTAAACTTTTAATATAATATTTAAAATTTTCAGGATATCATAAAACTAATAGGGAAAATTAATTTCCCAAATTTATTAGTCTTGACGCCACGGGTTGACTTTCAATGCATACCGACCGGTAATATTTGCAGTAAGATCATCAAATTGCAAAATATGACTCCGCTTTTAGCATGCTACCAATTTCAGTGGAAAAAAGGTGTGATAAGTGCAGTGGCTTTGGTTAGTGTTACAGTTCACTTTTGATAAAACATACAATACTAAAGTGGCTCAGTGATAGTCTTTGACACAAAGCCTTTGGTAAGATACCAAGAAAACCGTAGGAGATCACTACGATATGCCTCATCGGGCACGTATTAATTGTTAAAGGTTTAAATGTAACATTTATTTATAATATTATATTAAAATACTTTTTTCAAATAGTTAATTTATTTATTTTTGTAGCAGACCAACAGCGTTCTATATTATCAAATTAAATACTTATACATTACTAATCGCAAGGACAATAACGTTTTCGTAAATTTAATTAGAATATTAGCAGTTATCGGTTGTAAAACAAAAGTTACAAAAAAAATAAAAGAAAAGAAATAGTTTTATTACTAAGCAATCTTAATATTTGCTTAATCTAATTAAATGAAATTCACTCAAAATATGTACGTTTATAGTATTTATTTATATTAGTTTTCTTTTTTTATTTTTCACGGTATGGTGAGACAATAATAGTTCGAATAAAATATTGTTTGTATATGTTAAGTATTCAAATGATTTATTGCTATATAGCCACAGATTGATTCAGCCGAAATGGAAAATTACATACAATCACCTAAAATCAAATCTCTCAGTGACGGAAGTGAATTAAGTGGTAAAATGTTGTTTTGTTGTTCAAATTTAATTTAATTTAGTTTTAATTTAGTTATTTAACTTTCATAGACGTATGTTGCAGGTGATATACAAGTGCGCGATGTAATCATAGTTTGTCCAACTTCAGAGGATGTAAATATCGACAAAAATGTTACAGAAGCAGATATACGGAAAGATTCCACCAAAGTTGCTTGTGAATCTGCTTTCAAATTAAATTTAGGTGATAGCAAAGAAATTGAAGAGTATAAAAAAAATAAGTTTATTAAGAAAATAGCGCCAATGATTGATTGTGAAATAGAAAATGATTTTCCCTGGTCTTGTAAATTCACACAAGTTGGCAAACGGTTGAAAACAAACCTTAATGACGTATTACAGGTAGTGCCACATCGGGGATTATTAAAACCTAATGAATTACAACATATTCATGTCATATTTAGACCTAAAGGAAATGTAAATGTTCGCGCTTTACTTGAGTGTGAAGTTTTAGGAGGTCCCACAGAAACAATTATTGTGACGGGACAAAGTTCAGTATTAATGTATGAACTGAATACCCAAAAAATAAACTTTAAAATCAGATCTTTTCACGAAATTGCCTTCGAAGAACTGTCTTTATTAAATATAGCACAGTTGCCTTTTGAATATGAAACATATTTAAATGAACCGAAGTTTAAAAATGAACTTGAAGGGACTATACTAAATATAGTGCCATCTCAAAAATTACTAAATCCTGAGGAAGAGGCTCGTATAAAGGTGAATGTGAGACCTGGTGTTACAGGATATTTTATTAGGACATTTTTGTTGGAAATTGGACATTTACCTCATTTATCCATCGAAGTGTTTGGATGGGGAGTTATTCCGCAAGTTTATTTATTGCTACCAAGATTGGAAAATATCAAGGTAAATAATATGTCGCGGTTGTATATTCTAAAGGTATTAATTAGTGTAAGCTTAATCTACATATAATAATTAATTAACATTTTTTATTATCAAGTTAAACCCAGAGATCGGTTATCTTGCAATATCTGCACTAACTACGGAATATTTGCAAGCAGTTAGCGAGTTTTTTGTAAAAAGCAGTGAGCACTTAAATTCGCCATTAACGGATAAATGCTTTGAAGATCCAGACTTTAATCAAGATTGGCATATATGTTCAGTATGGGTAAGTTGATAATAAAAGCTAATATACGGGTTGGTATGTACCAAAATTTATGCATTTACATTTAGGTTATTTAAACATTTAGTTATAGTTAATAAAAAATGTATATTTATGATTTAAGGATGGTTATCCGTCAATTATAGACATAGAACTCGCAATAGAAAGAATGCTGGCAATTAACCACATTAAGCATCGTCCTGAAATAATAAAAGCCTATTCCGCATCTTTTAAAATGGGACCTATTCATGGATTTGAAACAATTCCCTACCTTATTGATTTTGGAGTTGTTATTACAGATAGCGTCGTAAGTACACCGTATAATACGTAACATCAGTCCGACGACTATTTTTCTATTGTCACTTTACGCTTAACAACAAAATGATTTGTAGATGCAATGCAGTACAGAAATTATAAACTACGGACCTATTGCTACCAAGCTCCATTTTGCAAAAGGCACACACATCCCGTCATGGCTAAGCGTGAAATTATGTGGCAAGTTAATGCCCGGAGAGTCGGGAAGACTTGAAATTGCATTTGCACCCACTTCTACTGATTTTACAGAACTGGAACAGAACATAGAAACATCATTTAATATAGAAGTAAATATATCGAAGATTGTTTAAATGTTACTTGCAAACATGCCCTGGTTCTAAATTGGAACTCAAATTTACCATGTCAATATTTCAGGTGCCGTACGGCGTAACTATACCAATCAAAATCAAAGCCCTTTGTGCGGTTCCATATTTAATGTCAAACGTAACTTCTATAGACTTTGGTTCAGTAAGATGCGGTGATAAAATCATATTATCTATTCCATTAAAAAATGTGTACGTGTGTATGCCTAGATTATATCCATATATATTTGAAAGTAACAAGTTTCGTATGAATATACATTTTGGTAATATTAATACAGGGGTAGACCAATCTGTATATGGTATGTCACATTACGACTTAAAGTTCCTGGACAAAATCCAATGGTTGTTTTGGATAGTTCGGGCAAGTATGCACCAGGCGAAGGAGGATGGCTAAGTATAGCTTTTAAACCCACCATGGAGGTAATGTTATTGTAAAAGCTCATTTAAATGTTTATAACTTTTCGGAGAAATATTTTTACAACAGATGAATTGTTTTTTACAACAGATGACCTACGAGGGGTTGCTCATATTTCGGTTTCATATGAACCCAAATAGAATGACGATACCGGTGGTGGGCCAAGGAATCTTGCCACATGTTCACATTATAGGGCCCAATGTTAATTTTCCTCCTACGCTGCCGTGGGCAGAAACTACTGACATTTACTTCGGTCTTACAAATTCCTGCCCATTTCCGATAGAGCTTATAATAGCTCATAGTGATCAGTAAGTAACAAATTCAAATAGTAAAATAATTCCAAGAAGGAAGCAATTAATATTTTAATAAGGACAATCCTGGTGACAGGGGATGAAATTTTTCATAAACAAAAATAGAATAGAGGTAGATCAAATGTCGTCTGCTTTAATATCAATCTCTAACCTTTTTCTACCGTCAAACAGAAGTGTTAGAATTTCTGTGTTCCATTTTGGATGAAAGTATGTGGCACCACACTACAGGTGGTGAAATTAGTAGATAATGTGATAGATATATTTAAGTTACAGGGTTGACAAGTCAGGGTCGCGCTAGTGATATCCTTGTAATATTACAAGCGTCTATAGTACCCTAATAGGAACATCTATAAGCTGCGGTGATGCTTACAATCACGTGGACTATGTGCTTGTTCGTCGGTTTAGTCATATAAAAAGACATCTTATCGGTAGCTTTCATTTAGATTGGTCAACGTATCCGTAGAAGTAACTGGTGACTCTACATATTCTTAATGTTAGTAAGTAACTTATGAGATATTTGTTCAGGAAATGGAAAAAAGAAGAAGAGATATATCAGTTACTTAAAAAATATTATGACCAGCCTGAAGAAATACTGGTGCCATCTGTTAAACCTGGCTGTGGATTACCTAGCAAAATCATAAACTTTTATAACAAGTTTAAAGATAATGTTCAAAAGTAGGTATTATTGTTTTAAGAACTTTGAACTGTCTAATTATTATGTAATCCATATTTTATCTATTATTAATAGTTTTGAAGTGCTTTTTTTCATTTTGTAGAAGCCTTGAAGAAGAGACACTTGCACTAAAAGCTATTGAGAAGACTAATGCGAAATCATCGGTCTCTGCAGCAAGGTATAAATTAACTGATATATAAATAAATTGTAGTATTAGTATTACTATTTCTAACTCATATATCAGACTTATATCTATATAAAGTCTGTACAACTTAAAATGTTATACTTACTCATAGAAAATCTACGAAAAGCCCCAAGAGTGTCCCGAAGTCTACAGCAAAAGATACTACTCCATGGAAGTTTCGAACTGAAGCTGAAATTATAGCAGGTATTAGATACCTATTTGTAAATATAAATTTCATTGTAGTGTCTGTTTGTTATTCATAATTAACAGGTTTTTACCCAATACAACTTTAATTTAAATACGGTACTTATATAAAAAAATCGTTTTGTTTTAATTTTTGTGTCTGTCGGTTTGTTACGGGTACTCTCTTATAACGGGACTTTAACTAGTAGATAAGTGATGTTACTAGAAGTGATTTAGGTTTATATTATTTATTATTCTCACGGTAACGGTAACGGTGCGCGGGTGAATTTACGAGGAGTTGCTAGTGTATAGTATGAAGACATAATTATGCAAATACTCTTGATAAACGCGATGGTGATAAAAGTACATCCCTATTATAGATAACCCTTCTTCTTAGAACGCACATTTGTATATATGTAGGTACCTAAGTTACATATGAGCACAAAGGCGGACCTTGGACCTTTATATTACATTATGTTTTAACGTTGACTCGCATTAACGTTGAAATTCCAAGGCATCGAAGAGTTGACAATTCTCTGCTTTCATTTCAGATGAAATTAAGACAATGAAAGAAAACAATATTGATCCACTAAAAGAGAGCTTAAATGTATCTGATCATATATATTCTGACCCTGACAGTGGTGACAGGCGTACAAAAGGCATCATAATTCTTGTACACGGATCACCGTGTGAAGGTAAAACAAAGTAATTAAAAAATTACTTGTATTACATTTATCTCTATCTAGCTTTGCTGGTATACATTAGTGCAATATAAAAGAGTAGAGATATTTAGAAATGGCAAGAGTTTTATCAAAATGTTAAGTTAGAAATACTTTATTTGCTTGTTATTATTGTAATAAGCATTCAGAATCATCGAAATCATTTTTCGATTTAAGAGATACAATGCCAAGAAATTGCCTACACTATTGGGAAGGAAATAGGAATACCAACTGTCAACGTTGACTCAAGTATTGTGGAAGCTTTATGTATAAGCAGTTGTCCAGCTAAAACGGTATTGCTATCTGCTATCAACGAAATGTATACAATGGCTCAAAAAAACAATGTTAAAGGAGATATGAATGAAGAAAGTGAAGGTTTGCATAAATAAGAATACATTTCGATATATTTGCTTCACCACATTTACCCACAGACCACTTTAAATAAACATTACTACTACTTAAAGCATAATGATGAGTTAAAATGTTTTATATAGTTATGTATTTTGGGCCCGAGAAATATCCCTAACTCCCGAATTTGTAATTAACCTTTATATTATATTAGATGTACCAACAAGACTAAAAATAAAAGATATTTATGGATGTTTAAAATTGATAACTATATAAAATAAAATGTATTCAAGCACATTTTATTTAAATTGAGTATTTATCCAAGATGTTATTATAAATATTAAAAATAACTTTATAGATATGTATTACGAGGAGTTCCCTACATGAAATCGAAAGTTAATACATCTATCACAACCTTTGGATGTCGAGAAAAAAAGTGTGCTAACCTTTTCTAACGGTCAAAAAGTCATCTAATATCACGCATCGTTTGCGGTGTTGTGATATTAGATGTAAAAACTTTCGATTTCATGTAGAAAATTTATAACTAAAGTAGCCAGGAATCTTGTCAGAGTATTCAGTAAATTGGTTTCGAGAAATCAAATGCCGTAACCAAACCTAACAAATTATTAAAATGTAGAAGTATTTGGAGAGTCTGAAGATGAATTCCAAATAATCTGGAAGAAAATTGATTATCTCGCTACTAACAAGAGCGCTGGTACTTCGCGAATGAAAGGAAGCGACAAAAAAAAGAAGAAATCGCCAACTTCCTCGATTGCTTCCCATATTACTGTCGGGGCATTGGGTTCAACGACTATGTTTCATATGGTTAGTTATATATTATCATCATCATCATCATCATACCAGCCATTAAAAGTCCACTGTTGGACATAGGCCTCCTCAAGAAAGGGGGTATGTTGCCCATAATTGCCGCGCTGGGCAATCGCAGAGCGCAGCTTTCGCGACGGTGAACTGCTGCCCATCCCCGCCTTGTACATTTGAGCTGACTTTTTTGCATGGATATACCGCCATCTGTCGGTTCTGGTACCTTAGTCGCCTCTTACAACACCTGGTACAGGGAGAGGTATTATTCTACTCTGCCGGTACATCACGGCTAATTCTATACTTATGGGACGGTAAACACGTTATAATATGAAAATATTTAGTAAATAAATATTATAACTTACTTTCAGGATTTAATCACAGAACTTCTTACCGATTTCTTTAGTCAGCCCAAATTTGATTGCGGATTTGTTGTTGATTCGCTGACGAGTGTAGTTTTAAAGAGTGCTTCCATTGTGCTTCCCACTATACTCAAATGTAAGCATACGATATGGAATATACATCTTGTTCTTTGCCATTCGGATTTTTATAAATGGGCTCAAGCCCAAGACGAAATTCAGAAAGAGAATGAGTTTATAGATGAGTAAGTATAAAACTGCAAGTATTTTTTGCAAATGATAAAAACTTGCTTGGATCTAAAATTAGGATAAAGGGTCAATTTTTTATTTTTTTTTTACTTTCACAGCTCGGCCTCTAAAGTTTACGACGAAACAGAAATAGAACAGATTGTTACGGCTTTTGAAGATATGGACGAAGAAGAATTCGAAGCCGCATCACCTGAATTAAAATATATTTATATATCATATGGCTTGGAAAATAGAAGAAAGAAATACTATGATAAAAATGGGTAAAACTATTAATATATACACATACCTATGTACTATGTATACATACACTTGCATAAGACCTACAATGTACTTACTACTCGCACAATTTTTAATAGCGAATTTTTTAGAAGGATTCGCTATTAAAAATTGTGCGATTCATCGCTATTCTCACATAAGAGCTGATAGCGTATTTGAGAAGTTGAGCACATTGGCATTGGTCTGGAACATTCACTGTTTCAAAATATACAAAAAAATAAGTAAATAAGTTTTTGTTTATTTTGGAACAGTGGTAAGGGAAACACCATTATCTTCACAGCTTGGCCTCGTAGACGATCTTTAGTGTTTGCTATAAGGAACTCTGGTGTTTCTACGAAGCAATTGTGCGGGATCATGATGAGATAACTACCATCTAAGGTTTGGTGTAAATCTTGTCCACGTGAAAGATGTACTCTTGTGGGATTTGGGAAGTTGGCTGTATAATGTCTGTCATCGAGCTCTTCGAAGGCTGGGCTTTCTAGTGATACTGTGACTGGACTACATATAGGGGTTCTCTGTTGCGTAATAATAAGCTGATGGATGCAGTCTTGCGACGTTCTGCTATGCCGGTTCTGGATCGTTTCGCATAGATAACCTTTACTTGCCTTCTATATACTTTTTCTGCCTCTATATACTTGAAATCTTTCGGATAGATTGCGAGGAAAGGAGATGATGGTGTTAGGATTTCGTGGTTTTTATTAGGAATTATAGATAGTTTATAGAAATCGTATATTCTAGGTAATAGAATAGGGAACTTGTAAACTATTGTTATACTATTGCCAACGTAGTATGAAGCTAATTTAATTATGTCGTAGTACTCTCTGACTGCTAGATCCATTATACTGTCATTACTGTATAGATCGTGTAACTTTGTGATCATGCTTCTAATCAATATTGGACTTAAAATAGAATGATGTGTAGTTGAAGTTTTAATAAAAGCTAATATGTTCTGTAATTTACTAATTTCTAAGGACACAGAATCTATGTTATCATTTCATATGAGAAATACTTGCGCCAGATGGGCGTATTTGATCAGATCGGAATCATTAGTAGCTGAACTAATTCTTATTTTTTCTAATAAAATTTGCATTTGATTTTGATTTTTTACAATACTATCTATGATCTTAGAATATTGACCATTTCATTATTAGACTTGATTATTAAATTCAGTTACTAACTCGTTTTCCTTAGTTTAGACTCTTAGAGTATCTTAATAGCATTATTATAATGTATCGCGTCAGTGTAATCGAGATTACCGGTTATACTCTTTACGACTGAACCAAGACCATCTATGATTTTATCTTTTAGATAATAAAGATGAGGTTCAAATAAGGATTGTGTGCTATTGTTAAGTTCAGGGCCAAAGCTATTCAGTTAGGGGGTAAATGGAAGTTAACTTATCTTGTTAATCTTTAAGATCTATAGTTTGTAGGAACGAATGGTAACTAGATACAATATTAGCGGAACCTAATCGGAATGGTAAAATACCGGGTCCATTATCAAGGTTTTCAAGTTTTATCTCCTGTGTTAAATCCAGATTCAGGAGAAGATGAAGTACCAGGAGAGTCCTGTAACAATTAAGCACTTTTAGGTACTCTTTTTAATCGAGATTTAAAAACTAATCCACGTTTTTTCCATGTATAAATGTGGACAGGAAGATCTGCCATGACCACGTCTTGAGTATAACGTGGAGCCAATTTCTGACGGGACGCAAAGGGATTTTTAACATAAATTTGTTGATCGGGAGAATACTCGACCTCTGGTTCTCTGTCTTTATTCCTACTATCGGTTAGATCTTTGCGTAAATTGGAGCAATATTCATGATTAGTTTATAGGCTTCACCCATCTTATTCTTATGATCTATTACATACTGCTGTAATAGATGTGCCGACAGATCTATATCGAATGGATCGCCTGGGTCAAAGTGGCCTGTTATAATTTAATAGGCTATTGTAAGGCAGAAGGGCATAGGGCATAATATTAACCGCGGCTTCGTTCTTCTTTTCAATTTTTAAGATACGCAAATGTTCTAATATAGTTGAGGGAAATCTCTCGACAATTCCATTCTCATTGGGAGTGTGCAGAGCGATCTTATGATGTTGTATCTTATGCAACCTTATAAGTTCTCAGAAGAGTTGATTACTAAATTCGGGGTAATTATCTGAGACGATTGTAATTGGTATTCCATGGTGCGTGAAATATCTTAGTAATGCCTGAACTACTCTTATCGCTGTACCATCTCGAAGGTAATAAGCTTGTGCATATTTTGAAAAAGAATCTACTAATGGCGATTGCTGTGGTTTATTTGGGAGTTTGCAGACATTGCTTGGAGAGTTGTAATTCGATGGCGGGGCTCGGAACATTTGTTGGGTTCTAGAAGGACCACAAGGGGGATGCACTTGATGCATGTGATTTAGTTTATAACCCTAGGTGGGTGGTAGTTGCATAGGCTGAGGTCTAGATGGTCCAAGAATATTCTTGGCATATGGCCTGGAAGGATCGGGCATATTAAATGCAGGTAACTTATGAGCAAAATTATTCAGGGGAAGCTTATGAGTAGGGTTAAATGAGGACGGTTGTACCCATTCTTTACGACTAGATGCGTCATTGCGTTGCTGTAGATGAAGAGTGTTTAGCTCTTCTTGAACAAATTTCAGAGCTTGTTCCATGGTAGCAGGTCTCATACAACGGATTCTGGACCCTAAAAGAAAGAAAGACCCTAAAAGAAAGACCCAGAAACCTCTTAAGCCACGTTAGTATGCTTGAAGCGTGAGTTTGAGTATTAAGGATGTGTTTGGCCTCGACCGTAGTTGGGATGGTTTCGTGAAGGGTAATGTACGTCATAATGGTACTAAAAAGGTTCTGACATCGTGCATAGAATTCTTGAGGAGTGTTAGAGCCTTGAGTCTGCATGGATAGGTCACTGTATAAAGCGGTCTCATCGCGGTGGTCGGCAAAGTTATTAGTTAAGGCGGTACGTATCGCGTTTCAGTTGTCATAAATATCACCTGCGTTTATCAATCTAGCGAGCCTGTTATCCTATTAAGAATGCCATTAAGAAGTGCTAAATTATTAAATTCGTTTTTCTGATCAACTTTAAAATGCGCTATAACTAATCTATCGCATAAATGAATAAAACGTGTTAGCACATGAGGGTTTCCATCAAATTCGGGCAAAACTCTAAGCGACTTGTAAATAACGTCAATACTGTCTTGAGCCATGCTTAGTTCTATTTCTCCTAAATTCCTATTTTCGTCTATGGTGCTAAGTCTGCTAGATAGCCTAGAACTAGTCTCACGAAGTTACCTCGGATGAAAAATCTTGGCGGTTATAATAAAACGTTAAAAAGAAAATTACACAAACACAAAAAAATTACAATAGAATATGGAAATAAAATAATTAAGGAAAACTAGGATAAAAGGTATCAGGGCCCTTAGACCATACAAGGACTGACAAGTAAAACACTAGGAAATAAGGATAGCAAAGACTTGAAAGATTCAAAGTACTACAGCATTATATGGGTATCAATTCTTTCACTGAATCGATGTCTGGATTCTCCTCTGCTGGGACCGCTAGTAGATTCACGACAGTCACGGTGGTTCGATATTAGAAGCCAACGCTTTGACTACCCTACTGACTAAAAAAAATTATTTTTATTTAATACAATTTAATTAATAAAACTATAATTACAATACTAAATTATAACTAGTGATTCCACCGATGTTAGGTACAAGAATTATCAAATAAATGTTCTATCTAATTACAACGACGCGGTGTCTGATGGGAGGCGCAGTGTCAGCATTTCCTGTTGTTGTATGTTGCCATGGATTATTGAGGGCATAGCTGCATACGCAGTATTCTTATACTAGGCTTGCGCAACAAGGGGAACAAGCGATTCACTTCATGGTTTTTTTACCTATTCCTAGAATTTACCATAATTTCCAAAGAACTCGCAGAGCACGTACTGGTAAACTTCCGTGATACTTTATTATAATCCCTACTGCACGTTCAATGTCTGCTACATAAAATGTGTAGTGCGGATTACATTACGGTACGGTAACAATAATATAATTGTATTTTTTATTGCAGACTTACTGTTGAAGCCTTCAAAAAACATAAAGAGAAAGGAAAAGGTAATAGAAGTGCTGCTTTACTTGGCTTTATGTTAATACTAATATGTTTTGTTTATTATATCAGCATTCATATACCTGAAAAATACTCTTTGAATAGAAATTTGTTTAACAGCGACTCATTGGTCATTTGTTGCCTCTGTTATTTCCCAGAACGCAGTAACACGGTTTTAGTTGTAGATGGCTCAGAATCAAAGAAGAAGATTAAAAAAGATGATACAAGAGGTATTATAACGAAATACTTATTAGCATTCTAAGAATTTTATCAGTATTTCTTTTTTTAATTAATCCCACAAAAACAGGTAAAACGACAAATGAACACATTGTGATGAATAATAAATATAATGAATACATGAAAAACACGTATGAGAATCTAGTAAATATCGCTAACAATTGGATAATAGAAGAGTGTGACTTGGGTCAACCTTTGTATGGTTTCAACGGACAGATCGTAGGTGCGGCCCAGAAGAAAATTAAAAAGAAATCTGATGTCCAATTACAAGTCAAAGTAACTTTTAATCGAACAATGTTTGTAAATTAAATTTAAAGAGTTTGTTCTAAACGTCTGATGTTTTAGGTATCGGATGTTAGTTACTTGGAGCGGGGCTTCCCCGTAACATTGATAATGTGTCCATGCCTTCAATACAAAAGGGCTGTGGTGGATATGTTTAAGAACTCACCATTAGTCAAGGAAGCGCTGAGGAAAGATGAAGAGTACAATATTTTGAACTGTTCGGTCAACAGGATGGAGTACTCGGTGTTGCAGCCCAAATCATTTCCTACTTTAAATCACGAGGATCCTTTGAGTTGGCAATATTTGGATGAGCAGCCGGTTTCGTATATTTTTATTGATATATCAACGAAACGAATTCATAATATCCCATATTTTATAATAAATATGTTACTGTTACTCGCTGATAAATGCTTTTGTTTAATGTGCTCAATTTTAATTTCGAGAAATCTTTTTGAATCAATTAACTTTTTTAGGAATTATGAAAATGACATGACATCATTAGTATAAAAGCATATTTAAATATTTTAGTTTTTAATAAAACAATTTTAGTTTAAATAAATTTGAAATTAATTTAGTAAGAATAACGTTTCCTAAATCTTATTTATATTTAGGTTTCAGTTATGAGCATCTTTACAACAGCTTATTTTTTATATCTAACTTAAAAAAATATTTTAATACATTTCAGATAAAAAAGTGTGAATGCAATCAGCTTACCGATCTCAATTTATTAGACGATTCAACACAGGATAATGTTTTGAGTATACTATCTAAATGGCATTGTATCTGTGGAAAAAAGGTACCTTTTAACTTAAAATTAAATCAGTTATAAAAAGTTTTATTTAATTACGTTCACCATTGTATATCGTTTATTGCGAAGGTAACGTCTTCTCAAACGTCAACGAGTGGAATACCTTCACTATCTTTGGACAAAATGAATCAAGAATTTAGCGAAGAAGAGTTTTACTTGCAACCTTTACCGCTGCACAGTGTCAAATCAGGAAGTATATAATATATTATTCATTCTTCCTTACATTGAGTACATACTCATAGAGTTCTATATTTACTTCGATAGATTAAACTATAATTTCTTCACAAATTCATTATATGTAATTGAGTTACTTGTTTATTTGTTTCAGCACCTACTGAACGGCTCGTGTTGCAACCAGGCGATTTGGTAAGGTGTAAATATTCATTTAGTCCTCAAATGGAGGGTAATTTTAGTGTGAAGCGATATGTAGAAGTCAATGGGTGGACGGAATCAAGAGTGGAAATAAACGTTAATGGAATATGTGACTTGCCGAGGTCAGTATTATAAAACAAAATATATTTTATTATAATGAATGTTTGACGGGATAGAAGTCTCAACCTATATAGTTTCAGAGAAAACATTTTTAGTTTTTTACTTATGTCTAACAACGCACTTGACATATGTATAGAAATATAACGCCAGGTATAGTCAATGTTAAATCAATACACCTTAAGATAATCTAAATAACTAAATTTTGTGAAATAAATACTAGATTTTGTGAATATTATTTGTATAGCTTCAATAAATATATGGCACTAAATAGCCATGGTCATGGCAATGGAATGGAAACGCCATGGCATTAGTCGCATGATTGCCACTCTCAGCTATTTTCTTAAGTTTTACTGCACATACGAACTAGTATGTAATCAATACAACACACTGGCTCCCCCAACTGCTCAAGAATAGGTCGCTCAATAAACGACTGAGCTGGTCGCTCTTTCGGTAGCGCTGTGATTAACATCTTCGTAGTCCAGCAATAAAAAAAACAATTTGTAACCAAAATATATTTTAGTTATTATTATAGATTAACACTAAATGATATGGGTATTTGGGTTAAAAGAAAAACTTATCGTATTTATAGACTATATATGTATGTATTAAATTATAATAAAGTAAAAAACAAACGAAATAGGAAAGTACACTTAATAAACTGATCTTAATTATTTATTCCAGACTTGATAGTCGACCCAAAAAGATGTTTAATAATTTTGTTAGAAGAACAATAGAAGATAATGTTTATAAAATCACCTATTTAAGTGATTTGAAAGTGTTTGAATTCGGACCAATATTTGTAGGAGCTTCAAGGTAAATAAATAAGGAAAGTAAGATCAAAAGCAATATCAAAGGACACTTAATAAAATATTTATATTAATTTAGGATTTATGAAGAGGAATACGTGATAGATTTGAAAAATTCTTCTCTAATCACTGCAAATGTAGAAATTGAGTTTTTAGAAGAAACTACGGTATTTCAAATTAATAAGAAACACATTATATTAGGAGTGAGTAATAGACATATTACATTTATATTTTAACATATAGAATTTAATACGGTCATATTATCATATCATCCGAGGTACGTCTACTGTTCCTACCCTCAGAAAGAGGGATTGTTGCACATAATTGCTGCGCTGGACAGTCATGGTGGTAATTAAAAAGAGTGGTTTCGCAACGGGAATGTTGCTGTGGGCAGCCGCCGCATTTTCGTTGTCCTATTATATTTGAACTGCGTTGTTACGAATCGATATGCCATTTATACGTGGTTTCGGTGCCTCAGTCGCCTCTTACACACCTGGTACAAAGAGATGTTCTATTCTCGTTGTTCAGCAGCTGTGGGGTGCTGGCGGAGTAGAGTAGCTAACATGGCTACGGCATGTGAAAATAACAGTGGGCACCAGATATTCAACTGCATTATCTTTGATATGACACCAATAGCCTTGAATAATTATTATATATTTTTTGGTATGTTAAAGAGCACAAATATGTTCCTTCTAGCCCGGATGTAGAGGGCAGGTGACAATTTCCGCAGCTCCCGCGGAAGTGGGGGTTCACAACGTTGTCTTGCTGTTCGGTGTGAAAGACAATCCGGAAATAGTGACAGTTAATGTTGCCTGCAGCGGAGTTGTGCCCAACGTTGAAATACTACCTCTCAACAAATTGATCGGTAACCACACAACCATACTTTAGTTATGTACTTAATATTTATCAGACATTTATTTTTATTTGTCCTATTATGATTCCAGAGTACGGTAAACATCTTTTATACCGTAGGGAAGACGATAGGTTCATTGTGAAAAACGATTCCATATTACCGGTGATGTGGAAAATCAGAAACTTTGTCGATTTTACAGAGGACTTTATAATTTCCCAAAATTCTGGTATTGTTCCGAGAAATGAAAATCAAGTTGTTCCTGTAACCTACATTGCGTGTAGAGTTGGTGTCATTGCTAACAAGGCGCTCATTGTTGATGTAAGGATACATAATACATAAATATTTTAAATAATTTATTTACTTTATTACATTGTTTCTTATTATACATATTACAAATGTATATTTCTTTTTAGATCTATGATGCCGATGGTCGTGGAGACCCTATGATTATAGACACTTTGTTCTTATCGGCCGAATGCTATGACGTAATGGTAGAATGTGCATACGAGAATCAAAATGAAACATTTCTTAATTACGGAAACGTCAAGGTTAACTCCACTGTAAACCGGGAATTGTATTTGCTGAATAGGGGCAAATACAATATATATTACAAGTCAGTTTAATATCATCTAGTTCTAACTTTATATAATACTAACTGTGCTCTGCAGTTTCACCTGTAGTGTGATTCTATAAGTTTTTATAAGTTTACTGTTTATTAGTAGATTTATTTTTATAATACCATTGGATCTCAAATTTAGCGCTTTCAAAAAATGTAGTAATTTTATTTAGTTTTATTTAGCTCGATACATATCTTCGTTGAAAATGTAAAGTATCTTTTCAATTACATAACTAACATCCAAAGGAAATCATGTTTTAAAATATCTCAATGTAGATTGAGGAAAGTGAAGAATTTTCCCGAGCCGTCTCTGCTGAGGTCTTTTGAAGCGAGGCTCGAATGCGGTGTAATCCCAGCCTCCCCAAAACTGGTTACCATAGAATTCGAATGCACGCCCACCTCCTCAATGAATCTTGTGAACGTGCCCGCCTACACTTGTTCTCTGCTCGATGGCAGCAAGGATCAAGTCGTCGTGGCTAAGTTTCCTGTCTATGTCACGATTGCGTCCTTCTATAACACGTGTGTACAATTTATTTATTAACATTAAATCTCTATTTTCGGAGCGTTGGCACCATGTACCTACGGTTACCCGACCAACGGAATGAAATATAAAAGACTCTCTTAAATCGGAATCTTATTTGGGGTATCAAAATTTATATTGAAAATGTAACTTTTAATTATTTTTTTACGCTAAAATCTGTGACACTGTTTATGTTTTACAGTGTGTTAAGAAAGTATATATTATTATACTTTCTAAACATACTGTAAAATCTAAAAAAATGTAAAAAAAGAAAGTATATACACTCATTTGCAAAAAAGGGCGGTTTTAATTTTAATTCTACGTTAGAAAAATTCGGTACCAAAATGATTTCAATCATTTGTACATGAGGAAAACTATTATTTGCATATTAATTTACAAAATTGTAAAAGTAATACTACCTATAATTATAAAAAACCAATAGTAACATTTGAAATGGTTCATTGCTTAGGTGCCCGTTTTTTTTGCAAATAAGTGTATTTTAAGTTTATGTGAGTTCATCCAAACGAAAGTAATTAAATTCTCACTTGCTTTTTAGATTTACGTTATTCCCCTTGGGTGAGTTAAATTTCCACATCATACCAGTTGGTAGTGGAGTGATGCGCGAGGTTATACTGAACAATACCAGTAAGTGTCCGGTGACATATGAGATTATATTGCCTAAAAAGTATCAAGTGGATCCTGATGCTGCCCCTACAATGAAGTTGAAGGATAACAAGTAAGCCGAAAGAGATTTCGTGTAGTCCATATGATATTATATTTGTGTTCATGAAAAATACTAAAGTTGAATGGTTAGTATCATTAAACTTTCATTAAAGTAAGTCCATTATTGAGTTTATCTGTCCAATACTAATATTATACTACCCAATCTATTTCCAATTTATTACTTGATTTCAGATTAAAGAATCCCCCACTAAAATGTGGTAACTTCATGATAAATAACCAGGACAACCTACTGGCACCGGGCACAAGCAGAACTATTAATATACAGTTTATGGCAACAGCCGCAAGAACATTCGAGGAGACTATAAACTTTATAATAAGCGACACGTGTCCTGCTGAAGCTAATGGGGTTCCTCTAAAGCTAGTCGGCACCGGGGCCATGCCATCGTTAGATTTCTGGAATCTAGAAACAACCTTTAGAGAACATCTTATAGTGAAAAATCTATCCGAGTATAAAGTACCTGAGGTGAGGTTTGGTTCACATTAGATCATCGAACATTTTATTTAATACTTGAATTGCTTGATTTTGTATGTATGATATTTTAGTCTAAAGTTTCTTGGAGAAAAGTTTGATGTATAATGGTATAAATAACAATATTTACAACACAACAGGGACTAAATATTACCAATAAAATATTTCTGTACTGATAACAATATTTGAGTTGGCATGCAAATAAATAAGCTGATATATATGATCAAACACGTTAGCATAGTGCTAGCTTGCATGTAAGTCTAAAAGTAGATTTTCTCGTCTCTGTCACTGCTGACGAAAACACCTCTCACTGCGCATCTTCTACATTTTTATTATACTCTAGTCAGATAGGTAGAACCACAACACAGCAGATCACAACAAGATAATTAAAAATAATATATCATCATCATCAAATCAGCCAAAGTAGGTCGACAGCTGAACATAAAACTCCCTAAGAAAGAGGTAATTTTAAGCCCATAATTGCAGCGCTGGGCAAGCGTTTGGGCTAACGCAGAGCGCAGCTTTTGCGAAAGGGATGCTGCTGCCCATCCCCACCCTGTGAATACCAGTTACATTGTTTTGGATTAGTATACTATCTGTCGGCTCCGGTACCTTAATCGCCTCTTACAACACCTGGTACAGAGCCCCCACCTGTACTATTCTACTCTGGCGGTACCTCACGGCTATATGTATACAGCAGTATTTGTACTCCAAAGAGAAATATATTAATGTTTTGCTTACTTTAAACGTTAAAACGTAATCAATGATAAAATTTTATTCCTGAAAGAAAAAAAGAAACATCTCATCATTTCAAAAATTTCAGTCGTCGCCCCACTGCGTATTTACAGAGGACTCTGTTACGCTCCACTTCTTCTGCGTAACTGCAAATACAAGTTTGACTGGTGCTATAGATCTTTACAATAACGGTTTAGTGGCGTGTGCTCTTAAAATGAAACTACACTATCAGGCGAAGACTAACCAAGATATATTTTCTTTGGATAAATACGAGACGCACATAGAACCTTTGCTGCATAAAGTTTTGGGTATTATATTTAGCCCCAAAGCTCTGCAGGTAAAACAGTATACATATATAACATGTTTATACATATAGGGGCCATATAAGCTTCCTAATTATTTGTGTTATAGGAATATAGAGCAGTTCTTGAAATAAAGCTGAAATTATTGGACAATCAAGAACAGTCATTTAAAATATGTCTAATTGGCGAAGGGGTCATGCCGAGAGTGCGGTTGGTATTGCCACCCGTAAAACACCATAAAATGGGGTTGCTACAGTTCCCAGTTACTTGTCTGGGAACAATAAGTAACAAGCCTGTTCGTTTAAAAAATATAAGCTCTGTGAAGAGTATGATAGTTGCGGATATTGTACAAGCGGAAAATGAGGACCGACCGATATTTTGGCTAACAACCGCTTCGAATAGTGATGATATGGTTGTAAAAGGAAATAACGGTAATGTTAAAATGTTATAGTTAATTATCAATAACTTTTATTATATTTCATGCATATGAAAAATTTATAGTCAATTTATTTCAGACAAAATGAATGTTTCGATGAAAATCATCATAAAACCTTTAGAAATAGCTACCTTGCTCGTTAACTTTAATCCACGAAGAAAAGGCAGAACATTTTGCGAGATAAAAATTACTATTGTAGACAATCCATTTGAATATTTTACGGTATATTTCTTATTCTTATCATGCTATTTTACATAATAAACATGTACGTCGTAGATCATATGATTAAATTTTTATTTTTATAGGTTTATTGTGACAGCGAAGCATTTATGGAAGATGTAATATTAGTAGGCCTTGAAATGCTGCCTATGGACACGGATTTAGATGCATACATTTCTTCCATTGATGGGTAATTAATAAAAATAATCAAAAAGATATTTTAAAAGATATAAGGTAGTATTTAAATTAGTTAGAAAAATAAATAATAACAAATATACAAATATTGTAGGACTATGTCGACCGTGTCTACCGTAGATAGCCGAAAAAAAAGTAAAAGTGCAACAGGTGAAAAAAAGGCAAATAAGACGGTAGAACCAAAACGAAGTAAAAGGGTATCAATATCGTCTATCAGGAATAGCGAATCCAGCTATGCTGCCTCTATTCTTAAATACTTACTCGACTTTGGTGCGTACTATCTTGTTTTAGTATTAATTTAATACATGGACTTAGTTTAAATTATGTCTTCTAAGTTAGATACAAATATCTATATAGGTGGATGTGCATTGGCTTGTGTACAAAGA
Organism: Heortia vitessoides; assembly: GCA_020976665.1. Taxonomy (NCBI): domain Eukaryota; kingdom Metazoa; phylum Arthropoda; class Insecta; order Lepidoptera; family Crambidae; genus Heortia; species Heortia vitessoides. The sequence goes on from JACJUM010003174.1 coordinate 6,711,228, forward strand.
AGAACAGTGATAATGGCCAACAATTCTGATAAAGTTTATAAATTTGAATGGACTGAAGCGGAATGTATTTGTATAAAACCATCGCTGGGCTTCATTTCTCCTGGTGAAGAAAAAGACATTGAAATTATGTTTTTTTCGCCGCAACCCGTTATATTAAAAAAAGTACGTTATTTAAATATTTACTTTGCTATTAAAAATACAATACTAATATTACCTCAGCTTATACTCTTACTTTTTACTATTAGAAATTGCTACACTGTTCATTGAGAGCAATGGTTGATGATACTATAAAAATAGATTTGAAAGGAGCTACTTGGGACAATCGCCAAATCTTTACAAATTTTAGCCGCAACAGGTAAAAATGTCGTTGTCATTTAATATCACAAATCTTAGCATAATAATCATTGTACCAGCCGGAGAACGTCCTCTGCTGGATTTAGAAAAAAAAGGAGGACTACTGCCCACAATTCTTGCGCTGGGCATACCTACCCTATTTCAGGTGCATTAGAGCTGTTTCGGGTGAGTATACCGCCAACTGTAGGTTCCGGAAATACAGTCACCCAATACGACTCCTGGTAAATAGGTAGGTACTTTCTATACTGCCGGTACCCCAAAGCATCTAAGTAATAAATAGTATATATGTAAGTAGTATAAGACATTCACTAAGACTGTTTTGGTTACAGCGAGGTGAGACTAAATGAACGGAAAGAATTAATAGCCGACGAGCTGTCTGTTCCGCCGTCATCAGATGTTTCGAGTGCAATGCAAATCGTGATTGTTTACACAGGAATGGCAGAGTATACTAAATATAGTTGCACTCTGAAAGAGGAAAAATCTTTGCAAGACACTTTCATATATGAGGTTTGTACTTTTTAAATTATGTCTTACTCTTTTGATATAACTAATATCTAATGCTTCTGGCTGGAATTTCCCTTGACTTTGTTGGTGATTTATTTTTGATTATTTATATTTAGTATTATCATATAAGAAATCGCACCTATGCATAAAAATACAAGTAAATAATATATATATTTACTTAATTTTATTAAAATAAATTATATATAAAAATTTGTTTATATATATAATTATATGTTATATAATTAAATTTACAGAAAAGAAAATTTGAGTTTAGATTGCGAAATACAGGCACTGTGACCTTGAAAATTGGATGGAGTTTTGATATTGATGACAAGTACCCGGCTAAAATAGAAACATACTTAACAAAGGTTACATTTTATTTAAATACATGCAAACATTGTTGTCTTATAAATAAGATTATTTGAACGACGTCTCTCTCCTTAAAGCCTGCATTGGAAAGATCAACTCGTGATGCGGCTAACGTTGAACCCATTGACAGTGGTGACAACGAAGGACGAAACATTGAAGAGAAAGGTAAACTATACCAATAACTTAAAAGTATGAATTGAGAACAGACACCCTAACATGTTTTATTTTTCATTCGTAGATCCAAGCAAAGTAACTTTATTTAGTGGGAGCATGGGTAGAGAGAGCGTGGACACCTGGTTTGAAATGGAATTGCCATTTCAAATTGAACCAGCATCGGATTGTTTACAACCAAACGAAAGTAGAGTTTACAAGGTTACTTTTACTCCCTTAGAAGCGTTCGACTTCAAAGTTAAACTGAAAAGTAATATAGGTAAAAAACAAATATGTAGTTATATAATGATGTCATGGATGTATCTAATAATTATACAATAAAACATTGACGCGTGTATTTTTAGATAACTTAGATCCATATGATGGAAACGTGTGTTGTACAATTACTGCCAAGTCTTTGATTCCGTATTGTCACCTTGACATTGAAGAGAGCGACTATCTTACATCTGGGCGAAGGAAAATATCAGGAGTGGCTTTACCGCCTCACATGACAGTGTTGGAATTCAACGTACTTGGTTCGGGTTGTTACAAAAAGTGCGCATTTCCAAATTTAGTTGGTAAACCGGCATGATTATAGAAATGTATATTTAATTCAATATTTTTCATCAGGACATTCAGTGTTATTAATCCCACAAGCGAAGCGTATGAGTTTGTGTTTGAAATGGTATTATCAGATAAACCAGAACTGATTCCAATGCATTGCAACATGCTGAAGGGATCTGTAGAAGGAGGGACGTCCACTGACGTCACTTTTACATTTTCACCGACTGCCCCCGGAGTACGTACATGGCGAATAATTTACTCAAACCAATTGTAACACATAATTATATTTTTTAAATAAACGATATTGTCCAAAACAGATTTACGAGTCACAATGGAAATTTATAATCTCTGTATACAACCTTGTGATAAATTTGCTGGTAGTGGGCACGGTTAGAGAACCAGACGTGGTATTTGTTCCAACTATTCTTATCATACGAAACTCTCTAGTGGGTTTCACGACTACACACGTCGTGAAAATAAAAAATAATGAGAACGAAGGATTACGTTTCGAATTTAAAGGGAATTCTCTGTGCAACGAATCCGGCAAAACTCCAGTTATTGTGGAACCTGAGCAGGGAATTTTAAAGCCTCGTTCTGAAACACCGATAAAGTAAGATTATCTGTATATAAGAGGCTTAGTAAAAGTCACGTATCCTATTTAGTTGCCTGTTACCTATTCTGTGTGTAATATAAGTATATATATTTGGCGGGCTTGATGTCGCAATTGTATTGAACCTATCTTGAGCGCCAAGGCAGAGGATCGATCCCTACCCAGGACAAATATTTATATGATGAATATTTGTATTAGTACTTTCTGGGTGTTCAATATTTGTATTCAAGCATTATATTTGTGATTACTCTGTTGTTTGATGTCTACGGACGTAAAGTGCTTTAAGCGACCTATCTCTAAGTCAATTTAATCTATGAGTTGTTGTGCTAATATATTTTAACCTCTAATTTATTACGAAACTTTGATCAGTACGGATCATGCATTGTAGTTCTAAACACACAAATTAACAAAGTTAAACTTTTTAACAATATTCAATAATAACTTAGCTGAGCACGATGACACATTCCGATACCAAGTGATTAATATCTTCCATTATATCACAGAGTCCACAGTTTGCACTTTTTTGCGTGAAACGTAAACTTGCTTAGAGAAATAAGTCCCGACTGCAAACTGTAACGATTTCGGTTCTACTGAAAGTGTTATTTTGAAACCACGATATACGAAGAGGTTCTGATTGTATAGATTTATAGCAAATGCTTGTCATAAGAATGTTTGTCAGTGTTCCTTTCATTAGTCACAACATTGTGTTCTTTATTTTCTACCTATATAAATTGCGCAACAGAACAGTAATTTCGCTACTCATCAACATAATAATTCAGGCCGAAACGGCCGAAAGAAATGAATAAAAATTGACACAGATTATTCATAATTTTGAATTACTCATAAGCAACATTCTTACCTCAAAAGCATGTTACAGTAGGATAGATCTTGATTTTATTTTTTCTCTGAGGAATCAGCACGTTTTTTTGCACAGTTTACCTGTCATAAACATGAACTTCTTCCCGGGATAACAAAAGTTCTATAAGACAAAATCGCGGGCAAAAAATAGTATACTTTACCTCAAAACGTAACGGATTTTGCATCATTTTTGGTTTCAGGATTATATATACCCCAATAGAAGATGGCCCGCTGTCTTTCAAAATATTTTGCAGTGTCATGTATAAGACTAAAAATCTTACACTTTGTGTAAATGCTCTGAGCTATTCCATCAAACCTAAAGTCACATATTATATCATTGGCAATGAACACACACTTAACAGTGATGCTGCAACTAATATTCACTTGGATCAGGTACGAACTACATGAATACACATACATACTAACTGACCCGTCAGACGTTCTGTCTTAACTATATATCGATGTTTGAGAATTAATTATTTTATCTCTGAAATTGGATCTTCTAACTATAAATAAATGTGTAACAATTGATTCGATAACTATTAGCATCTTCATTTCAACAGACTGCCTCAACCTACGAAAGGACCATTCCGTTCACAATTAGGAACGATGGCTCGGCTACGTTCTTTTTTGATTGGCACTACAATTGCTGTGCAACAAAGAAGTATTTAAATGTTAACATAGAGCCTAGAAGCGGACACGTGACACCCGCAAATGAAGTCAAATCCGTAATCTATTTCAGATTAAAGCAAGTGCCGGTGAAAGCTTTTCCAGTCACACTGGAAGTACGTTATCAAAACTTACACATATTTATTCATATTCATATATTGCAATCTTGTTGTTCATTAAAGATCTTAAAATATAATTATCCAAACAAGAGCACAATTAGATATATTAATACAAACTAGAAATGTCTAGATAAATTACATCTTAAAATTACCACATGATACATTTATTATGTTTGAAGATATATTAATTTTGTTATACCTCTCGTTTCTGATAATACTTTATATTAAGGGCAGACTTGTAGCTAGATACAATTCCATACGCATGGGACGAATAGAGGCCCGATCGCTCATTAGCGAATAATCCGTTACTGCTGCTTGCTAAGTTCCTAACCGCTCCCGGTAGTGCCAGGTTTCTACACAGGCGACATCACTGAATTTGAAACTGACCACAACTAGCAATGATGACAAGTCCTGAGGATATTGTTTCTAAAAGTGTTTAATTTTTGATTCGATTTATTAATTAAAAATAAATGATATATCAGATTTCAGACGGACCAGAATATACTTTATATCTTCATGCAGAAATTGAAAAACCATCATATCATTTTTCGTGTATGGAATACAATTTTGGGAAATGCATTGTTAATGCTCCAGACTCAACATACAAAAAGAATTTAGCTTTTGTAAACGAAGATAAAGTGCCTTTGATGTATGTATAATGATTATTATGGTTTGATATTTTCACGAGTGTCTTTCGATATCGACATTGCCTTGTTTTTTATTACAGTTTGGATTTGAATTTTGCTAATTTACCCGAGTTATTTGTCGATTATGCAGAGATTGTACATGTTCATCCATCAAAACGATTAAAAATCCCTATATTCTTTCGGCCAAAACAAGTCAAAGAGTACGAATTCATATTACAATTTTGGGTAAATTCTCTATGCGAAGAAATCGTTATTTTAAAAGGCGAAGGTTTGTTTAACGTTCTATTAATAAAAATAAATGAGACAATTTTTGTGATCAACTAAACCAACTTCAAATTTTAGGCATTCCTCTTCTCTTCGACCTGTATGAGGGGTGCCAAAAGAGCTTCGATTTAGGGGCTGTGAAAGTTGGCAATAAGATTGTTCGCCAGATAGAGGTGATGAACCATAGCAAGGTTGCGATTGAAGCGTCCTTCATATTCAGAGACATGTATCCTGTTGTCGAAGATGCTACTAATTCCGAAGCTACTAGCATCTGTCTTACACCTAGCGGAGCGAACACTACGCAAAACCTCGAGCCTTCAAGGTAATATCTAACCCAGGAATTTTTAAAAATTTTTATATTCTCAAAGATATACCTATATAATATAAAAGAAATATAAACTTAATAATATTTTTTAATTACGTACTGATTTAGTGATAATGTATTGTTTTTAGAGTGAAAATGCTGCAAACTTACAAGGATGACAAAATTCGAAAACAAATTGCAATGGACATTCAAAATGCTATGTCTTCACTTAAAGTAATACCCAGTAAATGTACAATAAGACCCTATAGGAAGGTGCCACTAAAAATACAGTTTAAACCTATTGGAATGATAAACAATCTTGACATGCAGGTAAGTCTCTTGTACTAGACTACTTTAGACTAGTTGGCCGTGAGGTAACGGCAAAGTGCAGTAGCACCTCCCTCTGTACCAGGTGTCGTAAAGGACGACTAAGGTGCCAGAACAGATGGCGGTATATCCGATCGGCAAAGGGCGAGGATGGGCAGCAGCATCCTTGTCGCGAAAGCTGCGATTGCCAACACGCTCGCGCAGCACAGCAATTATGATCATAATATCCGCCTATCTTATTGAGGCCAATGTCCAGCAGTGGACTTCCAATATGGCTGATATGATGGTGACGAGTTCTCATATAACAATACCACATAATCGACCCTGTTCCCAATCTAAAAAATGTATATGTATAAAATTGAAATATTATTTTTAAAAACCATAATTTCCATTTTATTTGTTTATTAAAATCATCGTTTCTATCTTATAATAAAGATGAATGTGTAAATTAGCAGTTGTATGAAAGTAAATTTGATATAAATAATGATATTTATATTAACACAAATCTTTCTACGATTATTTGAAATATTCGTTTATCAGTTGAACATGAAAGTGTTTGAATCGGAGCGGCCATTGGTGAAGTTAAGCGGAAGTGCGACTGGCATGAGCTTGCGCTTCAGCCAGAACTCGCTGCAGTTCGGCAGCGTGCGCAAACGCGGCTGCAAAGTGCTCAAGGTCATGCTGCACAACGAGGGGGACTTTGGTGCCAGGTTTGTTGAGATAATCTCTCTAAAGTTAAGGACACCATTCTGTAAATTAGTTAGTCGCTCTTATGCGGGAAAAGTTTGGTATGCGTCAAAAATCAATAATTCTTAAAGCTGGTTTTGAAAAAGAAAAGACAGCAAAAATATTTGTCTATTCGATTATACCAATGATGAATTATGTACCAATCCCTACTAATATTATAAATGCGAAAGTAACTGCCTGTCTGTCTGTTACGCTTTTCCACTTAAACCTCTAACTTATATTTCAACTTATTTTTCAAGCCATTGATTCGATATAAATAAACATGACATTCAAAGGTAAAGAGGTATGGTACCCAAAAAATAACTATTCCACGAAGTCGGATTCGGACGAAGTCGCGGGCACAGCTAGTCATGTGTATAAATGTAATTAAAGGTTAGGAGCAAACTCTTTGCTTATCTTATATAAAATATCCTTGTCCTGTAAAATGCAATATTCGTTCCGGACATATACATATTACAGAATATGATTGAAACTTTTTTATAGATACTGCAGATTGTTTCCCAAGACTATATGTATTTACGTTAAAATGTTGTAAATGTGTATCGGACGCTCATCTAAACAAAATATGATCGATGTGGATGATCGCAAGAAATCCCGCCGATGTGGCAATTAATGGTCGACCATGCTTAAGATTTTTTTTCGGTTAATTTGAATAACTAGCAAAAATAACTAAACCTACAAAGTGTAAATAGACCAAGAGTTTATTACTTTTCTGCCTCTACACTACGACTAAAATATTTTGAGAGAAACGAAACAAATCTGTTCCATGAAAGGTATTTTGGGTAAACAATATTCAGTCATTCTTTGAACCCGGAATTACCAATAAATAAAATGATAAAGGAATACTAATTCGTACATTTATCTGAAATTAAGTTATTCTATTTTAAATCAAAATTTATCTTGGAGACAAAATTCACTCTGTTCCGGCTAACCGTTATTAATCAACAAAATATACGATAGAGTAATAATATTATAAAAGCAAAAATATAGATGTACTATACTTTTACATTTATAATAAACTAGCTTTGCCCGGGAATTCGTCCGCGTGGAATAGTTTTTTTTGGGTACCATATCTCTTTACCTCAACGTATATAATCTTTGAATGGCATGTTTATTTATATAGAATCAATGGGCTGAAAAATAAGTTTCAAGTTTCTAGCTCTAAAAAAGCTACTTATTCTTATACTTCTATACAACTGTTCCCTTATTTCGAATTAAAAAATAGCCTATGTCCTTTCTCAAGGTCTAAAGATTATCTATGCCAAAGTTTATCAAAATCGGTTGAGAGGTTTAAGCGGGAAAGCGTGACAGACAGACAGACAGAGTTACTTTCGCATTTATAATATTAGTAGGGATGCAAATAGATTTACTGATATTTTTTATTAATGTAATATAAGAGAATTTTGACAATTTTTTTCAGATTTTGGTGGCAACCATTAATATCAAATGAATTTATTATATCGCCACAGCAAGGCGTCATAGCGGCGCATACAAATGTCACTTTCACCGTGACCTTTAGGCCTCTCCACCACAATCCGTTTATAAAAGTGTGGGTGAGTATGTGTGTATTATAGAATCCATCCAGCATTAATTCATAAGCCAACTATATGTCTGTCATTAAGTTGTCACTAAGTTATTAACCGGAATATTTAGTATGACCCCGCGTTGGGTGACAATAATTTCGTGGTAATGTTATTTAATTATGGTTAAGTTTATTTGTTTTAGCCGTGAGGTACCGGCAGAGTATAATAGTACCTCCCTCTGTACCAGGTGTCGTAAGAGGCGAATAAGATCCCGGAACCGACAGATAGCGGTATATATATCCATCTGAACCAATGTAGCTAATATGCACAGGGCGGGGATGGGAAGTTGCATCTGTTGCGAAAGCTGCGCTCTGTGATTGCCTACACGCTTGCCCCCCGCGGCAATCGTGGGCAAATTCTCTCTTTCTTGAGGAGGCTTATGTCCAGCAGTTCCTACGTAAACATAACCGTTGATTTACATGAAATATATCACAATAAGTAGATCCGGACCAATAAAATTTACCTGAGATACTTAACATGGAAGTGTGTGTGTGTTTTTTTATATAGCGAAGGAAATACATTTACCTAGTTCCAGTTTTTGTCTGGATATGTCGTATTAGGAAAGTATGAATTATGTAGAGAATGTAATAATCCTTTGTGTTTTCAATTAATTGTCGATTCTTGCTGCTAATTTCGACTAAAACCTCCGCTTCTGTCCTGCCTCTGATCCGGTACCGCCGTTAGGCATTACTTCGCGGAGGTAGGAACTAGCTGCCGCTCTTTTTTTTTATGATTTTTTGATGATTTTATGATTTTGCTCTCTTTCTTTCTAATGGTATCGGGGGAAACAATAACCGAAGATTTTAAGAATAAAAGACCACAACTCATTTTCCGGGGCGTCATAGTGGACGATGACGTCACTGATAGTAACCAAAACCCAGAAGAAATCCCAAAATAATCCCAGGATAGTATCGAGATTCGATACTATCCTGGGATTATTTTCAGAAGAAACTTCTTGGGGTCCAAGTGGATCCACATAGTGGCCGCGGTGACAACCGATGTCTAGGAAAATCTTCTAGATACTAGAAGAGCCTATATCGATATAACTCGTGGTCGTGAAAGACCAATCTCCGTTGGTGCAGTGCTCGCTATGAGGGTACGGCCATGGGAGAAGGCTATGCATAACGAAAATGATGAAATGCAGTCATTGCGGAGACTCCAATAGGCGCACGGAATGTGCGGAGTGGTTGGCGGGTGCTGTCGGATGCTGCCGAAGTGCTGCAATTGCATAGCAGCAAAAACAGGAAACGCCAGCCAAAACGCATTGCCCAATTAAAGAAAAAATTTACAAATTGGCCAGCGGGTCCATAGGAGTATCCCTAACATCAGTATTCAGCACTTAGGTATCCTTAAAACAGACTAAGAATATAATTTAATAATAAAACCAAGATAGTATTGATTCGATATAAATAAACATGACATTCAAATATTATATAAGTTAAGGTAAAGAGGTATGGTACCCAAAAAAACTATACCACGCGAAGTCGCGTGCACAGCTAGTATTACATAAAAGTTAAACTAAATTAATATTAATAGAAAGTGAGCCGAGTGGCAATATGGCCAAATAAAAATTGGCAAGAAATGTCGAGTCAGTATGAAAGGTTATGGTATGACAGGTACAAGAGGTATAGATGATTTAACTAGAATGGTACTAGAAAACGGAATGAAAGCCTAGTGGACGGAATGAAAGGTAGGTATAGCCAGCGATAGCGTAGATAGACATGGTCTCTCCCCACCATGGTAGAGGGACAAGAAAAAAAGTGATTTTTAAACTGGAACCACCAAAGTTTTATACTGTAGGTATACAATACTAATACTGCATTTATATATATTGTTATTTATTTACTAGAAACTATCTCCTTCGTGGGACATTCAGCAATATATTGGTTGGTGCTGACGCTGACGTGCTCGGTATGTGACCTGTGTCACATCCTCATTGTACATACAGTTATACTACTGTGATTTGATTAGGTCTTGAGGTTTTGGAGTTGGCGTTTTAATCTACGAATTTGTGGTTCTCTATTAATGGCCGTGCCAGGGTATTTGGATGATGTTTAATCCGTTCTTTGTCCGTTCCGTTTCGTAAGGCGTTCAATTTTCTTTCTTAAAAATTTTCTTCCTTCGGTGCAAAAGCTTATGAGAGAGCATTGGTTATCATACGCAGAGCTTTATTTGGAATCTTTGTATGACCTCTATGTTTAAGTGAGATGAGTGTAAGTGAGTCACTATGTGCAGCTAGTATGGCGGTATCGTCAGCGAAAGTTACATACATATAAACAGCAGTTTTATGTATGCAACTTCATGACATACGTGTTCATGTTAGGACTTTAATTAATTTTATAACAATTACAGGCAAGTTGTAACATAGAAAATTACATGCCCCTCGAGATAGCAATGTATGCCACGTGCGTGGACACCAGCAACATAACAAACAAGTCCTTGTACATGGAATGTCCTGTGCGAGAGATTCGCACCGAATATATTACCGTCACTAACACGTGAGTAACGCGACATCTTATCCAATGGATATCAATGTACTTACATACATACATCACGCCTGTGTCCAATTGGAGTAGACTGAGATAATGGATCTCCACTTGTTACGATCTTGGCGTACCTCTCTCGCTTTCCTTACTAGTAAGAACTAATGTTCTTTTATACACGCTCGTTTATTCTTGGTACTACTGACTTGGCCGTTTTTAATACCTGGTTAAGATGTGGTCGCCTATTTCGTCCAATTACCAATACCTATACCTTACATAATACCAACTCTTTCTTTCACTTCCGCTCTATATACTTGTGCAGTCATTCTACTTTTATCCATCCTTTCTACATGTCCAAACCATCGCAACATTTCTTTCTCTATTGTTGTCACAACATCATCTTTACACCACTTTAATCTCTTATAACACTATTCTCTAATCTATCTCTCAACTCACACCATAGACACTTCGAAGTGTTCTAATTTCAACAGCGTTTATTCTACTCGCATGCTTCTTCTGTCATACCAAACATTTACTACCATAAGTCAGTGTTGGAACCAACACACCTCTATTAACAGTTCTTTTTGACACATTTTGGCTGCCCATAAAAGAATATATCAAAGTATCTATAAAGATATAATTTGAATATCAGTATAGATATAATGTTTAGATACAGAAAGTAAGTAATCGCTTAAGTTACTGAACTATCCTGAAAAGATTTTTTGATTACACTGATGCATATCATAGTTACATAGCAGGTATCCTGAAATAGGATAAAAATACCTAATTGTCATTTGCAGTTCCAATTGTACTAGAATTACCATAAATCCCCAAGTCCAGTTGTCACCGTTAGAGACTTTTAGTCTAGTAATATTTTAAGACCATATGACTGCATGGATTCCCGGCTAGCCGCTCTGAAAAAGTTGACCAGTATACCTCAGTAGACCATACCCCGACCCGCCGGAAGATACCTCGCGTCGGCACCAGCCTATTAACGTTTGTATTAATCAATTTCATTACAGATCAGATGATATGTGGCTGGTATTAAGTGAAGTCTCCGGTGGACCGTTTGAAACTCTCGTAGAGTTCCATGTTGAACCAAATTCTACTTTCGACATCCCTGTACATTATAAACCAAAGACTATTGGTAAACACGAGGTGAATACGATATTTAAATGGTATTTCATTACAGTCAAATAAAAAACTATAAGATAGGGACACACTTAACCTGAGATGTTATTGTAACTTAATTGTTTATATAAAAAAAATCCATTAAGGTACCATTGAGTGACGTACAATCGTAATTCTGGCTAGCGTTATTTGAATGTTTTCATCACACACAGGGTCAAGTTTTATTTTCGCCGCTTGGAGAAAGCGCACTCTTTGTTAATTTAGTTGGAGCTGCTTTACATCCAAATCCCAATGGAAACATATCTATAACGGTAGCTGCTAAAGACACTTTCGTAAAAGATCTCCACGTTTACAACATTACCGAGGTAACATTTGACTTTATGTATATTACTAACGGCTCTTACTAACTAACTATTACTAACGTTTAACTAGTCCTGATCGTTTAATGTCTCACCATTTTTATTGTCAGCTCCCAGAAAGTTATGCTGCATCAACAGAAGTTATCAAAGTAAACCCGGACAAATTTGATGCATATTTTGAAATAAAGCATGCAGAAACAATTAAAGTATGGGGAGAAGCAGCTGCCATCTGCCGCTGGACTTTCGTTTGCTATGAACAATGCGAGATGCAATTAAAAGTGTGTAAATTTTATATAAATCACACTAAAGCTAGTAGGAGCTAGGTAATCGTAGCTCAACGGCCTAGTTTTTGAATTTAATGTTAAATTGAGTGTGATATAAAATTGAAATAAGGCTGAAATGGGGAATAATTTCTTCTTTCAATAATGCATAGGCGTTATAATCAGGATTACATAGCCATAGAACGTCCACTGTTGGATATAGTCCTTCCCAAGAAAAAGGAAATTTTACCCATAATTATCACACTGGACAGGCGGGGTGGCCATTAGGTACAGAGTGAAGTTTCGCGATGGGAAAGCAGCTGTCCATTCCCACCATGTTACATTTGAGTTATGCTGTGTCAGGTTCCGGTAGCTTAAGTCACCTATTACGACTCCTGATACATGGGGAGGCCAAGCCGCACAAAGAGGGGGGACGAGTGGGCCGTGCCCACCTCAAAAAGTTCTAGTGCCTATTTCAGGTAAGGACTCAAATTTATAGATCTAATATTTAAAATTACTCTACGGATCAGGCTATATCTAGGGTTATTTTTCAGGGGGGTGCGCTGAAAATTAACCCTATATACGCCAATGTACTATATCTACCTATATGCCTGTATGCTTTATTATCCCTACGGCAATAAATTATACATATGCATAATCCCAATAATTGTTACAGGTAATGTTTGTAAATGATGAGACCCACGAGTACCAGTTCTACAACATAACTGTGACGGTCACAGCTAGCCCTATAGTGGACACGCTGACATTCGAGTCACGTGCGCGCGAGTCCGTACAGAAGGAACTAGTAGTGGCCAACTCGCTCGCCGAGGACGCGGACTTCTATATCCACTGCCAGAAACTTACTTGTCCCGATGTAATCAGGATTAATAGGAAGTCAGAGGTCAGTAATCTGATATTTCATTTAATTCATTCGTGTCTATACCCTTCAGGGGGACGTAGAGTGACCTAGGCCAATTGAAGAAGCTTACAAATATACGATGTTTTGGCAGTTCTGGCAAGGGTACTTATCGACCGTGACACTGAATGCGAATATAATATGAATTCGAGGGTGGTAGTTTTATCAATCTAATTATTCGGAGAGTTTACGCAGAAATATTGAAGGGGAGTCGCTTTTATTATCAAAGTTTTGGAAGGTATATGCGAACATTTGCATTCCTAAATGATCCTAAGAAAATAACACCTTTCTGTTTTAATTTTAAGAATATTTCTTAATTTGACTAATACTTCTTTGCAGGCTGTAGTCACGCTTCTTTATTCACCTTTAGTAGTGGGAGAAACAGAAGAGGTTCTTGAAGTAACCAATCAATTAGTGGGCACTTACATTTACAAAATAATATTGAAGTGTTTGCCGGCTAAAGTGAAGTGCCTGGAATATTCCACGGCGTTCGGTACGAGTATCCCACTGAGACTAAGAGTACAAAATAAAACGGACGTTAAAACAGATTTTTTTGCTGAGGTAAGGTGGTCCTCATTTATATTCGAACTAGCTGCGGATTCACCTGCGTAGTTCCCTTTTGCAGTAAGAATGTGGATATAAAATATAGCTTTTGTTATTGCTGTCGCTGTAGTAATGGAATATTGTATTCTAACATTTACGCATTCACTACTCATAATAAAATTACTTTTTTAACGATTTTAAAACGCGGTTTATTAAATTTTTTACATTTTTGTTCGAAAAAAATTGGAAAATTACAGCCTGTAAGCATGCAATGGACAAACCGAACTACAGCATTATTAAAATCAATTCATCAATTTAAAATTGAATCATTACTTTTAAAGTAACTTATTAGATTCGTATTTTGCTATCGTTTTCGCTGAAATTTATTTCATACTTTAAAACTAACTCAATTCAGTATTTTATAATTTAATTTAAAAAATCTTACTAGTTTAACTTAGTATTTTTTTTAATAACTGGGGTTTTTAAAAATAATTCTATAAAACTGTATTATGAACTGCAGTATAAAATTTTTATTTCTTAACATTGACGCGTTCACTCTCTTAAACCAAAAACAACTCGCGAAGGAATATCGTTTTATTCCACCGATGCTTCGCGAGGCTACAGCTACAATTATAAATCTTCCAAATTTCAATAGAGAAGATGGTTGGAAAATACCACCTGCGTGGGATCCTGTCATACATAAGATTGAGAAAAAAGGCCGACATCACAGTATTGCCAGATTACATGATACTGTCAGCACCAACTGCGCGGTTGGGAGCGCGAACATACAAAATTAAAATAAATATAAATTTGTGAAGTAATTGTAACTTTCAGATCCTGAAAACATCTTTTATTAATTTTTGAAACATTGGTTAGGATAGAAACGATCACCGGGATCACTGATCACCGTTCCTAGTTCATAGTACCTATTATTTGCAGATGATACACCCCTCTTATTCAAAATTAAAAGACAACATGGAATTATTGATGATATAAATTATCTACTTTTAAATGAAAAAAAAGACAATTTATAAAATTTGTCACACCCAACGTTATAAAAATAAAAAAACTATTACAATTCATAATGTGGTTGGTCAAAACTACTGTATTTTTGGGTATAACTTTAGATGATAAATTGTAATAGGGACCTCGTATAGTAAATCTCTCAACCAAGAAACCGACAATTTACAGACATAGAAACTGCGCGGCTAGTTTATTTCAGCTACTTTCACAGCGTTATGTCATGGTATTCTATTGTGGGGTAATGCTGCTGACATAATGCTATTTTTGTTCTGCATTTTGTTGTAATATTGAAACTAGAAATAAGTAACAGTAGCAGTAATACAGTAAGCTTGTAGTGCCTATTGCTGGGCTTTAAAAAATAAGTAATATATTCCCAGGCAATAGTGTAAGATTTCATAAAAAATCCTAGTAGAATAACAAATATGCCCTTAAATAAATTTAAGAATTGCGTAAAAGATAAACTTATTGCTGAGGCTTCAAAGTCGTTAAAAAAGTAGGTTTATAATGTTTACATATTTCCGTATAATTTTTTTTTTAAATTAAGTACAGCCTATATAACTTTGCATCTAGTTCATTACCCTATTCGTTACAGATAAAAATACAAATCTTTTATCTATATAATATTAGGTCTTTCGTTCATGTTAAAGGTGTCACATCCAAGTATTCAAGCAGAGAAACAATATTCACTGGGTCCATTCGAAAAGGGCAAATTTCTCGTACTTTTTGAACCAACTCAATTAGGTGTCCAAGAATGTAAAGTTTCATTTAACTCCGCAGCAGCGGGCGAATTTGTGTGCGTATATATTGTATACTATAATATTACACTACAAGTAAACACTACACAAACCATGTAACCATACCGGTCTGTCAATTCACTGGGACAGATTATTTAGTTACCAAATGAATTTTATGAATATACGAGTATATTAAGATTATATTACATCGATCCTATTCAACCGGCTTGGAAAATAATTCGATCTATAGCATGTACAAGGGAATCAATATACGTCAAACACAAGACGATGGATAAACTAGGTCATTTGAGTTCAAAGTTAGTTATGGAAATTTAACAGCTTTGTAAAGGTTGACGCCTTGTGTACTGTACTAGGTAGGAATAGTCTTTCTTATAAGAAAGATGGGAAGTGAATATTGGACGAATAAATGACGTATGGTTAATTGAGCGATCGGTAAAAACATTGAAAAAAAATCGTAGATCGCACGTCTCCTTTCTGCAGACTCTCGACAATGAAGTCTTTGTCCTTCAGTACAAATAGTTTTCTTCAAATTATATACGTTGTGACAACAATAAAAAACGCTTTTATCTGTTTTTCTAGTTTTAACATTACAGGAAATGCAACAGATCCAAAACCTCAAGGACCATATGAGATAAAAGCAGGAAGCTTCACAACAATTACATTTAAAAATGTATTTGAAGATACTCGCATGTTTAGAGCCACAGTGGACAGGGATGAGTTTCAAGTGAAAATGGTATTAGAGCCTGTCAAATCAAAGAGGGTAATGTTATTATTGCATTGATAATGTATATTTCTTATTTCTGTTTCTAGGGACCCGCATGCTGTGCACCACAATGCTTTGCATGTTCAATATGTCTCATGTTTATTTATTTTATAATAAAATCAAATGTATATAACGATAAATCAATCGCCCCTTAATAATCACCATGTTATAAAACTTAATAATTTCTATTGAAACTTCGAATGTTGTAGGATTTTAAAGTGGCAGTATACCTGGCAGAGAGATTCTTGGAAGGGCAGCACGAGGTGCCGACAGGATGCCTCACCATCGAGTGTTATGAGTCAGCGGAGCCTAAAATTCAGTGGACTTACTTCCTGCAAGGAATACCCTGAACTAAAAATTTATATTCTTATATTACTCTTGATTAATTTATAGTTACAATTTACTCAATAAATAATTAAATGTTTCTAGTACTTTACCTACAATGCCTTACCAATACAATAAATGAAACTAAATTCAGGTTAGAAAACTATAATCTCTTACCAATCACTCACACTAAATTCTTGTACAATATCATCTTTACTTTCATTAATATCTTTAAAATTATTCTCCACTTGCTTGTTAACCTTTTTCTTCTTCAATTCTTTTTTCTTCTTAATTTTCTTAACTTTTTGTACAGACACCTTCCCCCCATCATCAACATTAAAATTATTACCTTCATCTTCACTATCAGAAGGAAACAGTACAAGTGGTCCTTTGTGATCTGATTTAGGTTTAATTGATTCTGATTCAGATATTTTACGTCTCTTTATCATAGGCAATTCTCCAGCCAGTTCATCATTCTTTGTAATTTTCTTTCGTTTATGTATTTTATTTATTTTACTCCAATTCACAAAGAAAGTGGACAGTGGTGTACCTTTAGCTTTGATATTAGCCTCCCATGCTGCTACCATCTTATCATCATTTAAAGCGAAATTAATTTTTGCTCTTTCCTTGTCAATATACTCTGCGTTTTCTTCAATTTTTTCAAGTAACTGGCGCATTTTTTTCGTGTAGTTGGTTACTGAACAGGATTTTAAAAACTGTTTTATCTGCAATGCAAAAACATCAATTATTAACGCCGTACTTGGCTTTCTGGCGTTTCGCCGGCCACTGCCTAGGCAAGCTCACTCAGCTCGTGTGTTGTCTTTTATGTTCTTACCTAACACACCTATTGATCGTTTAGTATAAACTGATTTATGATTTTTGCCTAGAAATTATTTCGATTTCAAATGATGTTATACCATATTTATATTTATGTGACAATAAATATTATACTATTATATGACAATTACGGCTTACAATGACTGCACAGATTGGAATAGAGCTTTTGTGGCACAAATGGCTCTAACGCACTTTGCATTCAAGCCATTTGTGGAATTTCGTTTGAAGAATCTTGCAAACCTATGTTTCAAAACCTAGGGTTGCTGCCCCTGCTATCGTTTTCCTTGTGTAAGGTTTGTCACTATTTACCAAGTAAATATAATTATTATTAAAATTTTAGTATGTAATGTGAGATTGTTAATAGTGTGCATGTTATTGTATTAGTGAAACATCTTTTAATTGTTTTTAATATAATTTTTTATAAAATATAATAATACTAGTAGTGCCCGCGACTTCGTCCGCGTGCAGTAGTTTTTTTGGGCATCATACCATTTTACTTTAACTTATATAAACTTTGAATGTTATATTTATTTATATATACAAATCAATAGCCTAAATAATAAATTTTAAGCTTCTAGCTCTAACAATAGCGATACATCCATGCAATTTTTCATACCCCCTTTCGACCCCTTACAGCTCTTATGTCAAATGAAAAAGTAGCCTATGTCCTTTCTAAGGCTTTAGAATATATGTGTACCGAATTTCAATTAAAACAGTTCAGTAGTTTAGGCGTGGTGGCGTAACAGACAGACAGAGTTACTTTCGGATTTATAAGATTAGTAAGGATATACCATGTTTTTGAATACATAAGATTACATAAGATTCATTTATTTAATGATTGTTATTGAAATTTACTTTATGGGAAACAAACTTTCTAGCATGTCACTTATATTATAAACAATGAGTATGACTTCCATTATGAGTAACAATATTGTCTGTTAACCATTATAGCAGATGAAATAATGGCAAAAGTAATTCTGGCAAGTGGATGTAGCCCAGAAATGTGACAAAAAAATATAATTATAGAACAAGACAAACCTGCATAACAGCAATAAGTGATACATCAGGAAAAGCAATATTATGTGAGTCATTGGCTGTGCACTCTAAAATTAGAGCATAAAGGTGCTCCATTACAGAGTCTTTAAATCCATTCTCCATTAGCTGCGATTTTGCTAATCTGAGTATGCAAGAAAAATCTAAAGGTTTCATTGACATTTTCTTATGTTTTTTATTGAAATCATATGTTGTCAAGACCTGCAAAAAATATACATGTTTTTATAAAGAAATCATCAAAATCAATACACAATTCTCGAACATATTGAGTTACACACATCCAAAAAAAATCAGTCGAATTGAGAACTCTATTTTTTAACATGGTTAAAAATATACCAAAAAAATAATAACAAAATTATTTTAGCATATTTACCTCAACTAAAAATGGTAAGACTGGAATGAATGTGTTGGATTCCTTAGCTAAGCTGATCAAAATTTCAGCACAATGGAACCTTAATGGATAATATTGATGTGTTGGCACCAGTTTTATAGTGTTAGTTATCACCATTACAAGAGGATAGATCAAAGGTTGCAACTGAGGCTTATTTGATGTTGATGAAAGTAGATCTGCCCATAAATGAAGTGAATTTACAAACTGCCAGTTGTACACGGCTTGCCGATTTTCCACTTTCTGTACTACAATAGCATTACGCAAATGTATAGCTAACTGTCTGATATATAAAAACACATGTTGATAGGAAACATTCAAATCCAAAGCAAACATTTCAACAAGTGACCTTCTCATGAAATTAATTCCTGGCCAAGTGGATGGACTGACAAATTTGCAGTTTTTCACATAAGTCATATACATGGCTTTCAGCACAATATCTAGTAAATTGGCTTGTTGGTTTCTTGTTATTCTTAAAATGCACAAGAAAGCTAACACTCTGACTGATTCTTCTCCAGTGCTCCATAAAGTGATCATTTTTTTCAAGGACTGCTTTGATGTTCTTCCAAAACATGCAACATATACTGACATCTGGTGCAAATGTTTTAAAAGAACTGTGAGGATATTCTCTGATGTTACACCACTTAGAAGTTTGAGCAAATCACTGAGATAGGATAATAAAGGCCCCTTTATTTTTACAAAGTGCTTGCATTTCTGGGGATCCTTCCCAGATTGTTCAATGCCCAAGTATTTTTTCAAAGCAGCAGGTAAATATAATACACACATTTGTATTACAGCATTGAATACTGAGGACCCTGGAGACAAATCATTGTTTTATTAGTATACTATACTTGTAAAACAATGATTAAAATAATACATGTTTTTATTAAAAATTGATTACAAAAATCTGTAAAATGATAACATACCTTCAACTTTATATTCACCATTAGATGTGCCATCTTCACTGGTGACTCTAATCATAGCAGCATTGAATGCTTTGATAACAGTTGTCAGGGTTGTTAGCTTTATTTTACCTTCTGTTTGAAGATCTGCTTGCCATTGGGACACAATTTTAAGTGTTATTTTACCTTTAACTGGTTTAGCACTTTCATCCTACAATAAAGCATAAGATATTTCACAATATTCAGAGTTATACAACTAATGTTTATACAGTATTACTTTAAATTAAGTAGCATATATTAGTTGGTAATTAATGTTACCTACCTCAAAATCACTCTCATCACTATCGCCTTGTAGAGGACCAGGTGTGTGAAGCGCATTATCATCCTGTTCTTTATCTGAACCTTCATTGTCGGAGTCTAAGCCAAAGTTTAATAGATTTTCATCATTTTCCTCTAAGAAGTTGTAAAAGTCAGGATCAATTTTTTTTAGCTTTTTCAGCGACTGTTTATGGATTTCAGGATCAAGATCATCTTCAGAATCTGAAATTTGAAGTAAAATACCTGCATATCGTGCTGTTTAATACAAGAAAACATCTACCCCATCAATGTATATTCTTAATACAATCACAATTACTGCACCTGACTGCTCAGTTAGTTCTGGAGATTTAGACTTTATTTTCTTCATTTTTCAGTTTTTTTAATTACCTTTACGACTTTTAGGCACAATTTAATATAATTTAATCGTATAGTTTAAAATCAAAGCTCAGATACTCCACGTGTTACTGACTGACATTGACAATCATACACACCGACAGTGACAGCGCTATGACAGTAATGCTAGCGGGCACAGCTAGTGTGAATATAAAACGGCATATTATAGATAGTTGTTATTAAATGTAGTTTCAAAATAAGTACTCAGGTTACCCGGGAAACCAGAAATTCGAGTTAATTTCTCAGTTTTAAATAAATACTATGTATATTCTTTTATATAATATAATTTATAATGAACTTTAACGTATAGTCTATCATATTTACAACTGAAACACTTTTTCTTCTTTATAGGAATTGTTATTAAAATGGAGCGTTCTGAGTAAATTTACAATTCTTTTACTACCTCATCACTAGCTGCTGATAGTTATCATTGGCTTCTTCAGATTGTTCTTATTTAAGTCTTAAAATATTATTAATTTCTTTCCAATGTATTTTGTCTGTGGTTCGTAGGTTGTGTTGTTTGTAAAGTTTCTAAACGTAACCAGAACCAAAAAAATACATAGATAGTCGCATTTTCCTTTAGTTTCAGTCATCTTATTACAGAACCAATAAAATAGAATCTCCAGAAAATTCGTTCGAGTACTTTAATCATAGTATGTATTGATTTGTTTGTCAGTCTATCTAGTCTACCTACGTCTTAGTTTTGTAGATTAGTTTGCAAGCATATTTTTATCGCTTTATTAACATTTACGAAGATAGCAGTAATATTTCATAATAATTATCTTGTATTTCACCGGTTCTTTATCGTTACAGCCATTGGAACTTCACTACTGGACATAGGTCTCCCGTAGAAGGGGGGAATTTTGCCACACCGGTTCTTAACGTTATAATATTTTTGTTATTAGAGTTATATTTTTTTCAGCATATCCATAACAATGCTGTCTCGTATGTGTATCGCTCGTTCTGCCTTTACACACACTTTGAAGAACCCTGTAACTGTTAAATTGGTACCAAAAAACTATGTGGTCAGGAATTATGCTCGCGAAGCCCGCTCCAGGGTAAACACTAGAACTCAGCCTACTCTTTGGGAGCGATTAATGGCGCCTGCTGGACCTAATGGTATTTATGATAATATATAAATAAAAAGTATATGTTTCTTATCATATATATATGATAAGGAAGTCATAATACTTGTGATTTTACTTTCTAAGCCTTGATTTTAATAGAAGGTTTTTTTAGCATTTAGTCTGGGAAAAGGTGCTTTGGCAGGAGCCTCAGCAGTTGGTTTAGGAGCTCTTTGTTATTATGGTTCAGGAGTTAAGCCTGGAACTCTTCAAGAAGCGCAGTAAGTATTATTTTAAGTTAAGAGAAATAACTTTGTATAATTTAGTTTGTTATCTCTTAAGTATGTTAACTAACTGGAATAAATGGCAAACATGTACTTTAATATTTCATAATGTAGCTTTACAAATTATAAACTTATAAAATGTCAGTACAAAAAGCAAAAGATTAACCTTCCTAAATCAAAATTTTAACATTGTGTTGACTGTTATTTTGCTTTGTGTTAACAATTTTAACATTGAATGTCAATGTCAACTCTTTCCCTTTAAAGTCTAAAGAGACCAGAAAGTGAAATACTTGATCATCATTATCATAAATTTTTACTTAACCTTCATACGGTATTTGGGTCAATTATGACCCATTTTACGAAAGAATCTTAATTTTCTCAGCGGCAAATTTATTTTGAGAATTGATGTTTTATGACTTTTACTAAAATGTTAAACTGATGTTATTTAGCAAATAATTTCAACAAAATAACTTTAATATTTAGTCCTAGAACATTTTTTACGTTCGCGGTCTTCGGGTCACATTTGTCCCGACGTATTTAACGAACTGCATTTGTTATTTTATTCGATTTCAAGTTACCCAGTTTTAGTTGTATGTTTCTATTGTTCTAGTCAGTGCAGTGTTGTCTTGTAGTAAACATTGAGTGAACCAAACATACTTTAGTTTGAAGATTGGACTAATTATTTTGTATTCAAATATGAGGGATAGTGAAATTGAATTCTCTCTAAATGAAGCGTCAGATCAGGAAGAATCCTGTTCTGAAATTGTAGACAATGTTGAGGAACCTAATTCACCGGATAGTAGTCTTAGTATGAGTAAAGATGCAGTTGTTCCTGCCGAGATAATGACATCAAAAAATGACCAAATAACGTATTCTAAAAAACTCTTTGGAAATAGTCACGGAAGAGCTTCAAGAAAATATCATCAACTTGATGCCAGGCCTGATGTTATTCATCCTCTAGAATAATAGAAGAAGAAAGTTCAAGCTTTTGAATTTTGAATTATTTTTTCCTCCTCCTTTGATACGTATTATTTTGATTTACACTAACATTGAGGGTAGGCGCATATACGATGAAGAGTGGACTAATATTGACAGCGAGCGATGTTAGCTGGTGTATTTCGATCAAATAACGAAAGTTCTGAAAGTTTATGGGATTCACAAAAAGGAAGACCGATATTTGTAGCAGCTGTTTCCCAAGACATTCAAAAAAATATCAAGAGTTATAAGGATCGACAACAGAGTAACTCGAAGCGAACGACGGTTATTAGACAAATTTGCTCCGATTCGTGAATTGTGGAATCGGTGGGTTGATATATTACCGAAGCTTTACAATCCTTCTGAAAATGTGACAATAGATGAGCAGCTGGTAGCATACACTCGTATCTTATATCCCGAAAAAGAATAAATCTGTAACCTCACTTACATCATGACTCAGAAGTGAGTGATCGCACTGACAAAAAACCAATAATAATATTAGACTATAACAAGTGTAAAGGTGGTGTAGATTCTTTGGACAAAGCAGTGAGTTGCTACACTTGCAGAAGAAAGACAATGATGGCCTCAAGTGGTATTCTTAAATATGATTGACATATCAGCTTATAATGCTTTTGTTTTGTTCATATCAGCTAATCATGCCTGGAAAGAAGGTTGTCTAGCTAAGCGCCACTATTTTTTAGAAAATTTAGGTATGTAGCTTGTAACACCTTACATAAAAAAACGTCAAACATGACCTCGAGCGCTATTTTCACTTGAAATTGCCAATAACATACGATCTACTCCTCAAAACGAGCCACAACCGTCATCATCAACTCAGTCAGAAAACAATACACAGAAAAAACAATCAAGAGAAGTCGCTGTCAACTTTGTCCAAAAACAGATAATAAAACAGGATTGGTTTGCATAAAATGCAACAAATTTATATGTAAACAACACTAAAAAAATTACTTTATATACTAATTGTAATAATTGATTTTATTTTAATTTGTCACTATTCAACATAAAAGCTTTATAAATCTACAGAACATATAAAAATTGTGCAACAATCTGTCTAATTAAAACAAATTATTATAAATATATCCTTTACTAACTGCTTTTTTAATTGAAAATATCTTCATTAAAAAACATACCTAACTATATAGTACTGGGTCAAATTAGACCCAAAGCCCTTTTACGTCAGTAGCTTTGAAGACTGTATGAAGGTTAAGTGATTTTCAAATCCTGTTATATTTTTGCCTGTAGAAAGCTCAAAATGTCCAATAAAATATATAAAACCTGCCAAGATAATAGTGATTGATTGTTTTGTTTTCCAAAATTAGGAAATATCTTTGATAAGGTTTGCTATTATTTTTTTACACTACAAACACTAAATATTTTATGTTAATTATATTTATTTATATTCTTTAGTATTTATTATCTGAAAAAAGAATCTGTCTTGTATCTCTCATATATTACTTTCAATGTTCTTTTCGTATATTATTGAGTCTCAGGCATAAAATCAAATATGTTTTCAGCCTATGGCCTCAATATGTAAAGGACCGAATTAAAGCTACATATGGATATATAGCTGGATCTCTAGTCTTAACAGCTGGGAGTGCATTAACAGTATTCCGTACACCAGCACTCTTGAATTTAGTTGCAAGAAATGGATGGGTGGTAAGTTTTTTAATATAATTATGTCAGAATTCATAATACAAAGCTAATAATTTTTATGTCGTTAGTGGATAAGTAAAATTATGTAAAATCATATTAAAAATGGATAACTCACAAATGATGGTTGTTTGAAAAAGTGTTCACCTTTTCTGATCTGATAACTATAGAAAAATATTGTTATTGAAATTTTTAATTTTATGTGAAAGTGACAATGTATGAATGTTATTCTTTATAGTCAAAATCACTGAATAGATATGAAAAACAACAATAATACTTTGTGATCATTTAATGCTATATCTACAATTTAACATGTAAAAATTTATATCATTTTTAATTAAAAAATGTTTACCATACTTACTATCTATAATATTTTTTTCAGTCTGTCATCATGACTATAGGTTTAATGATTGGCTCTGGAATGGTGGTACGTGGAATGGAATACAAACCCGGTTTTGGACCTAAACAGCTGGCATGGATTGTCCATACTGGTATCATGGGGGCTGTGATTGCACCCATTTGCTTCCTGGGTGGACCTATACTAATGAGAGCTGCTTGGTAAGACTAAAATATTGGTAATGATTAATAGTTAAATGGTTAAGATTAATTTTGCTTTTGCATGAGATTCCTTGTTGTATAAGAAGTAATTGAGACTTTTGAGAACAAAACTATTGAGAGAGATAGATGAAGTCTCATTAATAAATGATCAAGCAATTTCTTGGTGGATATAATGTGATACCTCATGCGAACGAAAACATAAGGTTTAATAGGTGTCATCTAATAATTCGGTGACGTGTTTCCTTTGTCATTCCGTGTGCAGGTACACGGCGGGCGTGGTGGGGGGCCTGAGCACGATAGCGGTATGTGCGCCGTCGGGCGAGTTCCTGAACATGCGCGCGCCACTCGCAATGGGGCTGGGCGCCGTGTTCGCCGCCTCCCTCGCCGGCATGTTCCTGCCACCCACCTCCGCTTTAGGAGCAGGTGAAATCATATAGAGCTTATATTAGATTTAAAAATCCGTATCTCGAATTTAAAATAAAAACTTAATTAGTTATAAATTTTTGCTGTCCCAAACATGTAGTACAGTAAATAGATGTATTTTAATTATGATACTACTTTTAAGGTTAAGGAAAATATAATTATTTAACATATAACCGGTTGATTTGTGTTTATTTTCCATATTCACTATTATTTTATATCCAATGTAATTATCTATAATGGCTATGTGGATATTTATTCGCTTTTCAACCAACGCCGGTCAAGTCGCTGTATAAAGGGCACAGAATGGCGACTAATAAAAATCCGTTTTGGTGTAGAATGTCTAATTCGCTAAATATAGAGTTTCGGGTTATTTAGAGACAATATGAATATTTATTAATAATTAACTTTTTTAGGTCTATATTCGCTGAGCCTGTATGGTGGTCTGATTGTATTTGGTGGATTCCTGCTGTATGATACTCAGGCCATTGTCAAACGTGCGGAAACACATCCAATGTACGGATTCCAGCCTTATGATCCAATCAACTCGTAAGTGTCTTGAAACTTTGTTGCACAACATTTTACTTTATATTTTATAATATGTAAATAAATGGAGTTTAAGTATTGTAAATCATAATTTTCTTTTTTCAGTGCGATCTCAGTTTACCTGGATGTTCTGAATATCTTCATGCGAATCGCAATGATACTTTCTGGAACCGGCGGCAATAGGAGGAAGTAATTATGTTCTTGAATAAAAGCACATTAATTTCGAATGTATAATCACTACAAGTATTATTTATTATTCGAAAAATAAAAACGTAATTTCAAATGTAATGGTAGAAGGCATAAAATTATTAGTGTTTTTGCTTTCAAATCCCTTCATGAGACTTGTGATATTATGTAGGCAATAAGTATAGTTAAGACATGGAATATTGATCGGACGGCGTAAATAAAATTATCCAGTGCATTCTATTTTTCATTTGCGAACCTTGAACGTTTTTTAGTCGTTCTTGACTGGATTGTCAATCTACAATCTTTAATAAACATGTTAAAATTGATTATACACATAAGTATTTTACACATCACTATTTTTACATTATATTATAGAACATTTCATAGTTGTTTATTATCTTTATTCAACTATCCCATTGGCTATGGTGTTTATGGCTAAACAAAAAAGGCTTCCCTTGAGATAATTCTAGTTTTCCGTTTACGGTAGGAACTTAAAACATCGTTTTTGTTTGTCTGTCAGTTTATACTCTTAGATGGATATTGTTGTGCAAGAAAACTTATACTTTTTTAACCAACTTCAAAAAAGGAGGTTATTAATTTGACATTTTTTTTAGTACCTATGTATTGTGAATCAATTTGGAATTTGTTTTTATTTTAATTGGGGCCTTACCGAAGTGCTCGTCGTCTAGTAAGGAACTGATGATAGAATCATGATGATGTTAGTGAAATGATCTTTAAATATTTATTCATGGTAAGCTTTGATCTAACTATGTACTTGAAGCCGACTTCGCGTGGGCGTCAGCTGACTGGACCGGACCGGACCTGACGTCAGCGCCAACAACTATCAGGTTCTTCTAAAGAGCGATCCAAAAATAACTACTATTTATAATTTGTTTCACAAACGTTCGCATATCTAAGCTAGCAAAGCCAATGAGAATATTGTTCTTCCGATTCAATCATCAGGCGTTCACCTATCAAACAGAGCTCAAATAAACTGCTACTAGTTCTGACAGTAGAGGCTGGTTTATAGCCTACTAGCTGTGCTCGCGACTTTGTCGAGTTTATTTTGGGCACCATAACCACAAAAATTGGTTAAGAAATCTTTTTAAATTAAACGGTTTTATGTTAAATATACATTGCAAGGATTAAGATAAATGTACTAAAAACCAAAAAATAATAAAATAGATACAGTCGTGGGAATTATAAACATATGCATAGACTAGGCTAAAATAAAACCGTGGGGAATGTCAATGGTTTACAAATTATCGACTTAATGTGCGATAGAAGAATCGTTTAATTTGTCGTTAGGCAGTTGGCCCGCAGACGGTGAGGAAATTACTAACTGTTTTCTTGCTCATGGAAATTCCAATAGTTTTACACTCCATGTAAATACAAGAGATGTTTCAACTAGTTTATCATTGGACTTTCACCCTGCTGGCTGGCGAGAAATCGTTTCACTGCTCGTAGAATTAAACGAATAAAACAAACGAGGTGAGCTAAATAAAACCGTTTAAAAATAGCGATACTACCATACAACTTTTCATCCCCCTTTTCGACTTATTAGAACCCTTATTTCGAATTAAAAAATAGCCTATGACCTTTAACAAGGTCTAAAGATTGTCTATGCCAAATTTCATCAAAATCGGTTGAGAGGTTTAAGCGACAAAGCGTGACAGACAGACAGACAGAGTTACTTTCGCATTTATAATATTAGTAGGGGTTTTTTTATAAAAGAAAACCGCCTTCTAAAAATCACGCGCATTAGGCTGTATGAAAAAGAACACAAAGTCTTTAGAAAAAAATACATAGGCGAAACGTATCAGAATCTAAAATATTAATATAGAAATACTTAAACACTAAATTTTAAAAACATTTTATTATCCCAAGATATTAAACTATGACAAATTTAATTATTTTTTATGGTTTAAAATCAGCAAACAAGCATACGGTCCGCTTAATAATAAACGTGACTGCAGCCTGTAGACGCTCATGTCAACATAAAGATATCCTAGTGGTATCTTTCAGTGTCACCAACCTTGTAAACTAAAGGTTTAATGTCACATATATCTACCTAATATAACCACAGTAATTTCACTGCCTCTCCTACCCTTAAAACCGGAACACAGCAATGCAAACACTACTATTTGGCGGTAGAAATAGGTGAGAGTGAGGTACCAATGCAGACGACCTTTGTATGAGGTCTTCCTCTTGTCATTTTTGTATACGATTATCCAAATTGATATCTTATAAATAATTTGTTTGAAATATTGTGTAGTAAGGTATTATTAGTATCTAATTTTTTTTCTTTGTTTTCGCTGGCACCGACTAAAAATGAATTATTATTGAAAAAATGTAATATCAGACAACATCTAACAAGTCGGAACTGTTATGTAAATATTAATATACTAGCTGTGCCCGCGACTTGGTTCGCGTGGTGGTCGGAAACTCCGAGTTTATTTTTTGACTGCTCACGTTGGTTTATGTTATTGTATAATCATGAATAAGACCTTTTTTAATAATATTTAAAAAAAATGTTTTTAAAATGGGTCATAGTACTTCGGCATAAATTATATTTTTACTTTGTTTAAAATAAAGCACGCTGTATTCAACCATTCCGTAGGGAGGGAGGGAGGGAGGGACCACGCGCCTGAGCCGCGCGGCATAGTACCTCGCAAAGATACATTCGCGTGTCAAGCACGGCAGTGGGGCGAGGCCCACCTCCTCCTCACCGGCCGCTGCGCGGCCTGCTTGCACATTATAATGGTAGCAAGCCTTCTTCTAAATCTTGACAGATAGACATATGCTGTCGCGGACTTTTTTTTTACTATCAAAAAGGAATAATTCTTTCATACATAGTTTTCAAATAACTTAAACCGTTTATGCAGCACATGCGACGAAAGACCTCAAATGTTAATAATTTTCCCCATTTTTGCAACATTTCTCACTGACGCTTCGCTCCAATTGGTACTTTAGTTATACTTTTAGTTTTTAAGTATTTCAATATAAATATTTCTGATTTAGTCAGTTTCTGCTTTGTGTATTTTTTTAAAACCTTAGTTTTGTTATTTTTATACAGCTTAATGTGCGGGTTTTTGAGTCGGAGACGGCTGCACGCACGAAAAAACATGACTCGGGCGACGTTACCCCGCTCTTAGGCGTTCCGTTTAAGGCTTGAAGCGAGAGCACGGGACGAGCGGCAAAGATGCATAATCGGCCCCGCGTTCGGCAGCGTTCGACATCTGTCTCTCTTGTATTCGCGTGAGCAATGCGCCCGCGTGGACAGCAGCTATACAATAATACATTTTCATAAATAAATTTAAAACGTTCTTTTGAAAAATGCAACTATTTCATCAGTTTTTTCTTATGACGTTGTCACGTTGAACTATAGTCAGTAAACGGACTTTATTTATTATAAAAAGAGCTTGTGGGTAGGATTTTGTTTAGAACAAAATTCGGTTTAATTTATGATATTATTATCATTCATCTTTAAAACATCTCCACCAACTTCAACAGTTCTTATGAGAATATTTCATACAGTAGAACACAAACTATAAATTCTTATAACGTTTTAATAATATTTCATTTCATGGGCGGGACGGTCGCATAACGTACATATACTCTCAAAGATGTTCTTGTTTGGGAAATTATAATAAACTACACGATTCACGTCATTAAATAGTTTATTTACAAGCTAAATAATGCTCGATTCATAAGCGGTCATTAATTGGATACTAGATTATTACGGGGTAATTATACAATTTATAGGCCTATAAGCTTATATTATTAGGGAAAGTAGGTAAATTTGCCATAGACATCGGCGGTGCTTGTGCATGGTTAGCATGAGTAGGTACAAAGTATAAAAGCATTAGCATGAGTACAAGGTACAAATATAAAAATAAGCAAGTACTTGCAACTTAAACAAGTCAAAATTAAATTACAGTATTCACCTGACTAAAATAAATACAATACAACATTTAAAATGAAGTAGCAGTCGCAATTATCACAAATAATAAGTACTGTATCAAGTAACATTCTTTGGCCTCCTAAGTATCAATATATATATATATATATAATACATATTAGGTTTCAAATACTAACTGGCTGCAATAAATAAATGCATAGAGTAATATAATTAACTAATTAAAAAAAAATTTCCCACTTAAAATTGATATTGAATACAAAAATTTTGGCTACGCCATGTCACTAAGATTTGTCCGATTATATTCGATCATATGTACTCACTAGACTTATGCTATTGGTGTAATAATAGGTATTTATTAGATATTATAAAGTACGGATTAATACGACGAAAATACATTCAATCTTATGAGCAAAAAATATTAAGATCTATATTTTTAAAAAGCTTACAAGAATAACGGGAATGTATTTATTATTTTAACAGTAGGTACCCGACGACGAAAAAAGTATTTTCAAAACAATTCTAATCATTTGGAAGATATTAGTTTTATAATAAAAATAAAAATATAAACGTTGTAATACATTTCTGGAGATTGTGAAATGAAGTGGATTAATCATATTGCACCATCGCTAACATACCTTACTATTTTATACGATAGAAGTTACGTCATTAAATAGAATAATGGTAACATATAGTTCACGTAGTTACATCGCCAGTCTTATGAACTTGTTGCTTTAAATAAATAGCATACATTTGACGTGCTTGGTTAAGTACCCTGTTCACGTTATGCTTACGAACCATTTTGTCAAAATGCATCGCCAGTTCATTATAATCCATGCGGTTCCGCATAATATAGTCCCTGTGTTGTAACAACACTGTTAAACAGAGGAACATCAAAAAAGGATTCCCCCCTCCGAACACTATCGGTGGGGGGAGATTATTGATAGTGAACTTTGTAGTGTCGCTCAGTGTTGCAGCTGCAACATTTTTTTGTCCAGGAGGTTTGAATACCTCGCACTTTTTCTGGAAGTTATTTATTGTGGATGCTACACTCTGCAAATTTGGTTGTTTCGCGTTTAACAGTGATTCGCAGTTCCGTTTTGCATTTTCTAGTTCTTGAGACATGTTGGAGAAGAATTTTTGTGATCTTGATGCGTTAGTATGGTCTATTTGATTATTACGTTTCATACTCGCCACGTTCGGTTGTTCCACTGAGTCTTTTTCTGAAGAATCTGATTCACTGGATTGGGTATCCGATTGTTTTATTTCGCGTAATAAGTCTTCAGGTTCCAACGATTGGTTTTTTCTCAACAATCTTATGGGTGTTATAGATTTCTTTCCTAAATATTCTTCAAATATTTCGCCAGTATCGTCGAAATCTAACTCGGCTTGTTCGTCAGGAGTTTGTGGGCAGCTTGCCGTCGTCCGTGTAGTTGGAGTATTTCTATGTAAAGGATTTTCCCACAAATAAATATCTTCGGCACTTCTCGCATTAGATTTGATAGTTTCAAACATAGGCGATTTCTTTGTTATTTCCGTAATTTCCGTTGTCTCAGTTTGATTCTCTGTTTTATCGACAGGGAGGCATTTCTTCTTCTCCGCTTTACAGTTGTCGGTCGGTTTTTCTTCGGTACTAGTGGAGTCGGAAGGAGAGTCGCATATCAAGCTGCAGCGATTGACGTAAGATTGCCCGAACACCTGACGGTCCAAGTGCTCCAGTTCTAGCCTTAGTTCCCTGGTCATGGATGTCGTCATCGGGTAATACTCTTGCGAATCATCGGGACTACTACCGTCGTTTGCGTCAGGGTAAACGTTTTTGTTAGCTCTATTAGCTCTTTGGCTTCTGTTTGTTTGTGCCCCCATATCGTTTTCGTCAAAAGATGTTTTCGTCAATGTAATTTTAGGGCACTCTCTTGTACTATTTTCTTTTGCCGAATTTGTCCTTTGTAATTTATCATGTTTCGTTACACCACCTTTACTGCTAGTGGCAAAATTAAGGAATTCATTCAAATTCTTGATCATTTTTACTTTCGGCCTATTAGATGTGTCGATACCAATAGAATCGTCGAGCTTGTCGAGCGATGAAAAGAATTTATTATTGTGTACTGATATTTTGTCCCTCAGTATTCGTATTTGGTTGCCCAACGGCGTATCTTTAGCGTCAACATGCGAATTGCCATTCATTAGATTGCCGGTGCTGGACCACGACGTCGCTGTAACCTCACTTGAATCAGGAGATTTGCAATCCTCAGGTACACTTTTCATACTTCCCCTTAAGTTAAGTTTAGATTCTTTCGGAACAAAAATACTATCCTTAGTTGTGTCGAATCCGTTATCGTTTCTATCTAAAGTTGGTTTTTGCATTTGTAAGGCGGCATCGTCCAAGCTTTGAAATTCTTTAGCATGTTTTAGCGAAGAGTTGGTAAGTATTTTACGGGTAACATTTTCATCTAAGCTGTGATTCATTTGCTTGCAAGTAGCTAGTTTTGGGGCTTTCACGTTAGCTAAACTGAAACTAGAACTTTGTCGCCGAATAGCACATACCTTCGTATAAGCATTCTCACGAGGTGCTTTTATTAACGGACTCAGAGGTGGAGGGTCTTCGTCAATATCCAAACTGGGGTCGAATTCCTTTTCTTTGAGTGATAATTCAACGGGTGGCGTCTTCTGCGGAAGCGACGCCCACAACACCTCGAGCATTCTTAGAGCGTCATCAAATGCGAATTCTCGTTTCATTTCCAGTAGTAACCATCTATAGCAGAACAATAAATCGTCAGCTTGCTGCGATTTGAGATAGTTATAAAAATCTGGGTCGTAAACTTGTAACGATTCAGTTAAGTGTGAAAATTTTAAGGTCATGGCTTCACCGTCGAGCAAAAAGTTGGGATACAATCGAGTCATCAGCGCACAGAGGCAGATGTATGCGTGAGCTTCATCCCCCATCGTGACAAGCAGCGGCGACGCGAGGTCGGACATGCCTTGACAGTAACTTACCGTGGGATGGTTTAATGCGTACCTGCCGAAAAACTATCGAATTAACAGCGCTCTTTAAAGACTATCGTGCCACAGAACTACAACACTCATTTGCAAAAAAAACGTTACTATTCAAATGTTACTATTGGTTTGTTTGATTATAATTAT
This sequence comes from Heortia vitessoides, assembly GCA_020976665.1. Lineage (NCBI taxonomy): Eukaryota > Metazoa > Arthropoda > Insecta > Lepidoptera > Crambidae > Heortia > Heortia vitessoides. Next base: position 6,744,509 of record JACJUM010003174.1, read on the forward strand.
ATGTAGGTAGTTTTACTTTCACTTATTTGTAAATTAATAAGCAAAAAATCGTTTTAGTCAGTATTATCATAAAATTTTGATAAAATTTATGGGTTTTAATGCTAAAGTTCACTAGTAGTGTATGCTCGCTAGTAGTGCATATGCTCGTAAAGTAAAAGTTAAAAAAGATTTTTGTTTGTTTATTCTTTAATAAAGTAAAAGCGGATAAATGTTTAGTATCGTGTGTGACCCCCTCTAGCTGAAATCATAGCTTGAATTCGTCTGGGTATGCTAGCGAGGATATCCCGGATACTTGCTTGCGGAATACGTTCCCACTCCGCGGAAATCACATTCTTAAGCTCTATGATGGTTTACAGAGCCGGTTGTACTGATCTTACGCGTCGTTTCAGAACGTCCCAGACATGCTCTATAGGATTGAGGTCGGGACTTCGAGCTTGCCAATCCAAACGACGAATGCTGACCTCTTGCACATACGCTTCCACATCGCCAGACCGGTGGGCGCGAGCGTTGTCGTCCATAAAAATTGAGTCTTCGCCTAAAGCGGCCAATGCGGGTTGTGCATGAGGAATTAGAACTTTCGTTATGTATCGATGTCCAGTCAGTGAGCCGTTTTCTATGAAGACTAACTCTGTACGATCCATTGAATTTATCCCTGCCCAAAACATAACAGAGCCCCCACCATAAGGTGTGATTTCTTCAAAACAAGCCTCTGCAAAGCGTTCTCCTCGTCTTCGTAGCACTCACCGACGTTGATCTTCACCGAACAGAGATATCCTGGCTTCATCGGAGAACAATACCCTATTGCAGTCTTCTTGAGTCCATGACTCACAAATTCGAGCAAACCTAAGCCTGGCAACTCTGTGCTTACGGAGTAACTTAGGGCCGCGGGCCCGGCGATGACTGCGTATGTAAGCCGCTAGAAGCCTCCTCCTAGCCGTCCATAGACTAATATGCACATTTCTTACTTCTTCGAGGTTGTTCTTAAGGTCCACATACAAAGACTTGCGATTTCTCAATGCGCGACTCACAAGAAAACGATCATCCCGTGGTTGTGTACATGGTTTTCTTCCAGAACCAGGCCACTTTCGACGGAAACGGTGTCTTGATACCGCTGCCAGGTCCTTTGAACCGTCGAGCAACTCACACTTAGCCTCTGAGCCACGAAGCATTGGCACCCTCTTCGAGCAGCGCAATAATTTGGTAGCTTTTACCACTTTCTCTAACATTATTGAGACAGCTAAACAGCAATAAATAAAGCTTTGACATTAAGAATATGAAAAAAATTCATAAAAATTTACTAAAAGTTATAAAGGCCGATATTATCTTTTGGAACTTCGCACCAAAAATGTACCGTATTTTTTTACTTTTTAAAAATCCTGATCTCTGAATTAAAATCAAAATCACCCGTTTTTTTTGCAAATGAGTGTGTAAAAGAAAAATTCCTGTGCGGCGTTTATTTTGTAATAGTACAGATTAGGCTCATCTCTTTACATTTATTAAGCGTCTTCTGCCTCGCTCTCTGTACGAATATTTACAATAATCTCAAAAACCACCAATGTCAATTTTCATACAGTTTTAACCAAAAGACAGTTTAATTCATTATAAAGGTCTATTTGTAAAATTTGGACCATAGATCATTTAGTGCACCTTAATATTTAATAATTACTGTAAGGTAAAATATAATGTAAAAACACATACGTTGTCAGAATATTAAACAGTGATGCAATATTCTGATTATCATCACTCCCAGCATAGAAAGTGTGATGCCTGTCAGTTCTTAAGACGTCTTTACGAACCATACCAGTCACATAAGCTAAGTCAGCATTAACCTGAAAATCATGAAAGTAATATAGCTATCATAATATTGCAACAATATGTGCACAATGCAACTGACTTCATTTACCTTTCCTTTTTGAATACTATCTTTCCACCTGGCTCTAAGGGTATAATACTCATTTGCTTTTCTCTTTATATAATCCATACGCTCCTTGCCTGTCATACCATCTGGATAAACATTAAGTATATGTTTCCAGACAACTTTTCTGCAATTAAAGATCATTAACACTATATAATTTATTATGTTTCATATATTTAAGCACTAGAGTCCCCCAGCAATTTTAATCAAGTTCCTGTTCCTGTGAGAATAATAAATATTAAAAGTAGATTTTAGGTAATGAATAACTAATAACATTAGCTATTCACCAGTGACAGTCCCGTTAAAATTTTTGATTCAAGCAGGCAGAGTGACAAGAAATTAAAAAACTTATTTTAGTTTTACCATACATACTTTCATATGCATTTATTTCATATGAAAGTATTTATGATGATAACTGTTAATTTGCAATTACTAATGTATATTACAATATCTACATTTCTATTCAAATTATTAAAGGTCATTAATTAGTTACCTGAGGCTAGGATCGATTCCCCCACAATATATAACTTCTCTTAACTTTGTTGGATTTGTTATTTGGCCAACAGTGTCTAAGAAAGCTCTAAATTCAATATCACATAGTGGGGCGCGGGGTGGTGTGTTGGGGTCTTCATATAGATTAAGGGCTCTTGAGACCATGTTAAACGTCTTCTCAACCTGTGTGCACAAATTTTTTAATGAAACTACATTCCATTGTAGGAAATAAAGGAAGAGCATAGGTTTAAGAGTTACCTAATTATATGATACAATGATAAATGAAAAGTAATGGCAAAGCAAACAGGCTATATATATCCTTTAAAAAATAGCTTCCTCAATTCAGTTAATGTCATTACACACAGACTAATGGAATACAAAAAGTTAAATCAAATATATGTTCTTCATATTTGAATATCAGATAAACTATGAATACTGCTTTGTGGCATAGTCAGAAGTTTGCTATTGGATCTAAAACACAATTATACACTGATGTATGTTCATGAGTAACATTTGCAAGCATTCAAATACATTCACTACAGCTGGAACATTAAAAAATGTTAGCAAGTTCATTATAAACTGTTACTGCTAACTATGTCAAGATTAATGTTGTGGTCTGTTGGGTTATGAAAGTTAATGGACATTAACACAGTAGTAAGAAGAGTATGTAATTATAATTCTATTACAGATCTCTTTAAATTTTTTTTAATAATCCTAAAAATTAAAGCACTTACTTGACTCTTTATAATTTCTTGAAGACCTGTTTGGATTTCTTGCTTTTCTGATTGAGAAGTTAATGGTGCTACAGTTTGTTGCTCTTTACATGTCTGGTTAGCTATTGGTGCAGATGGATTCACATTTGGGGGCTCCCAGTCTTCGGAAGCCTCCGCAAAAGGTTTCATGTCCACTTTCAACTGAACACATGGCTCTGATTTTTGACTAACTGCTGTGTTATGAGCTCTACAAATTTTTAATTCATTATTTAAAAAAGAAATATTGTTTTTTAATCATTTTTAACATCTAAGATAACAAACTTACTTGAGGAAAGCAGCATCTAGGTCCCAATCAGAAAGCAATGGTAAATAATTCTCTTGACCAAAGTCATCAACACTTCTGTATGATAAGGTAAAGTCGGATTTAATGTCAAAAGCCTTTATTAAGATGCTTTGCAGAACTTCTAAAGATGTTATTTGGGGATCCACAGAAAATTTTCTCAATTCTGGTTGAAGTTTACCTTCACATTTCTGTAATAATACAAGATCAACTAAAAATTTAAGAACTCAACATATTAACAGAGTAGTTCTAAGTTATTTTTTGGAAAATTTACAATTAATATTAAATTGAAAAGACTAGATTTTTTCAATATTTTACACAATACAAACCTTGACTTTCACTCGCACTGCTTCTTTGCTGTATCCGAACATAGTTAACCGCAATGTGTTTCACATTAAGTAAAGTATTTTATAACATATGCATATTCTTAGAACCATGAGATTTATATAAGATAAATTTAAAAATATTTTTGTGATACTATTTCATAAAAATCAAACTAATCACAATAATGACAATTCGCTTGACTGATGAGTTCGAAAATGAAATATATTCGAGGTAATCATAAAAAAAATAATATTATGCAAATAGAAAGAAAATAATCAATGATGATAGGACAAAGAAAATTTTTTACCAATTCTATTTTATTTTATCAAATTACATTTTTATAAAATAAAATTAAGTAACTCATATTAAACATCGAAAAATTAAGCCGTTTTCTAACATACTCTAAGCATGTTTTTAAAGCATAAGATTAAGAGAGACGAGATTAGAAAAATTCTCATAATAAAACAATATACAATTTTAAGCGTAAAAATATAATTACACTTATAATAAAAATAGAATACAGTTATTGTATTGAGAAACTATTGCTTGTTTGTATTGATAAAAAGACAATTATATGTAAAATAATATTGAACATAACTATGAATTTTTTCACTGTAACATTTGTAAGTTCTATTGGTTGTTTAACCATGCATTATATAAAAAAAAGTTGAGAATAAATTAAAGAGAAGAATATGAAAAAATAAATATCAATATATTCTGAATAATTAAAGTGTATATGTAAATTATAAATGAAATAATCTTTATATTAAAATAGTTAGCACTTTAAGAATTATTTAAATAATTAATAAGAAAAAAATTATTATAAGTTATTTCGATTACAGAAATTTGTCAGTTTTGTGTAAGTAGTTCTGTTGCTTTGTGAATCACTTTTGCAAAGCAAGGCTGTATATATTTTCAACTTATTTTTATTGTTATCTGTGTTTCTGTCCTGTCTGTTTGTCATTAGGTATAGTAATGGCTGTCATTGAGTGTCAATTCCCATCACGCCGACGTTGTGGATGCATACGATTTTAGGCTTTGTTCAGATATTTTCAATTCGATTTAGTCATTTATTGATTTTATTGGACTAGAATTATTGTATTGGCAGTGTTACACTCTCGTAAGTTTTATATTTTCTCTGTTTTTGTTTTTTGTTTAGTGTGATAGAGTAATGTCCCTCAGAATTCCCTGATCTGTCGAACAGAGCCTTGTTACTGGCGACAGGGAAAATTTCCACTTTTACTGGCATAAGTGAAATTTCTCGTTCGTAGTTCTCAACTCAACCAATGGTTAAGACGGTTAACTGTGACCTATAAACCTGTGACGATTCAATCATTCTGAACTGATCCACCTGGATCATTCTCCCTATTAAATTTAAGCCACATTTTAGTTAGTGCACAACGGTATCACAAAAGTGAGATGCAACATAATATATGTTTAATTCTATAGTAATTAGTATAGTAACTAAGTAGTATAGATGTTAATCCTACTAACTAAAAATGTGAAAGTTAGTCAGAATGTAATCTATGTTTATTACTATTTGATGCAAAAATTACTAAATGGATTTTGAATATATTGCATTATAGTACTAGCTGTGCCCGCAACTTCGTTCGCGCAGTTATTTAGAATTAAAAAATATCCTATGTCCATTCTCAGGGTCTAAAGATTGTCTGTGCTAAATTTCATCAAAGTTGAGAGGTTTAAGCAGGAAAGCGACACAAGACACAAGCGACAGCAGACAGACAGACAGAGTTACTTTCTCATTTATAATATTAGTAGGGATTGCATCAGAGTAACACAAACTATATTTTTTTAAGATTTGTCCAAAATAGACGACTCTGCTGAGATCTGCTTGTTATCATGTATTTACAATGCAGAAACAAAGAAAAGTTAGAAAACTGTTTTGTGATGTATCACATTATCACATAGAATTTTTATAAATTACCATCATACAATGCTGTGTTGTTGCAAATTATTATAATGTATACTAAGCCTTATTATAATTAGTAATTTAGTAGAGTCCATGGTCATTGTAGGATTTTATGAGACAGATTTGGTATGGCGCTTAAGTCTTAACAGTAAAGCATATCTGATGGGCAAACCAAATAAATATTGTTCATACCTTCCATTTCTCAATCACATCCAGGTCTTAATTCTCTTATTGTGGATATCTTCCTAAAATACAGTGCCTGTAAGGTTGTAGATTAGGTCATCTAAAGGCTTAATTAATGATCCTGCTGCTGCTGCACTTAGGCTCATTCTGGAGTTAATATTATAGACCGAAACCCTATGACTTTTTTGCTCTGCATACACATAGGCTTCTAATAAATATTCCAGAGCATATCAAGCAAATTAAGATTAAATATTACATGTCAGAAAGACTAAGTTATAAGCTACCCCACTGACTTCTATTTTTCTCATTAGATACTTGGCAGTACTGGCGTGTGTTTAGTAAGTTGATTTCCACAATTTTAAGAAATTATTGATTTTGCTTAAGTACAAAAAAAGCAATTAGGTAACAGCCTTTGCATTTGTGAATTCAGAAAAATCTGGCATTCACATAATATTGATCCATCTATCATACTTCACCATGTTTTTTTAAACTATGCCTTTCCTTAACTTCCCTTCCACTTTCGTTATAAAAATTATAGGTAACTTTATTTTATCAGTATGTATTATAGTATTAGAATATTAAATGTTTGTGTTGTACTAATTATTGTCTTGTTTTTTAGGTGATTTCTCTTAGTCCTAAAATAAATTTATCACAAGAAATATTATTGAATAAAAACTTAACATTGCATTGATGAAATTGTGATCTTCACTGAACTGCAATCTACCATAGGAAAAAGAAGTATAAGTCACTTTCATTCTGTCTTCCAGAAATGTCAAAGAATTTCTAATACAGGTCAAAATTATAGTTAATTTAATAAAAAAGAATAGTTATAAATATATAAATTGGTATTTAGATCATGACTACTCCAAATCCAGTCCCTCATATAGACAGGGAGCTAGATTTGTCTAATACAGGCAGAAGGGTTTGGCTTGTGAAGGTACCTAAATATATTGCTAATAAATGGGATAAAGCTCCAGGAAATATAGAAGTTGGCAAGTTGAAGATATCACGCATTCCTGGGCAAAAAGCTCAGGTGCAGCTATCATTGTCTGAAGCCTTGATGTGTCTCAAGGAGCCAGGAGAAGAAAACATTCCAAAGGAACATCGTCTTGATGTATCAAACGAGTCTCGACAGTCACTTGGAGTGTTTTCTCATGCTACTGGTAAGTAAACAGATATAAAATAGCAACTAATATCTTACCTATATTTCAGTATAACCCATAATGTCTGAAATATATTATTTTGATTATTTCAGCATCCAATACTGACTCAGTTGTTCCGGAATCAGAGAAACTTTATATGGAAGGTCAGATAGTAGAAAAACTAGAGAGCAGACCTTATGCTGATACTACATATTATAAGCTTAAATCTGAATCTATAAGAAAAGCTTCAATGCCTCAGCGCCAGGTGCAGCAATTAGATAGAGCTGTAACTAACTTCAAACCTGTTGCACAACATAAATATAATGTAAGTTTGATACTTAGAATTATATATTTTTTTTATTTGTTTACACTGAAACTTGCTCAAGCTTGTGTTTTACAGAAAGAGTATTTGGATAAGAAGAAGGCAGAGGGCAAGAAGGCTCGTGATGATAAAGACGCTGTGCTCAACATGCTCTTTGCTGCATTTGAGAAACATCAGTATTATAATATAAAAGACTTGCAAAATGTACGTAAAAACATTCTATGATTGATACATGCTTCATATTATTTGCTAATAATTACACAATATTAAATATCATAATTCTTTCAGATAACAAATCAGCCTATAACTTACTTGAAAGAAATACTCAGAGAAGTCTGTAATTATAATCTGAAAAATCCACATAAAAACATGTGGGAATTGAAACCGGAATACAGACATTACAAGCAAGAAGCACCAGTTGAAGAGAAGGAAGACAAAAATAGCTCTGATAGTGACTAATCAATTATTAGAAAATATTATCTCTATTGTATTCTATCATTGTTAAAAGACTGTATGATTATTATGAATTAAAATAAATTGTTTTCTCTGAAAGCAAAGTCAATGGTCCTCAAGTACGATATGTTCATTAAAATTTAATGTTAATTGAATTTTTTCATTAGGCATAATGTTTGTTTGCAAGAACTCTAACACAACTGTTTTGCTTCTGTTTCACTGCGTGTTATAATTAAATTATACAATGATAATAAAAGCATAACATTGATTTGGTCAACTCATTATAAAATTGTTCAGGTACAGCTTGGGTTGCACACTGTTGTTCACTGCACTAAGTAATGCTACCATTACTGCAGTTTGTTGTAATATAACTAGCGAATCTGACAGATTGTGATTAAAAATATATATTGATCATGAAAAAAGTATTTCGATTGAATTAATTTAAATGTATGCTAACTTTTAAGTTAGATTAAACTGCTCACAGTAAGCAGACATTGATTAATATTAAGGTTCAGTAATTAGGAAGCTCAATAAGACAATATTATTTTATGTATAAAAATAAAGTGGCCAAAAAAGAAATCAATATTTGTTTAAAACGAAACATTTCTTGCCGATTGCCATTGCCATTTCTACCTTCTTGTGATATTGCTTTGTTACTATCAAATTTATGCCTGTGTTGATGTTAACAATCAACCACGAGTTGGCACATGTATGACGCAGTCAACCTTTGATGTATTTTGAATACGGACAGACACCGATCGCTTGAAGTTTTAATGCCTGATAGTAAATTAATACATTCAAATGTAAACCCACACCTACCAAATATCTTAATTTACGTGTTAAAATAAGCCCAAGGTAGACAGGTGGCATAAAGAATAATTAACAATTAGGTTTATATTTGATATTTGTTTACGTTGAGCCTTTTTTCTTTTTTTTCGGACGAACCTATAGCTGGACTACAAAGACGTCAATTTCAGCGCCACCGAAAAAATAGGGTGGGGCCTCTCACAGATGAGAGGTCCGATGCCCGTATTTGTCCTGCGTACCCCTGCGGCCGCGACCGCGCGTTTAGCTATGGTCGCGCCCACAAGACTCGCGGGATTGACGGTGATCGCCCGAAGGCGCCTCTAAAGCTCGACCTAGGCTCGGGCGGCCATCGTTGGATTGGGTCATTTAATTTTGAAATTCAGCACAAGAGGACGGACGGAGTGAGCCCGGCCGCTCTAGGGCTGCCGGTTATCGCTCGTTGGGGCAGGGACTGCACGCGTTCGCCGGCGATCGCGGTGTACTGCTCTTTTGTACACGAATGCATGAGCAGTGTCAACGACTGTGTTGTGCCAGTGAGAGGGCGGAGAAGGGCTGCGATTTTCGCTGTAATTTTATCGGGCGGGTCGCCTAATACGTGACGCGGTCTACGATGTCAGACGTGGACGTTTTTCTTTACGACGTACGCTGTCGATTTAACTATTAACGACGTGATGCTTCTTTCATAAATTATGATTTTTCTAATATCTATTATTACTCTTTTTTTACTGTCGTAATTTTTGTTATTTAATGTGTTAACATCGTAATAAAGGAAATAATCTACAAGAAATATACATAAAATATTAGTTCATTACATTATATTTAGACTTTTTGATGTAGCCGGCAAGGCTACAAGATAAAATAGTGCCAACCAGAGGCAGAAGAGCAGTGCCAACAGCAGCTCCTATCAGTAGATCCATGTTGCTCTCAAGATACTCCGCAATCACTTCATAACATCCCTGAAAACAACAAGAACATCATACCTATAGCACTAAAGTTTTCCATAGAAAAATCTGTAAAGTGACTTCGACAAATTATTTTTAGTACCTACCTACCTTTCTTTTAGACTTAAGTACCTGCATTAAATTATACAGCATTATGCATCTTCTTTTTAATGTTTTTACTACTAACCTATTTTCGCGTTCATATTAGGTATTGGTCGATCTAACTATTATAAATCTCTAATAAAAAAACTAATATAATCTTGTCGCCGTGGGTTTGATCCCCACCCAGAGAATATATTTATATTATGATGTTTGTGTTTATTTGTGTCTGAGTGTTAAATATATGTATTTAAGTATTATATTTGTGATTCCTCTGTTGTCTGAGGACTGTAACACAAGCGATTTATGCAACTTACTACAGAGTCATGTTAATGTATAAGATGTTGTGTGAATTTATTATGATTATAAATGAACTGTATGCAATAAATAATGTTATTTACACGTGTTTGTCTGTCTATACATGGGTTAAGTAAACCACCTTTTAGGGCTGTTGAAATTGTTTATTATCTATCACTTACCCGTTGATAAACATCAATGTAGTTGGCCGTCATGCAATCGTTGGGGTCTAGGCAGCAAGAGGTGGGGATCACTCGTTGTGGTGACAGTCTTATCCAGTCCGAGTAATTTGATACGCCGCAGCATTGCAACTGTAGTAATAGGACGCCATGAAATGAATATTTGGATGTATATAGTTTAATTTAAGTTCAACGCTATGTTTAAGCAAATAAACTGCTACTAGTTCTGACAGTAGAGGCTGGTTTATAGCCTACTAGCTGTGCCTGCGACTTCGTCCGCATGGAATATTAATAATATTATTAATAATAAATAATATTTTGGGCACCATACCTCTTTACCTTAACTTATAAAAATTTTGAATGTCATACCATTTATATCGAATATATGGTCTGAAAAGTAAGTTTCAAATTTCTAGGGCTAAAAATAACGATACTTCCATTAAAATTTTCCTTCCCCTTTTCGACTCATTAGAACCCTTATTACGAATTAAAAAATAGCCTATGTCCTTTCTCAGGGTCTAAAGATTGTCTGTGCCAAATTTCATCAAAACCGGTTAAGAGGTTTAAGCGGGAAAGCGAAACAGACAGACAGACAGAGTTACTTTCGCATTTTTAATATTAGTAAGGATAAATAAGTAATCATAGCTTTTACTCACACAAAAGGCCACTGTAGATCCTTCATTTTAAATTATTAGATAAGTACGAATTACGGGTTTAAGTTTAATTAATACAAACTGTTGATTGTGCGTAGTTGAAGTTATCCTTCTTGGGATTGTACGAGATGAGAGTCTGCGTGAGTCCGTCGTGCAGTCCTTTGGCAAATGTGTCGCGGTAACATGCTACCGAGGCCCCCACGCCGGCGTCCATCATGAAGATACATGCTAGGAAACCTCCGTACTAAAAACAAATCACAATGAAAAGTGCATACATCTCTCACCTTACCTAATTGTTTTTATAAATATTATAAGACTATAATTACATTAGGGTTTTTTTTAAGAAACAAGGGAATCAAAAGCGTTAGCTCAGTAATCAATGCAATAGCTGTGTGTTCTTCCATAGTAAAGTAATTACAAAGGAATCTTCATTGAGCCATGCATGTAAATACCTTGCATGAACTAACAATGTAGGTACATACTGTCACACGTTTTCACGATAATTGCATTTCCCCGTACCATAAACAGCCTGTAGTGTGCGCTATTTAACAGTGGGTTTATTCGTCATCTTATTTAATCATATCAATATCTACTTAAAAAAGTAGGCTGTTAAAAATATTTACTTAATCTCAGGATAAGATTACTTATGGCCTAGTTCTACTAAATAGTTACCAAAAAATAGAAAAAATCCCGAGCAATCTCGCAGCACTATTGAAATCTCATACAGATTTCAAGAAAAATTGCTTCGTTAACTTAAAATCAGAATATTATTCTATGTTTTAGGGCGTATCATGTCATACCGGCTGTGTTTATTTATAATTAGTATCTACTGCACATGATAATTTATGCAGATTATTCTACAAGTCAGCAAAGGGTCAGCTTAAATTACTTATGTTTTAAGATGAATATTCCCTAAGCAGATAGTTACAGATTATAATTTATAGATCGCTTATTCTCATTCAGATTATAACAAAACCCGAACACTTATTTAACTAGGTATGTACCTACTTATGGTTTGACAACAGGTATGATGTAGTAGGTACCTTATTTTAAGGTAATACATATTTCATATTATAGTGTATTATTTATAACCACAGCAGTTACTGTAGTCGTCAGGCATTTTCACCGAATTTTATACTGATTGGTTTCATGACATAATTAGGATAATATCAGCGTAACGAGGCTGTACAACAATAAGCACAGTTAAAGAGTCCTAATTAATCTTTTGGCGTGGTTGCTGCTGCACTAATTAGAGTCTGGAGTAGGTAGGTACGTGCCCCAGAGCGCCAGTAATAAATGGCATGAAAAAAATTGGTATTTGACATGTGATATTTAGTTTATATGTTTAAGAAAATTGCTTTTTCTATGATGGATGGACGAGTGACGACTGTGATGACCGACAGACACATCTTTTCATGGCGGCTTCTTGGTTGCTCGAACTATAATGTAGTGTATTGTGGGTTAGCATGAACTTTTTTTTCGGACGAACCTATTGCTGGACTACTCAGACGTCAATTCCAGCGCCACCGAACAAGACCCGTTAGTAAGCGACCCTGTGCCCGTTTTCACGTGCGTGCCCCGCGGCGACGACTGCGCGTTTAGCTACGATCACCCCCACAGAGCTCGTGAGATCTGAGTGGGATCGACGGCGATCACACGAGGGCGCCTCGACTAAGTAAATTTTTGCAAAAGAGGACACAGTGAGCCCGGCCGCACTAGGGCGACCGGTTATCGCTCGTTGGGGCAGGGACTACTCGTGTTCACCTGCTAACGCGGTGACCTGGTAACTACGAAAGACATGTGTGTGTGTAATGTAACTAACTCGTGGAGTGAGCCAGTGAGAGGGATGCATTTAGAGTTGTTATACTATCAGGACGAGACGCGGTCTACGATGACGGACGTGGGCTTAGCATGAACAAGTGTGGTAGAAATCGCAGACCGTGGTTTCATGACGTGTGCTGATATCTCGCCCCATCGTTTCTTTATTTGGCGGGTATCAAATAGGATTTAGCAAAAAAGCGATATGCGTAAGTAGGATCCGAAGCAGGTGATATTTTCAATCATCTCATCTACAAAGTTAAAAAAACTGGTGTATAGTCTAGTGTACGTGCAAATTAATTAGTGGTATTTTCTGTTTTATAGTCCCACAAGGTATATTAGGTATTATTTGAGTATGTACTTACAATGTATAGTAAAACAGGTTGCCCCTTGATGATGCAAGAGAAGGCGACAGAGCTGACGAGGATAATTAGACCGGCGATGCCTATTAGCACGTGCGGTGCTGTCCCGGAGAACTCCGGCGACAGTTCCATGTATGTGTACAGGTCGAACTCCACCCATAAGCCCACCACCAGCAGGAGCAGGCCGGTCACCTACACACGTAACATACGATTAAGAGATACGTGGAAGATGATTTCCTATAACATATTCTATATTTGTAACCAACATTATATTAGCTCTAAAGCGCGATTTATTTTCTACAGCAACTACTACAACTGTTGAATGTCTTTAAATTTTTATTCATCAAAGTAACGGCAGTACTACTCTTTTCTTCTTATTTATATTAAAAAAATAAGGAACTATTTTGTTGTTTATTTCCGCTGATGCAGTTTATTGTTTGAATATATATATATATATATACACATATATATTAAATAAACTAATAATATTATATTTTTTAAATAAATTAATCATATTATATTTTTTTATAGTAAAGCTCCTACAAAAAGCCCTTATTGACTTTGGTGCATGATTTCTTGATTATTGATGAGAATAAATTTTAATAAAGAAAGCTGTCACTATGTAATTTAGAACCTTTTTATATTTCCAACAGCTCTTGAAGAATGAAAGAAACTAGAACGAAAACATACCCTACAAAGTAATAAAGCGATTAATGCCATAAAACTTAGAAAATATTTATTACTTGCAAAGCAGAAATGATATAATTGACTCACCCAAAACACGATATTAAAAACGAACAGAAAAGTTTTTAGACAGGCTATGACTGCCACGTTCTTGAACTGGTTCCCCATGGTCAATTGCATCTACATCTCTCCACGCGAGGAGTAACACATGGTGGGTCAGCAAGGTTTTTGATAACAGCGTTATATTTGCGAGCGAGCGTGGACTCAGCTGCGTGCTCTTCTACTCGCCAGGATGGATTTATAAAACAGCGCATGCGTGATAACATCGGCGTCCTTTATTTGTTTGTAAATAATAGTTTTTTATTATACTAGGTACTGGTCTATGCTGACAAATCACTATAATATTAAAGGCTACTGGACTGTATATAATTATACTAATTTACATATAAAAACAATGAAATATGCTTGTTTTATTGTCGATTTGAATAAGAAATTGAGTGGAATATATAAATTTCTCTATTGTTGTGAATCAGCTGGTTTTGCATAACAGTTGGATCAAGTAGGAACATTTCGGTTATAAATTATAGAAAAGGAAATTAGTCATTTATAATAGAATTTGTGATTCGCTGTATAAGTTTTATTTTTACACTATCTAAATAGCCACACATGAATTTCTACGTTCGCCCGGTTCGCCCGGGTGCAATGCAAATATCCTACAGAATCAACGCTTTGTCACTGCATTTTAAATATATAATATTTTCGAAATATTAATTTAAAATGAATACTGTTGTATTGATATATAAATTAAATGCACAATGTAATTATGGTACTTAAATTTTAAAGGATTAACACTGTATTGCTTCGAATTGGTTCTTAAATAAGGAATTACTTCCCGGAAAAAGTAAAAGACAATAATGAGATAGAACATCGCGAACGTTTTTCTAGACCTTTATATAAGTATTATTTTGATCTATCTCGTAGGGTTAGCCAGCCTTGATTATATATATTTTACATATAAGCCTTTCTCTTGAATCACTATGTATAAAAAAAAATAAACTACATCAAAATTTGGGTAGTTCTACAGATCTAAGCATACATTGGGACAGACAGGCAGCGGTAAGTGACTTTGTTTTATAACTATGTTGAGAAGTTAATTAATTCCCTTGACACGAGAGCATAAGTAGGTACGACGTGGCATTTTACGAATTGTAAGTGTTTAATGTGATAATGCAAAACGCTGTTGGTTTTACACAAAAATAAATAAATAAACTACAGTCAATCGCTAAATGTTTTAAATGTCTGGTACCATTTTATATGCAAGACACTAACTATACCTACCACTAAAATGTACTTTCACTCCTTGTGCCTGATGTGAGAGAAATAAACGTGTAATTTTACTTTAAATTTAATAGAATTATAATCATAAAACGAGATGTAATTCGTGCTTATTGTACTTAAGTCGCGGGAGAATTGTTTCTCGTTTAAAAGGGGAATTTATATCGAACTCCAAATCCTTTGAACCGCAAAGGCCACATAATAACTGTGCATATCCAAAAGCGCAGTCTCCACTCGGCGCGGTAACGTATCAGTTAGTTTGTTAGTCGTGCAGCAACCGCGGCTGCGCCGGCGCACGTCTCTATTAAAACCGCTTCTATTTGCCGCGAAAACAAAACACGGCACTTACGATTTTTGAAAAATTACAAGTGTTCGGTCCTAATGTAAAATATTACTAAACGGAATTGAGACATGATGTATTGTCACGCAAAATTAATTATAATTGGTGTAATTTTCCAAATTACAACAGTATGTCCGATCGCTGAAATTGAATCCGATGAAGGTAAGCATGCACAAATTGCACAATATTGCTATTTTGTAACTGTAGTTTACAGATATTTTCAAAATGAACATATAATAATAATAATATAATGAATATAGAAGTGGTACAGGTTTTTTTCTATATTGCTATTATTACATTTATTTACTAACTTTTAAAAATTGATGCATTTGAAAACTGCTTTAAGTCAGTGTAGTTGTGATTGAAATTAATATATGTAAATCCAAGAATACTAAAAAATTAAGAATGTTAAAAATTTATAATTTGAACACTGTTTTTTTATAGAATCGAAAGGATAAATATTTATTTTTTACTTTTTTTATACTAATTACTAGTTGGCAATCAAGTGTACGGTCAGAGTGATGTTCGGCGTCATCGTAATTTAAAGATGTTCTTGTCATTGTGTATTCGTGTCATAAATAGCATTAAATTAACTGTTAATTTTTATTTAATTAATCATTGATAGAGAATAAGTTATATAGTATATTATGTTAATGAACTCCGAATGCACAATCCATCTTGTGTGTAGGTAGGTAAGTACCTAAAATTTGAAACAGGCGTATTGTTCTCCTCTGCACCACTAAACTTAGTCATACATCTATGTACGGTAAATGTCAAAATCGTCTGACCTAATATGGATAGGTTCTAGATTAAAAAACGATATTCAATTCTGATTAACTGAATTACTTTTCTACCTATTTTAATACAAATGAGTAATAGACTGAATATGTGTTTATATTAAATATTTAGCAAAATGTTAGTCATCATTTTATTAATTGATTCTAGTTATCACTAGACACAGATTATTAATGAAAAATTGGGATATATGGTTATATAGAGATTATTCTTGAGAAGAGGCGATGTCCCTGATACAGGTTTCTCTGAGTTAAAAAGAAGGCACTAGTCCTTTTTTTTTATCTATATTGCTATCCATGCATAAGCCAAACATTTTTTTTTTCTAGTTATACATATTATATTCACGATTCCTAATAGAAAAAGTAGAAAATCTTTTCACCAGACACAGTAAAATTTCTTGGTTTACATGTTCAAATTTGTAGCAAATTGTTAAAAGAATACCGTATGATATTTAGTATGTACCTACCTAATATGTTTATGAACTACCTGGACTAGTCTGATATTATAATGTCGTGCGTCGAGACATATAGGTCAGTAAAATGAATCAAATTGTGTAAAGAGGTACAACTACTATTATAATAGGAACAAATACAAACATAAAATATTAGGAAAGAACATAACATTATAACAGAAAATATTCATGTGAATTCTACTTAAAATGATAATCAGTCAGATCACGTAGCCAGTCAAAAGTCGGTCAAACGTAAAGTTTTCATAGTCACATGAACCTAAGTGTATCAGCGGTTACGCTTTAAGAAAAACGTTAGAGCAACGTGTAATGATCGTTACTAAACTCACGTTTGGTTGGACCCAAATTGCTAAAATAGTTACAGTCGCGTGCACAATGACATTTATACATAAACTGATACTTAGTTTTAATTGCAATCTCGTTTCGACACTTTCGTACCCCATTTAAACTTTTTGACAGACCATTACCGGCAGGCGGGCACAAAAAGGTCGTTTTACCGAAATACTCGGTGAAGACGTCATGGGCGCGTGCGTAACGATCGCTTGATTGCCTAAAAAAATTTTTCTTCTATATTTTTTGTTGGGAGATAAGTAATCTCACTTTCACGATGAATGAAATGAAAATCTAATTATCACGAGCATGGTACGCTTCTATTTTTCTTAAACTGTACTTAAACGGGGTGACATATCTACCAATTTTAAACAAATTTACCATTACAACGTAACAATTTCCTTTTATATATAAGTCGCAACTTCGTTCGAGAAAAATTAAAGTATATTCATATTTTTAATAAAAAAAAATGCCTAAATGTTTTTCACGACTGTCACCTACCTCTGAGTCTTTTGTATTTACGTACGTGCACGCGTGATTGAATACCAACATTCATCTAAAATTTCTCATTTTACAAGGTTACGAATAGTAGTACCTTATTAGCACAGCATTTCTTGTGATAAAGAGAACTTGATGTATGCCTATTTATGCTAAGGTGTCTATTTAACAACGCGTTTAATCTCTTTGCCTTGCTAATTGGTGGTTACCAAAAAAGTTTTTCATTGAAACAGAGCCAAGTAAAAGATAATTAAGTTAAACTATGATATATGAAAGATCTTTATTTATTAAGTATGAGATTAACGAGCTGGATTGAGTTAAACGATCAAAGAACTTATGATTATGCAAACGCTGTAAGTTCTGTGTATCTAAGTAGAGCAATTACATGCTAGTTGATACAATACAAATCGTGCGGAGGTGGCGTATTTACGTATTCAAAGGCATCTACGTAACGGGAGCCGTGGAATCTGTCGCACGGCGCACGCAGCCGTCCGGCGCGCAACAATGCGCGCTCACCGCAAACTATCAATATTTCACACTTTTCTCACATCGCAGCCATAACCCTAACGGCTCTCGGTAATCCGCGGCACTAATCGCGGTGAGTGAGCACGCTCATCCCTGCATACTCTTGCGTTATGTTCCGCTTCTTCCACCATAACGCACCGTGACCATACGACCAAATGCCGCCGTTAACATGCTCAAAGGGCACCTGTGACATATTTAAGTCTACCAGGAAACGTTAAACTAGCCGTATCTGTGTCACAGATCGCAGCAGCGGGAACGCCAGACCATCTGGAGAGCTTATCTCCACATCTGCGAGATAGCTACGGTCAAATTAACTGCACACCACGAAACAATTGGTACCGGCACAATATTACTAAACGATATTGCTATTTAAGATGATTTCCGTATCAGTGATCTTCATAATTTTCATTGTATGTATGGCACGGATTCAGTTTGAATGTTTCTGTAACATCAAACAGTTTTATCTAGGTCACAGACAGTGGCAAAACCCTTATAGCGAATCACTCCAAAATCATTATCGCGGACCACATTTATAAGCTTTTTACAATATAATATATGAAGGTATGTCAGCTAATGTAATACACGATATAATGAAAACCAAAAATAGCTGCAGGGTATAAACGCTGTGGAGTTTGAATTGGATAGATAAAACGACCGATGTACAAGCGAGTATGAGATAACAAGGGCTCAGACCGCTCCGGGGAGAAAATAAGGCTAAATCATAGATGCGGTCAACTCGAGTTTACGTTCGCCCACTAGTAACTAGCTGCATTGATAGATTGCCCGTGTCCAGTGCAAACTGTAGCAAAAACGTCTCGATGCGGACTATGTCGTTAGGTACACCATTTGTGTAAGTATGGAGGCTAGGCTCGCGGATAAGTCCACTCTGTACACGTGTTATTACTCTATTACGCTACATTCATGGTGCAATAGACTCAGGCACTGCATAGTGAAGCAGCTTAAAAAGCTACTAAAGACACAGATTGAAAGAAAGAGATATTTTGTGGCCCAATTATGTCTCATCCTTCCAATTCATATATAATGCTTAATGATGTAAATTTACGGTTTTTGTAAACTTTTCGTGATAACTAAGAGTCCCCGCAAACTACAGACTTTCTATCGGCCGATAGTTTGGTCGGGTTGGGCTGTTAGCGCGCACACTACGCCAACTAAACAGTTGGGTTGGCGGTGAGTGCGCAAACTAGGCAACAGGCGGGCGACAATATTCATTTTTGAAGCTACCGTTATACCGAGCTGTCGCATAATGCAAGTTACTCGTAATAAAATATTATCTAGAAATATTATTATTGCTCTCATACATCGGAGGAGAAAAATCAAAAAGAGAGTCCGAGAGTATTGGGTGCATCCCATCCACAGTGATCGATTATTAAGTGGAAAATTTTACACGATGCATTCAAAATTAAAAAACAAAAAACTTTTTTTGCTCCAAAACACGTTGAGAAATGAACCATCGGCCGACTAAACAATCGGTCGGTGTGCGCGCTTGCTAGGTGCTCCATACTGATCTAGCAGTCGGTCGATAGTTTGCCGATAGTTCAGTTTGAACGCAGTTGAGTAGCCCATCAAACTTATTTATCGGCCGATGTTAAATCGTTGTAGTGTGCGGACTTGCATACATCTTCATACTTATTATAAGCCCGACCAAACTATCGGCCGATAGAAAGTCTGTAGTTTGCGGGGACTCTTAGGCTTGAAAATATGACCGGAATAATACCAAATATATGCCCTCAATGTGTCAGTTCCCTAAGTGGACAAAGATCCATAGAGCGCACATCATTTCACCTCGGTACATTTCGCGGTCGACATTAGCATGTTAACGGTCTCGGCTTACGGCGTGCCCTCGGACGTGTTGTTCCTATAATGACCCATAGTGACCGCACTGCGTCATGTCGCCAATCGAAAGTAAGTATATCAAACCACGATTAATTAAGAGCTTCACCTATATTATACTAAAAAGATGAGACACCGGTCATAAAGAAATTCCCGATTATGCGTTACATTTTAGGCTCATTATACTAATAAAGAAAATCAGGTCGTGTAATTTGATGTAATGACCGTGTTTTATATGTATTTTAGTAAATATAAATAACTATTAGTTTATTGTCATTCTTATCTGTCATTTTTAAACTTGTTACGGAAGAAATTGACAATTTATTGTCGATGAGTCTGATAAGAACGTCACTTCAGAATTCCATAACCTGTTAACCAAGCGAGTTATATATAGATCGCTGCTGTAAATTAACAAGCGAAATCTGAGATGTCAAGGCAAAACACATGGTTGCTTTGGTTTTTTATGCGCCAAATTGGCCATGTGTGAAACTTGCTTTCACTGGACGGGTTTGACTAGACGCGTCGTTAATTAGCTGATCATAATTGCTGTTCAGATTATGTTATCGATATGTTGATAAAGTGTCAAAAACTTATATTTATTAAAAATTATATAAAAAAGCAAAAGCTTATTTGTTTCTTTTAAATTTTTAAAAAGCGATATGAATCAAACGTGCTATAATTTATTCGGCTGTTCAGTTTAATTAATTCAAATTAAAATGAAAGCTAAATACATAAATCGTGTATGAAGAGAACCTTGAAGATCAAGTGAAAGTAGACTGTGAGCAAAAAACTAACGATCTTTAACCGATGTATCATATGGCTGCAAGACAAGAACTCTCTTACTGGAAAACGGTGGTAATAGCAGCTTATTATTAAGCGTATATAATAGGCAATACAATAAAGATTTAATCGCGAATCAAATAAATAATAATGAAGCTTTTTTATTGATAAATTATATTTATACATGCGAACTTATTTATTTCCCTGTACCAAGACGTATGAATAGTTTCTTGAATAGTTCCAGTAAAGGGATGGGATTAGATGGGAATCTTACGCTAGTCTTCTTGTTTCTACCTTGTACGGGTCACCGACTCGGGCCAGTCAACTTGGGCATTATATTAACTGTTTCGACCTTATAAAACATCATACATTTTATAAAGCGTACTAAACGATTGTTCGTTATAAATGAAAATATTACATGTGCCGGATTTCGTCATAAATATATTACATTTCATAATTGAGAGATCAGCCGCACAAAAAGTTAGGTATGTTTTGAGTTCTCTTTACAAACATAAAAACCACGATGACAAATATACTTGTTAGTATAATATCAATGATAATTGCTGTAGAATAAATTTTAACATGGTTTGTAAACTTGACAGTCACAATAATGCATATTTGTATGATTGTAGAGTAAGTGGGGGTCTTTAGGTATTTACCTATTATATGTTTTTTATATTTATATCTATAAACGTTTCCTTGCCAAATAAGTATTCGAATTATGAACTCTAATGCGAACATTTACGTCAATTTCAAAAAGTCTACATACTTATAACAGTTTTGAGGTGTTGCAGTCTTCATTTAAGAGTGCGATAGCACCTTGGAGTTTTAGTTTTTTTTTAAATGCTTATTTCGCCCGGGGTAGTGTACCAATAGTGAAATAATCGGTCTAGTAAATTCAGAGAAAATTCAATGAAAATATACAAACAATCAAATCTTCCCTCTTTAATATACCTACTCCAGCAGCGCGGCAATTATGTACAAAATGGACTCTTTCCTTGGGAAGGTTTATGTCCAACAGTGGAAGTTCATTGGCTGCTGATGAATGGCTCATGATGCTGATGATGAATTAAAACCCTGCGGAATGTACATACCAACATGCGGCTTATGAACCATAACAGTTCTATCTACTCTTGCCGGTGTTATAAGAATTAGGATTTAAACTTAATTACGTAAATAAACTTTGAGACATAACAATCCAAGCTAGGAAAGCAGTGAAACCGCCTTTACAGACGGACAAAACTGCTCGGTACACTCAACACTCAGTTCTTTCGTAGAGCAATACACCGCGTTCGTCTGCGAACACGTGCAGTTCTTGTACCATCGAGCGATAACCGGCCGCCCTAGTGCGGCTGGGCTCACTCCGTTCTCTTGATCAGTGATTGCCGTCGATCCCGCGAGCCCTGCGGGGGTTACCGTAGCTAAACGCGCGATCGCCACCGCAGGGCGCGCAGGTGAATACCGGCACAGGGTCGCTCATTAACGAGCGACCCCTGCCCTCGTGTGCCTCCCGTTCGATGGCGCAGGAATTGGCAGGAGTATTCCACTATTGGGTTAGTCCTAAAAGAAAAGAAATGAACAGACGAACAAAGTCGGTGGCACCAGCTTACCTATAACAAAAGAATAATTCAGGGAAAATAACATTAATAAGATCCTCATTTCATTTTAAATGTTTAGTCTGTGACCGCCTTCTACGAGAAACTTATAAAATATTACTGCTATAGTTTCAACTATTAGTATTTTATCGACAATAACCTAAAAATCGTGTCGCCATATTTCCTTGCAAATCAATAACGGTTCAAAAGCCATATGCGTCTCTCGTTTTATGGACGGTCCACCCACAAAGTTTTCTTAGTTAGTCGTTTAAACTAATATGTAGGTAGTATTAATATCTTTACGGGAAATCACTGGTTCATAATTTATAAACATTTGAAACTAATTTTGGTTTTAGTTATTATTCTTTTTAGCAATTTGATTTTGACTTTAACTACTATGGCCTCACTCCGTCACGTTTTAATAAAGTTCCCGGTTAAAAAATGATCTTCCTTCTGATTTGTATTATAGTAAAGAATAAACACATACATATTAAGTTATACATTATTTATTATTATACATTTAGATATTCAGAAGTATCTTTTATCAAATGTTAATGGAGAAAAAAATTGCCTGAATTAATAATAAAAGTGTTTTATAAAAGCTTAAAACGGGGTTAAGTAAAAGTTGTTTTTTTATAGCCTTATAGTTTATTTAAATATATAGTCTCCTGTAACATTGTAGATTAGCATACGTGCGAAGCTGCAAGAGACTTCCGGTCGTAATCTATAAATGTACCATGTCTCTGGCTTCACAATTATATAGTTTAAAAAATATAAAGAGTAGGTATCTCTGGTAAAAAATTGTTTGAAGTTGGTATTTGTTTTAGTTTAAATTAATAATATGCGACATCGTTGGATATGAGGGAAAATTTTAAGTCATTAGTAGTTTCAACAAATATATTATCTAACTATATGTTGATATATATAAATAGATAATTTTGTTCCCAAATGCTGTTTTACGTGAACATACACAGCCCATTCATACAATGTTGAACTGGATTTTTTTTTCTACAATCCACGACTTAAACTGATAAATAATATAATTAGTCTAGATGTTGTTATGACGATGAAGACCAATATTACACTATGGTTACGTTAAAATCCAATGAATAGGTTTTTTTTCATGAAAGAGTAACACACATCCATGCATCACTACAAACTTTCGCCTTTATATTATTATATTGAGCTTGGTCTTGGTATACTACTTTTAAGAATTGTATATTCGTTCATTGTCTCATATGAACTTATATGAGTATAATGTCGCTATTTCAGCCGTTCGCCTAGGGCGCTAATTCTCCTCGGGCCCGCGGTAGCTATGGAAGCTTTGGCCCAAAAGTGTGTCAGCCCGATAATCTTGTTAAGCCAGCCTTCCTGTTGCACAACCGTAAGTGGTTATTACCTTATCACCGATTGCTATAGCCGTTATATAGTTGTTTCGCGGTGCTTGTACAACTCATTCTTCGATATTAGGTACCTATGTCCGTAACGTTAAATAATGGCTTGCAATCAGTTTCATGGGCTTAGTTCACTATATAATATATAATGAGTGTCAATAAAACCTTCGATAGTATATCTTTTATGAATATTATTTATTTTTTAAATAAGTAGATGCTTTTCCATGTCGAGGGTGATTACGGAGGAAGTCATAAAAACATGCATAAATTTTATGGCTGATTTAATTAATCGTGTATTGTCTTCATTTTCGCACGGCTATTATCTGTTGCAATTTCCTTTAGTCATTATAAATAATCCATATCGTGCATTATTTCTATACCTTCACCCCGATAAATACCTTCGGTTATTATAGTAATTAACTACGCTGCTTATTTTGATGAGAGCATTTAAAGAATAGCAGTTTGTTAGATTAATTAGTTGTATTCAGTAGTTCAAAATTCATTATTTTATAGTGTTTTCGTATTTACCTATCTGTAACATGGTTTCTGCACTCAGCATCGTGGGCGTTAACTTCTCGTATATTGCTTCTAAAATTTTATAAAATTCGGTTCACCAGTATAAGACGTAAAAGCGTAATAAGACGGCCATATAGATAGACTTTCGTATCTGAACTGTATGTATGTAACTACGCGTTTAACTTTAGAATTAATACACCAAGATGCATAATTATTTTTGGGATATTATTGTTGTTACTAGTCAAAACTAGCATAGATTTTGTGAGTATGTTTATATGCGGGTAGGTAGTTTATAGGTTAGAAAATTGAATAAAACCACTTTAACAGGAATAAAATTATTCATAGTTTTTCGCCTGCATTGATCCTGAAGTCTGGACGGGTTGCTAGTTTATAGTATGGATCCACTGATCACTGAAATTACAAAGTTAGTGCGTCCGAAATTCGGGTAAATAAGTAATTTCACTAAAAAATCTTACTCGTGTGAATAATTTATTTTTAATGTAATTATGAGATTTTATAATATTAACAAATTGGCAAGGTTTTATTTAATTAATACTGTATTCAAGTCTATAAAATGGTTAAAGTTGCAAATTATACTTACAACGATATGATCGATGTTGTTTTACATGGAATATGACGACACGATACCGAACGTCAATGAATTGGACCTATTATATATAGGTATATTATAATACTTCTATATTTTTGCAAAGTCAAAAATATTTTTCTTAAATATCGATTAACTAATTACAATTAATTACTCAAATGATCTATGAATCTAATGGCCTTAAAGGCTAATAAGAGTTATTTAAGGAAGTAGGTAATTGAATGCGGTAGCTATTTCAAAAATAGGCTACCGGCACCAGACGCGTCTTAAAACTAAGTGTTCAGGAGGTTCATTACAGCATTGACCAGAAAAAATCCTGCAAGAAAATCTGGTGGTGATAAATGTTTCGTGAACACAGTTAGGTTGGTGTTATTGGAAGCTTTACCGGGTAATTGATATGTATTTATTTTTTTATTTTGCTGCGCATTTTATGTTTTGCATATTATTATCTAATTTTTAAGGAACGGATCTCAAAAGGAAAAAGACGGGCCCGTCATAGGATAATTTTGCTGACCGTCTGTCTTTCTGTTTGTCTATCCAGACCCTTTATCACTAGAACGAGTAGAAATTAAAACCATGGACAAACAAATCTACAGCCACTTCAGATAAAAAAATCAATACTATAAGTTAACCTGTAAAAAAGATTTTAGAAAAATAACGAAATCAATCATCGAGATTAAGCTACGTTACACGTTAGGAAAATCTATATAACGTAGGATAATAAATTGTTAATTTCAAATTGTGGAAGCTTAGGGATGGTTGGAACGGTGGGGAAATTAGAAAAAGATTTCCTTATCTGTCAGATTGCTGATCTGATTTATAATAGGTAATTGTTATGTTCCTACGTGCCTACGGGATTCTCGGTGGGCGAGTTCAGTTCGCATTTGACCGATTTTTTTTGCATATTATTAAGTATGTATAAAAGTAAGAAAATCTATAGTGAAGATTTAAAAAAATGAGTATCAAAAACGTAGAAGCCGTGTTTTCGTTACGCAGGTGGTATTGTGCGCATATGGTACTTTGGGTTTGTTAGACTTAGACTAAATCGGTGCTATTTGGAAATGAGTAAATTATAGAACTTGATTTATGAGCTATATTATTGAAACATTTATTGAAATTAGTTCACCAAGAAAATCATTTAAATATCGTCATAAATTTTCCCGTCTGTAATATTTGAAGAGACCCATGATTTTAGAAATGCTTGATTTTATAGTAGGGCTAAAGGTGATGTTAAAGTAACGGGTTAGTGCGAATTGCCATCTGTCCGCAGCGCACCAACAATGCGGGCATGTGGCAAGATGGCCAGGCTTATCAGAGAAGGCGCGGCGCCCCGCTGCGCTCTTTAGCCTAACAGACACTTTTGCTATTAGTTGTGACAGACCCCGGTCATCGTTGTTATCGTGTCTTGGTAAAGACCATGCCGTACCTATGTACCTACGAGTAAGTATGCCAACATCGGAATTAAGTATCTGCGCGTTTGATGCGGCCTATAAATAAACGCTCAATATTGGTTCATGTGTGGGATGGATTATGAAGTAAACCTAGTAATATTTTATAGTACCAGGTACACGCACAAATAACCAACTTCGGTTTTACAGTAAATCGGATAAGATTAAATAGACCTACCTAACATTCAATGAAATAATTCTATTACCTACCTGCCGGAGAAAACGGGATGGACAAACATTTCACTGCGGATTGAATATATATAAGTTTTGTATAAAGACGTTATTATTGAAGTACTTAATACGAAACATGTAAGTAAGTCTTGTACCGTTACAGAAAGGTAAATATGCAAGTATAACGAGCACGCAACAAGAAATATAATCCTTTCATATTTCAGTTAAGTGTGCAAATAAATGTTAACTTCAAACTCTATAATTATGCGTCTTTTACTTTCACGCCTTAATGCGAATAAGACTAGACTTGAACGCGACGCGTGAAAAAAGATTTAATCCGCCTACAGTTCGGTAATTGACAATTCAAATGAATCTATAGAGGTGTCGTTCATCTTGGCCGTGTAAACTATAATATATCTCGATGGCATTGTGTTGTGACAAAGTTAGTCGTCCGTAATACAGCCGACGTCCAACTCTCTGTTTTGTTCTGTCGCCGCCCCGTCGCCAGTGGGTCACTTTTAATTGACTTCGGCAAAAACGGCGTTATACACGCACGGACAACAATAGGCCGGAATGAATTTACTTGTCGTCTCGTCCGACTAATCTTGGTCATGTGGAAAATAAGGATTTTTTAGCACCGCCATTTGCGCCGTGTGCTCGTTGACGGAATTAGAGCGTTAAAAAATATAACACTCGCGAACGCTGCACTTTCCAATTAGAATTTTCGTTAACTGAAATAAAATGTAGTTAGTGTTAGTCACATTGGACGTTTATGGTACACTTGTTCAATAGCTTTCACAAACCCAAACGTTGTACAATCCATTCTAATTGGCACCAGGCGCGATTTCTATTCTAATATGAATATTACAAACTTTGAATTGTATGTAAACTCTAAGTACATATTTATAAATGATAGTGAACTTGCACAAATGAATAAACTGTAAGAAATAAAGGTGCTTATTCAGATGTTTTAAAATAAGGCATTAGAGAAATTCTAGACCTTACATTTTGTCAGTTAAGCAGTTTATTCTGATTAACGATAATTACAAAGTGGATAAAAGAATTGCTGATTAGCACATAATGTTTCTAAAATACATAACTTCGCATGTAGAACCTACATGCTAGAACGGTTCTAAACTTAATACGACAAATCAAATCAAATTTGTTTGACCTCAAAGTGAGGTAGGTCATGTTCCTACTTCAAACGTATTAGGTACTGTTATTAAAGTATGTACAATAAAACTATGAGTGCAACAAAAGCATTTTGTAATGTTCCACGTCCATGCGTACCTAAATATTCTGCTTTGGTTAGTTTGTTTTTAATGTGTCGATATTCAGTTTCTCAGTAAAATTATTCTTATTTTAAAAACAAAATTGTTGTAACTATAAAAAGGGCCACACATACCTTTCAAATAATAAGGCTTCATAACTCATTTATAGTAATTATTTGATTAAGTAGTCAGATGTCATTCTTAACAACTTTCTGTTCTGTTTCTGTTGTACAGCGAAATTCGATTATGACATTAAATAAAGGGCCATGGAGACTACAAAGAGGTATAGCCGTTTGAATCTATTTTACGGTTTAAAATTTTTCTCGCTGCGGATGACTGGTTCTAGGCGGTGAACACTTGGCCGTTATGATAGTATCGTCCCTGGCACGTCATAGTAAAACAATCGGTTTGTGGAATTCCTCGACGTGAGTGCAATGATGCGCATCATTTTATCATATGAATTGTTAGGTACTTATCCCTGTTGGTTTTGAGGCCCTAACAGAGAAAGAACGTAGATCTTTATCTTATTTTAAGTCAGGAAAGTTTAATCCGTTTTATTTAAACAAATGAATTTTTTTTTAGTTACTACACTTTAGACTCTAATAATATAAATTTACAATTATAACTTTATATATAAGTATTTACATATCTATATATAGGTATTTATAGTTAACTGTATTAACTATACTCATGTTTTATCATATCAGCCATTATAAGTCAACTGTTGGACATAGGCCTCCTCAAGAAAGGGGGAACATTGCCCGTAATTGCCGCGCTGGGCAAGCGTGTTGGCAAACGCAGAATTAGGGACCGGGTTGCTGCTGTCCATCCCCGTCCTGTGCATTTGAGCGACACTGTTTCGGATGGATATACCTCCATCCGATCCGTCGATTCTAGTATCTAAGTCGCCTCTTATGACACCTGGTACAGGGGAAGGATGTTCTACTCTACCGATTCTTCATGATTACTCATTTGTTTATCATGAAATAAATATTGTGACTATTCATATAATATGATATCTTTCAATTGGGTACAAACTATACACAGCAGGCAAAAAATTATTAAAATCGGGTCAGTAGTTAAGATGTTCATCCCGGATAAGCACAGTGACACGATTTTTTATATAAAGAAAGGATTATGAACTAATCGCGAAACGATCGCTTAAAATACAGTCAAATAAACTAGTATCGACATAAAATAATCGAGTTCTCAGTACATAACCCGGTTGGGACCGCACAGTGACTTAAGTATTAAGTAGATATGTTTCACAGCGAAACATCGATAAGTATCTTCCCGTTACGAGTGGAAGCAAGGCGACCATGGGTCACATAGATGCCCCCAGTTCTAGGAAACTTTAGCTACGGCACGTCTCCTGCCCTCTGGGCTGCCAGTAGCTCGACGTTGTTGACACAAATAAATAGTGCAGATATTGCTTTAAACGAGACTTGTTGATAAAGGTTCAGTTCGGTTCTTAACGACGGTGTTGTGGCGTTTCTTTTTCTAAATGCATTTATGTTAAACTGCGTTGTATGGCCACCTATACATATATGTTTTCGTTTAGTTTTTAGCGTTGATGAGACTGTGGATCGCATTCAGGTGCCCCATAGAGCACGCAGGAAGAGCTCATAGAGCGTGAAACACTTATTGTTCAGCCGAACCGTTTCGCGCTGTTCGCCAGTCACAATGACAGCAAACAGAATATTCTTTATAAATTATTAATTAGGCAGAAAGCATACATGCAACACTTGTCTCCCAAATAAAATTAATGTTTATTTTACTGTTAGAATATATACCAAATATATTATAACAGTAATTTCGGCCCTACGAGTAATATACACTTAACAAAAATCGAGATCTTCTGGCAGGTCATAGTGCGATCTAACAACTACATAATCAATAAAATGATATATACTATGTATGTATTTATATTTTGTAAATTTTATTGTTATTAGTTAGCGTTTTTTAAACTATGTATTATTCCATTAATATTGTTTGAGCGAAATTCTTACATTCAACCGTTCCATAGTGAAAGAGTAATTCCTATTCGTCGAGCCATTCATACATACTTTTGCGGTTATAATATATAATAATTGCAGGGTTAATAAATTTTAATGAAATGTAAATAATAGTACCTCAGAATATATATGTATGTAAATATAGTTTGCTAGTGTTCAACATTATTTCTAATGCCTAATCTAATAAAGTTACCTATGTCAAAATCAAATGTTCACGTTATTTAATTAAGTAGACTTGTTTTACGTGACAATTTTGTTTTTCGCTTACCTACCAATACTGTAAGGTCATTGGGGTCGTAATCTGTTCAATCCGCTACACTGTCGTAATAAAAGAAAGATGACAATCGGCTGACCTCCGCTGACTCCAAGCGTAATATAATTCAGAACCCAATTTCGAACTACTAACTACCGTGTCATTATTACTTTAGACTAAAACAAAATGACAAAATGTTGATTTGGCTGGATTCTACTAATATCCTATTTATAGAATGGATATACTTTTATGCAAAGACAAAATGCGTTGTTATAAATCTGTATAACATACATAGTTATTAACACAAATATTACAAGATCCATTAAATGGCTGAATGTGAATAGTTCAAAATTGACTGTGAAATTTTAACAGATTTGTGTCGGTTTATTAGTTGCTTTACATACGCAAACAAATAATGTGGTTAGTAATAGGTTGCAATTTTAAATTATGTGCAATATCTAATTACTTTTACTAGACATTTTACGGGATATTGGTGTCCAAACTAATGTATGTAGGTACATGAATCTATCATAATCAAGTATGATGTCGACTCAAGTCCGATCGAGAATTATATTCAACGTTGTACATCTAACAGCTTCAGTGTGGAGAATCCACGGATAACCATACATAACACTAATCGGTGTGTTATGGTAGTTATCAAACAGTGGTACGGTATGACGGATGCGCGGCGTGACCCGACGACTGGACCATAACGAGCCATTGTTGCTGGTACAAGTCGCACTCGCTCTGCGAATGTTCACTGGCCATTTTTGTATGGAAGTAGGCATTACAAATTTCAGGTTTTGTTCACTGAACTCATTTTGACGTTCCGTTGTTTGTGTAAATTAACTAATGATTTACCGACGCTTTGAGTAAAACTTTGACGACCCGAATTAACGCAGTGGTTACGAGCGCCGAAATGCAAGAGCGATAACAAAAAAAATCATTAGATATTTAATTGTTATTCAAAGCTTTCAGTCAATATGTTTTTCATTCACATTTTCTGCAATCATCTTTTCATTGAACGCAACATATATAGGATATGAGAAGTATAACTATATACATATAAGGTAACGCAGAATATGGTATTGTTGTACATGACCTTCCTTCTGCATTGGTACCTTACTCTTACCGCTCACTATTTCTACTGCCAAACAGCAGTGTTCGCATTTCTGTGATCCGGTTTAAAAATCGTGTTCCGCTTTGTAAGGGGCAGTGAAATTATTGGGTATTGTGACATAACATCTTTATGTTAGAGGGTTGGCAAAGCGCGAGTGATATCCTTGTGATATAACAATCGCCTATAAGCTGCCGTGGCGCTTACTATCACTTAGACTGTATATTTGTTTGTCGACTTGGTCTATTAAAAAAAGAAGTTTCATCTAAGTATGACATACTTTGCACTAGAATATTCGAGCAATAGCAGAAATTCTTAAACGGGGTCCTTTTGGAGGTTTAAATGCAATATTTAATTTCTAAGGCTTTGGAATATATAAGTTTAAAAAATAAGTAGGTTCCCTTTGAATGCAATAATGACAATGACTTTGCCTGCTGATAATATAAAGAAGCAGAAATTTTGTATTAACAAAGATTGCCGACTGTATTATGTAGGTATGATATTTAGTTTTAATTGTAAAAAAAACACCAACTATATTATATATGTAATTTAATTGGCTATAATACGAGCAAGGCTGATTTACTACCGCCAAAACGCAATTATACTTCAAGGCCTACAATATGATTGTAATCTTTCATTTTATTTCCTGACAAAATTAACGAAGGACCGTTTAAGTTTGATGTGGGATTATTAACATATCATGTTTAAAAAATAGTTGAATTTTTTTTTTAGTAATGACCGTTGGATACCGGAACCGACAGATGACGGTATATCCACCGAAATAGAGGTACTCAATCAAACAAAGCGGGGAGACAGCGATTACTACCACGCCTGACTAGCATTGCAATTATAGGCTAAATTTCCCTGTTCTTGGGGAGGCCTATATCCAGCAGAGGGATTCCAACGGCTGACAAGATGCTGATGTTTAGTAATGAACTAAAATGTTCACTTAATTCTTCGTAATAATTTCTGCAAAAGAAGAAACCACTAGAATAATTCTTATTATAAAACTGTCTGCTATTATAAGTAAGCCCATAATTAAACAAAATAGTTTATCTGGGGCATGGAAAGCTTAAAATATATTCGTTGTTCGCATATTCTATTAGGCATGCATATTCTGTTATAGACAGCTAAAGAAATATAAACAGTTAACTTATCATACGTTAGCCGCACATTACTGCTATAAAAGCAAACACGTGGGAAATAAACAGCCACTTACTTAGAAAGGCCAGATCCTAAATTGGAAACATTGAACGCTGGGACAGCTAACATTGTTACCAGAGAAATCAGGGGGTCACGATTCACGGAAATGTTGTGCAGCTATATCTTTTATTCTAGTCTTTTTCCACCGCCAAAATTACCGAAGTACGCGTACCAAAAGGCTCGAACAACTTTCGACAACCGTAATTGGAACAACTCGCAATGTCATCTCTCTAATTTGCGACGATTGCACCCGCCGATCTCCTTTTACGAGATGTCAGTCAGTGCCTTATGATAAATTTGTCTGATAAAAAGTGAAAACGGTCGGTAACAATGAGCACTTCATATTATGAACAATATTAGTAGGTTGTACTCTTATATGTGTCGTCGATAATTTAAAAATTCGTGTGCTATTTATTGTTAATTACATCACACGACATCTAAATTACTTTCACTTTAATGTTCAGATGTATGGTATCGATAATAATAAGTTGTAAATTAGCATTTTATCGTGCTAGTAAGATAAATTTCTCATTATTGGTTGGACGCCAGTTGGAGCCTGGGGCCAATGCAGGCTTGCCAAGATATAGTGCGGTTGTCTGGGTATTAATATTTCATTTACATACAGTGCTCGCAAGTGTAAAATAAATATATTTTATGTTCAGTGTGCGTAATTTATTACAAATCCAATATTTATATTAATCATATATATATATATATATATATAAACCGTGTGATATCCTTGTGATATTACAACCGTCTGCAGTGGCGCTTACTATCCCTTCTGTACATTTGTTTGTCGACTTGGTCTAATAAAAATAAAGTTTCATCTAAGTATGACGTACTTTGCACTAGAATATACGAGCAATATATATACTATAATTAGTATACTTTCGTACTTTGTCTTTAGTTACCTGATAAAAATACTACCTACCTACCTAATAAAATTTAAAACATTTATACTAGTTATGTCAAATGTCATATTTTTATAATATGACATAACGTACCTATATAAATTGGTCAGATCAGCTAGATCAGTAGTTTTTGAGCCTCTTCTATATAAACGAAAAGACAAATATTTTCCTATTATAATTAGGTCTTAAGGACTTGAGGTATATAGGATGTAAGACGTCTTGAGGTATTTTGAGTTTTAATCTACGCATTTTTTGTGGTTCTCTATTAATGATTGTGCCAGGGTGTTTGGATGATGTTCAATCCGTTCTTTGTAGCCGGGTCACGATGCAAAAGCTCATTGGGCACATACAAGGGAGCATTAGTTATCGCAGGTTGTACGCAGTTTTTTTTTTTTAATCTTTGTATAATCTCTATGTTTGAGTGAGATGCGGTGCCCAATAATTGGATCCCAAAATCCAAACAGGCTTCAATATTACCTTGATACAGATATCATAAGTAGTTATAGATTAAAGATAATAATAAGTAGGTATAGATTACATATTAAATAAATAGGTAGGTATAGATTAAAGTATTGATATTATTAAGGAAGATTCCTTCCAGGCGAGCCATTTAAACGAGTACTAGTTCTGCTGCTGCTGTTGTATCATTAACATTACCATGATATCGTACGACCCAATGCACTTAGGGAATGGAGATCCCATTACAGAAGCTACGCTATATTTATTAGCAACAAGGACGGCTCAGTGGACAAGTCATTGGGTTAATGGCACGCCCGGATCGCTGCATTGCCTACGCGCCCGAGCGGATCGAACTGTCTATACGGGGCTTCTCAGTCATTTCGATTTGTACCCAAGTTTCAGTCGTATTTATTTTTCAACCAACATTGTTATAATACAAGTATTTATTTAGAATATTAAAAACGTGAGAACAGAGTAGGTAGATAACCTCGCGAACTTGTAATTTAACAGGCAAGTTATGAAGTATCTACATATGATAAATTAATGAGACTGTATATAATACATAGATTAGAGTAAAGAATCCCTTACTGCGTAAACTGCAGAATGTTTGTCTCTGCGCGGGAATTGAAAGGTCCCGATCCTGTACGTCAAGTTGTTGCTAAAATCAACTCAACAAAGTACATACTTATAATATGTTTATTTAACCGTATTAGGTTCTATCCTGTAACCATAATTACTTTTGAATGAGTGAAAATAAGTCATTTATAGACAGCTTGTTTAGAATAATTTCTGTCAAATTAACTCGTTTTCAAATTATTGTAAAAAAGGTTTTCATTTAAGTTTTATTTTTGGTTTATGCTTTTTATTAGTTAATCTTCTTAATGTTAATAATAATATAAAAGAAATAATGCTAAATACTACAATAACGTGTGCGACACTACTACATTGACATCTGTCAATCTAATCAAGCTATATTTATTGGATAAGATATCGATCGCCGCCAGTTTCTTTTAAAGTAGACTACTGTCAACATTACATGTTTGAGTTTAGTGGTAAAGATCCCGTACTTGGAAGCTGGTCCACCAGGACCTCCAACTAAGACGGCCTTAAGAAAATGCACCTTTTACGGGTTCATTAGTGTAAGTAAGTGCTTAAAATAATAATGGTAGGTATAGTTATTTTAGTAAGTACGTAATATAACTTATATACTACATTGTATTTTTTTTTGTTGATGTTGTATTCCATCGCCTTTACTGCCCGATAGTTGACTGGTAGGTAGATAATGCGACTAAGCTATAATTGGGTCACATGTAGGTACATTGTATTTTGATGTGCAAAACGTTAAACAAATAAATAATACACATTTATTGTACCTAACTATCACTATGTTAAACTATTAGTACGGTTATCGAAGCTTTTTGTAACATGGTAGTTTTTTTTTAGGTGTCACTAATAAAAACATGTTGTTTAAGATATAGAGATACCGTTATATAACAATATGTAAGTTTGAGAACCACTCCAGATAATATTTGAAGGCGTTCCTCGGTTATAACGAATATACCAGTGTTACTAGGGCAACCACTTTAAATACGAGTACATACCTACGATATCAACTAAGTATAACTTCTGGTTTATAGAAGTGCTGCATTTGATCGGCGAGCCCGACTTTCGAAACGTCCGCTTGCGCTGGGAATATGGGAAGACTGAAGATGAGAAAAACCCAAAATTATTGGCGTTTCAAGTGCATTACTGCGAAATGCAAGCGTGGGGGCCTTACCGATGTAGAACCAAAGTAAGTTAATATGTTTAGTATAGAAAACAGACGCCTTTCATACGCGTCATAAGTGTGTATATTTATGCACCCCTTATGTACAAAATACTTCTTTCAAAGTTAGGCATATTTTATATGATGAGCTAAAACATGGTGTGAAATTGCTAAAAGTGACATAATATGTTAGCACTCTGCAACGGGAGATAATAAGCGCGTCGTTCGAGGCTGGTGGCTGCGTCGCAAATATTCAACAGGACAGATGGTTTCCACAACATGGATGAACATCGTTCAAACAACTATTTTTTTTCGGACTATCTGTACTTATTTGTTTTATGTTGGCTGACTAATCGTTACTGCAGTTACGAGTGCAACGGATTGCACGCATCTTGCCCTATCTTTCGCTGATCACCTTAAGGTTTCCTTCCCAGCATTCAGCGTGACGAAGCCTTCTTGTTGTGGAACTATCTACTCTAAACAAAATTATAACAACAAATATCGCTCTCTGTCGATTTAGGTAATACTACAACCCAGGCTGACAAATATTCGAGCGCTATTTTATAGTTAAATAATAAATTGTTAATGATACCTAATCTGAACTAATTATTTGAACATTTCATCTGTTTTTTAGGTTGTAGACGACTTAGAAGAAGAAAAAGGAAGAACTTTAACAAATCCGACCTTGACAACCACGCAGGCACCTGTGACAGTAGCAAACGGACGTCGCGCGCGTTATTTCAGCACGAAGATCACCGGCCTTCGCATGGCCACTACATACTCTTTTGAAGTTCGCCCCATCCGGAGAGACGCGCGAGACTTGGCCGATCCTCAGTCTATAGGATCCAAAATTGTTATTGTGCCTACAAAGGGATGTAAGTAATAAGAATACAAAGTTATTTAGGAGCCGTCCCTGATGGTAGTTTCAACCACCTGATCAATGTAACTCGAGCCACCATCGCCGTCACTTTTTCTAGCAGCTTTTCTGGTGGATCGCATAAATCTGCAGTAATCATCGGTTTAGACTTATCCAGTGATAACATCTTCTAGCTTTGAGGATCAGGTCTCAGGACATCTATTGTGTTTTCTAACTATTCAAAAGCGCCTGTGGTTAGGTCTTATCGAATGAAAGATTCGAGTATGTATACGCGTTTAGAATATCCTAGCCTAGGAAAAACTGATCTTAGCCGAAACTTTCAGAGTTCGGTTGTGATAGCTTTTTGAAGACATCCATGAAGAATATGTAGCATATCTTAGGTTAAGTTTAGTTAAGACATTCTACCATGATTTTTCACTACGCTCGTGCATGCCTCTGATACCTGTACTTATTTTATATTATATTTTAGACATTTTACTCCTCCTCTTGTCGTCTTTTGCTTCCCTAGCTAGAACTAGACCTCAGTAATATAATATAGTATATAATCGTAGAGAACGACCGTGCTCACGTGGGCCGTCAGTTTCAGCCCGAGCCACGCAATGCTTGCCGCACGCAAGCGAGGTGGAGGTGTCCACGGGCCCGCACTTCGGCGGGCGCATCGCCGTGGAGGCGGCCGACGGCGGGCCCGAGCGCTGCTCGCTGCAGGGCAACCCCAACAGCGCGCAGGACGCGTACATCCTCCGCATACACCACGACGAGTGCGGCTCGGAGGTCAACGACACCACCGTCGCCACTTACGTCATCGTTCAGGAGAACTTGCCTATATTGACGCATAGTACCAGGCGGTATGACAATTACTCGTAACTGTATCAACACATATGACGACTATACGACGACAATAATACGAACCGATATTGTTTTTTTAACTTTGTAGAATGGTCTCGATAGTTGGTCAAAAGCACTGGTAGATAGTCTTATAGTGGGTAAAACTATATTTCTGCCTGTATAATTATTTCACGAATAATTTTGCCTTTCAGATTTTTAGTACTATGTACATACAAACCTGAAACCCTCACGGTCCGCGCAGGAATAAACTTGCCGAAAGCGAATCCCGGTGATGTCCTGCACGATATGAAACCTCACCTCGGCTCCGTGGAGCCATACGAGAACCAGGACCTCGATTATAACGAATTGCAACCGGCTAGATTAGAAGCGAGAAAAGAAGAGCCACAACAAAGTTTGTAGAAAACATTTAATTCTTGGTTAATCTAACGATATATCACGTCCGACATCGTAAACCGCGTCACGTCTTAGACGATCCTCCCGATAGGTCAACCGCGAAAATCGCAGCCCTTCCCCGCCCCTCTCACTGGCACAACACGATCATTAACACTACACATGCTTTTATATAACAGAACAGTACACCGCGTTCGCCGGCCGACCTAGGGTAACCGACAGCCCTAGAGCTGTCGGGCTCACTCTGTCCGTCCTCTTTTACTGAATTTTATAATTAAATTCACTCCAACGATGGCAGCTCGAGCCTAGGTCGAGCCTCTAGAGGTGCCCTCGGGCGATCGCCGTGGGTCCCGCTCCGACCTCGCGAGCTTTGGGGGCGCGATCGCGGGGTACGCTGGATGAAAACAGGCATCGGACCTCTCATCTACGAGAGGCCCCACCCTCTTTTTCGCTGGCGCTGGAATTGACGCCTGAGTAGACCAGCAATAGGTTCGTCCGAAAAAAAAACATAATGAAAACATTTTCCAGGTGTATTCGGCGAGATAACTTTGGTGATGTTCCTGGTGGTGGCTGCTTTTGGAGGCATCGCTCTCTTGATATGGAAGATAGTGCCGCAAGCTGAAAGAGATAACATATCTATAGCAACAGTGTCGTCCTTGTCCCGCAGCAGCATTTTTGGCAGAAGAAATAGAGATCGATTCTCTGACCAAAGCTCTGTTTACTCGATAACGCTTTCGGAAAAGGAAGACCCTATAAAAAAGCAAAATGAGGGCGACAATACATCTGAAGCGTGAACAACGTTATTTTTCCGTATCATGAAATAAGTATCTTGTAATGGTTTACAACCTAAGTGCACCATTTGCACATTCGTTCGGCCACGTGAATATAATTCGGAGCTTTAGTGAAAGTCGTTAACGATTAAAGCATGTGGTACCTTTTTATCATGCGATAAAAGAAGGTTGATTTACCTATAAACCTTTTTGGTGCGATTGTGCGTCGATGCTAGTTCGGTTTTAAATGATTATGATGTTGACTAATATCGCAGGTACAACTTAATGCACATGTGGCCAGTATTTTCTTGCACGTAACACAAATATGCTATGATTGCCATACAAATGTAGCAGGTGATTTAGATTAGGTTTTTCTACTATGCTAATAAAGAGTGTACGATTATTATGTTGTTTTACACCTGTAGTTTAATTTAAGCTAAAATCAAAATATCTTACACTATTATTGAAAAATGGTCCTGAAGGCGGGATTTATTTCGATAAATTATAGTTATAAACTATGAAAGTCTAACACGTTCAAAAGCTTTAATGGGCTTTTCTTAGCCTAACAATACTATCGTAAAATCGAGTATAATGGTGCCCCCTAGCGGCTTGCAGCTTTTAGATTAGTAGTACAGGTTTCGCCCCAAGCGCACAGCATTTATATAGTATTGAAAACATTGTACACTTTTTATTATTATACTAAACATTAATTATTTAATTAGGTAGACATAAGAATAATTTTATCATTAAATTAATACAGACCTTAATGCCTTTTCATTATTTAAATATTTTACTTGGTTGGTCCAATACGAATATTTGCTTCTCCATTGTCACCTCCGGGAACATGAACTGGTTGATGATATCATTCAACTCTTCCAGTGCAAGTTGCGCGTGCAGGCGTAACACTGAGTCTTCATTGTTATCCCTGTATACATCTTTCAGAGATCTGTATATAGGAAGTAAGCTATCTTTGAGTTCAATCAAAACTTCTTTGCCCAAGCCTTTAAACAGACTTGATATAATCATTACGGCGGCTCTTCTGCATTCTATTGCTTTATCTGTTTCTAGGATGCAAAAAATGCAGTGGAGAATCTGAAAATTAAAATTAATATTATAATTAATGTTCCCAAGAACAAATTTAACCTTTACTAATACTGTATTCCATAGAAGATACATTATAAGTCATGACGTGACATGTGCTCTTATTGTTCTTTATTCTTACTACAACCGGAATTACGCGGGTAAAACCACTGCGCACTCACTGCAAATGAATAATAATAATTGGTGTAATAGAAAGTGCGTGGCTTATGGATAGCTTGATACAGGAAAGGCCATGGGCTGCTTTAGTCGCCCGAAAAGTTCCGTGTCCACGCGGGCGGAAATCCAGTTAAAAAACTCGCACACATGCGACACGACGCCTGAGTACTCGTATATTTTAAAAGCAATATTGTATGACACTCGCCTCATAAATAATCGTTCCCATTTTATAATGTATTACCAGGGAGATTTCAGCTAAATTTGACAAAGCTGAGGTTCTTATTAGAGGATCCGCATCTCTACACCCACATAACACAGTATTCAATAAGATAGTCTTGTGCGCCACTGCCATTTCACCTGCAATAAATTCAATTTAGTTACCAGCACGCAAAGAGCGAAAAGTAATTGTCTGATTATGTGGTTCCAAAGTAGAAAGAATCCAAAATAGAAGAAATCTTATCTTCTGTGGATTAAGATTGCTTTTTCCACGAATACCGGGGGTGTTCGACATAAATTGCGATTTAATAAATTCCCTCATCATCTGATACATTAACCTGAGTCCGTAGTAAGTCGCTTATAGCACTTGTGTTACGGACGTCTGTTGTCTACAGAGGAATCACAAAGATACAACTTAAATACATATTTTAACACAAACACAAATATCATCATATAAACATTTGCTTTGGGTGGGAATCGAAACCACAACCCCTGGCGCAGAAGATAGGATCACTACCATCTACGCCATCGGGTCCGTCGAATTACCCTTGCATTGCGCGTTTTGTGTTGGAACAGAAGTTGAAACCATCGCTCGTATTCGTGGAAACAAAATAATATGTAGGGCTCAGATTAAATATTCACTTACCAAGTCTTTTAGTAACTTTAACAATAATATCCCCTATTTTCATTCTTAATTCTGTTAGTCTGTTTTGATCATCTTTTGTCTCAACTTGATTTTCCATAGAAACATTTAGGAATTCATTGCATAAAACATGAAGGACATCTTCTGTACAAAGACTGCCTAGCGATGCTATCCCATTAATAGCTGATAAGTATATATATGAATCTGTATCTTTTAGTTGTTCCTAAAAGAGATATGATAATAGTTTATGAAATTATAAATATATTCATACATGTTATACATAGCCATTACCTCTGTGATAAGTAGCTTAAAGCACTTGTGTTATAGATATCAGACAAAAGAGGGTTAACAAATATATTACTTAAATACACATTTAACTCAGACACAGAACAAACACAAATATTCATGACATACATGTTTCTCCTGAGTGGGAATACAAGTAAAAGAAGTATGAAAGTTGTGGAACTTGTGTCATTTTCATTGAAATGCTTATTTCAAAATAAGAATAATTGTTTGTATTTAAATTATATCATACCTGAAATAAGCACAATACATAATGCTTCTTTGAGATTGTCTCAGTATCTTTAGTGTCAATAAGTTTTGTCAAAGCAATAAGGCCATGAGCCCTGACTGGCAACAGGCTATCATATACATCTGAAACAGCCTTTTTAAACATGGTTTCAACCACATTGCCTCTTTTAGATGTTATCAAAGACAGTATTTCTTGACATAAAACGCTGTTGATGGATGTTTTATCTTCTGAATATAATTTAAGAACTGGAATTAAGTTTGTATATGTATGTTCCTTTATGATATTATTTGAATTTGATAGTATAGTGTTCAAAAGAACTAGAGCTATTGTTACACTTTCATCATTAACATTATTATGACTCTTCATGATAAAATGTTCTGCAAAATTCAGCACTGGTGCAGGACACGATTTTAATGATGCTAATACTTTAGCAGATGTGACTAATTCTGATAGAAGCTGTAGTATTATCAAATATTGGTCGTCAACAATATCAAATAACACAGGTTCATCATCAGTACTCAACAAAGTTTCATTATTTGCTTTTAATTCTCTCTTAATATCATAGTCAATGAGCATTTTTAACAATGACTCGAAAGTCATTATTACAAAATTTGTATCCTTTAAAGACTTAAACAAATATAGAAAATATTGTAATGCTTCTTCCCTAGCATAAACAACATCAGAACTTGTATATTTAATAGTAAGACCTGCATCAAACTCTTTTACTATAATGCTTTCTGCCTCTTTTCCAAACAAAAATTCCTTAATCATGCTATATATATCCTCCTTATCTAATTGCTCCAAACACTTCAAAAGAATATCTTTCAATTTCAGTTTTAGATCTTCACTTTTTGTACACTTGGTACCAAGATTGAAAACTATATACATATTAGATGACAAATCTGAAAATGGACAATCCAATTTTGTTGAACACACAGAAGCATGCAGAATATTAATTTTATGTTCTATTTCTTGTGTTGACAATAGAACAGTACCAGGTAAGGCTGATACTGCTGTCAAGTTATTGTAATCAAAAGGTTGAAATATCTGCCTCATTAACATTTTAACAGGTTCTAATTGAGGATATTTTTCATTTAGTTTCAAAGTACAGGCAATAGCTGTTGTCAAGTAAAGAGTATTGTTTAAAGATAGTATATGGGTCAGCTGTGAACAAATTATGTTTAAGTATGATGTTTCTGTTTGACTGCCATGCCTTGCTGAGACAATTTTGCTGATCATTTCCATTTTCCTCCAATTAAATCCAGTATCAATATCATAGCTCTCCATAAAACATCTTATTAGGCTCAATAGGCCACCCGGTGCTATCAATCTTTGGCTTAGTTCTTTACTT
This sequence comes from Heortia vitessoides, assembly GCA_020976665.1. Taxonomy (NCBI): domain Eukaryota; kingdom Metazoa; phylum Arthropoda; class Insecta; order Lepidoptera; family Crambidae; genus Heortia; species Heortia vitessoides. Next base: position 6,786,693 of record JACJUM010003174.1, read on the forward strand.
ATTACTCGTTTCACAAACATAGGAGCTGGTGGATTTGTTACACTTTGAAGAATAAGAAGTTCTTTCATCATAGTTGGTTGAAAACAATTATTTACCAAATATTCATATATGTTTGTGTATTTGTTCCTTTCACTATTTAATTTATCGTACAATTCTGGTGTCATAACAAAATCTTTATACAGACCAGGTTTTTTCAATGGAGCAAATGATAACTGTATGAGAGCTGCTAAATAATCAGATAAATGTAAATTTAGTATAATTTTTTTAAGAACCGGGACACTATATGATCTTGAAAAGAAATCTGTACATGCTGTAATAAGATCATACTTTTGTTCATCTGTGAAATTAAGTGATGGTAAAATAGATGCAGACAAACACCTCTGTGAAAGTTTAATTCCAAGGCCAGGAATTAAACACTGTGAGATGCCAAGTGAAGTAACAATTTGATAACAGGTTCTTAAAAGTTTTTGATTTTTTACACTGATTAATATTGTATCATCTTGTTTTAATATAACACAAAGATCATCTATTTCTTTAATAACTTTTCTAAGGAATGTGGCTTGCAACTCATAGCTATTGTAAATATACTGCTTGTGAGATTTGTTTGAATCCTCAGTATTCACAGGATATAATGATGATAAAAACTCACGCTGCCCATCTGAAAAATAATGCTAGATTGATTGAAAATAAAATACATATTTCATTAAAGCAGAAACATGAATAAACATACCTTCATGAGTAAATTTCTCAATTTTAGAAAATATAGAATTAACGGCGTCCATGTTTGCAGAATAATATTTTTTCCAAATTTACCTATAATAGAAAATCTTTATATTCTGTTAATAAGCCATATTAATAAAAATAATCACGCCGCATCACAGTATTGGTCTAAAACAATAAATGACATTGACAATAGCAGCAGATTCGTCAACATTCGCGATGACAATAGAGATTAAATTTAGAAATAGACGCTTATAGCCACTTCTTTACCAGCCCTTTATTGTTTACCAGAACAAAGTAATTTTCAGATTATTATTTTTTAAATTATCTGTACATATATGGCTTATTATTTTTCTTCTTAGTATTTACCTGTAAAACTGTAAAAATTATGCTTAATTGAAATGAGTATATACTCTATTAACGTCTTTGTAACGCGATTAACTTTTTGTTCGATATTGATGGGCAACCGTTTCCAAGATAACATAATTATATGTGCCACAGTGGACTTCATTCCCCATTATAACAGTAAAATGGATTTTAAGTACCTATACCTATAGCTCGACATATATCGTCACATATAGCATTCACTTGATCATCTGGGTAAGTCGTGGTCGGTGCGTATAGTCGACGTAAGGTAATGCTCGAAAATTTAAATCGAGTTTTTCTATAGGTAGGTTTCAGATTAAACATGGATAAGATCAAAGTGATGATGTTGGATGTTGTACCTAGCCGGTTTAAAGCCAATTAAACCTATCTGTTTAAAATGAAATGAAAACAAGTTAGGAACGACGTAATAAGACTTTTTTTTTATTTTAAAACGATTTGTGTTGATTTCCTTGTTTTATTTAATTACAACTACATTTATTGATTATATCAAACATCTGGTTGATTCGTGCGTTTGCTTTGGATAAATAGCTTAGCCTAGTATGTTAAGTTTTAAGAACGAGGTTTTGATCAGTGGCTATACAATTACTGACATAGCCTAGGGGATTGGCAAGTTTAAATAGGCTATTCCTACTTCAACTTGCAGAACAAATAACACAGAATTTATGGCCTGTGGGTGTATATAGGATGTCCATCCACTAGATGGAGTGACCCACTACAGACTAATGGGCGAGAACGTTTAATATGATGATATTTATATTGATGTTATAATTTACACCTTGTTGTATGTATTTCGCCACAAGTTAAAGTATTATGTAGTTTATAGCTTATATATTTAATTAATATTATTAAATTTCGAACACAACCTCTAAGAAATATTGTTCGAAATCGAATAGGTATTAACTAAATGTACCTAATTTATTTTAATTTCGTTAATATATGAATACTGACATATTAACAAAAATATTGTATTTAAAATTGATTTAATGTTCAATTGTCTTTGAGATTCAGTTAGTTCGAGGAAAAAACTTTTATCAAATTTTATATAATTTATGATTTCGAAGATTCGAATAAATGGAAAGAAATGGTTGGTGATTGGTGACTGACAGATAGTTTTTACCGGATCGAAACAAAGGTGTTTGGCTTCTTTTTCACAGAATAAATCTGTGAAATTTACTTCTTTTACCTCTTAACTTAATTAGTTGGAATCAGACTCAACCATGTTGATTAAAGTTAAGGTAAACCCACGAGACAGGAAAATATCCAAAATATACTATTGGTGAATTACATGCAGTTTTGTGCGGAAGATTCTAACCTATTTTGTTTTACAGACCCTTACTGGTAAAGAAATTGAAATTGATATAGAACCTACCGATAAGGTAGAAAGGATTAAAGAAAGAGTAGAAGAGAAAGAAGGCATCCCACCCCAGCAGCAACGACTTATATTCTCAGGCAAACAAATGTGAGTACTGCCACTTGAGATGAAGTATACTTAAAACATATTTAGACAACATTTGTTATCTAATTTTATTATTAGTTGATCACTTAAATATAACCAACCTTTGAACATAAGCTATTTAAATAATCTTGTCTTAAGGCAGGATTGCTTTACATACATCTAAACTGTGTAAATTATAATTATAAAATTTTTCAGGAATGATGAAAGAACAGCACAGGACTATAAAGTTCAAGGAGGTTCAGTTCTTCATTTGGTATTAGCTCTGCGAGGTGGAGAGTGATCATTCTTGTGATAATTTGCTTCTCTTATTTATAATTTGTAATATTACTTTTCCTGTTCTTGTATAAAGTTGGCAAGATTAATATAACATAAAAATGTGTTTTGAGTTAGTAACCTATCACAAACTAGATATATTCCTAAACTTTAGTTAAAATTTTTTATACAATTCTATTTGTCTCAATTAGTGTAGGTTACTTATTTGTAATTGTAAAAAATACATCATAATTTAAAATTTTTAGTTTCAAATGGAAATCAAATTTTGGTTATTCTGGAAACATGCATTCACTGGAGACTTGAATTGACTTGGATTTATTATTTTTGTGAGTAATTTTGCGACAATAAAAGTTAGCTGTTTATTGTATGCATAGTAGTAATTTTTAGATAACGTATTAACTTTAGGTTAGGTTAGCTATCTTTATTAATCAAGGAAATGGCTAAACATTATTTATCTTTTTAAAAACTTTTTAATTTGCCGTTTCTTTAGTGTAATTATGGAGTTAACTTCAATTACAAGCTTATGAAGTTAGGAATTCCATAGCATTTTATAGTTGTGATATTGTCTCTAACTTTTAAATTTTCAATCTTTATCTTGAAGACTGTAAATATATATTTTCAAAAAGCCTGTAAGGCAATTGTTGACTGGACAGATGAACCCAGTTTAATATAGTGGAGATCTGATCATCAAGTCACCATTGTATGATTATGCCTATATTCTGATGTCTAATAATATAAACTACTCAACTTAAAAATATGATTTTCCTAGGAATTTTGGGCTATCTATCTCCATGTGAGAAATGTAGTGAAAGCATTTTCTTTGAAATATTAATGCCAGTTTTATTTTTAAGTTTTCTGTATTTGAGAATACCTATTTGAAATTTGAGATTCTTTATCTCCATTCTAATTTAAATCTCCATTCAATGCTTCTTGTTAGCGTAATGTGGTGGTATATTCGACTTTCTTTATTAAGTACTCAAAGTCAGATAGGTAGTTTTTGATTTATTTAACTTATTAAATAAATTATCAAATTAGGTTCGGAAGTTTATAAAAATAATTTGTTAAAAAAAAAACTGAAGTACCTACATATGAGAAATAGGAAGTATGAGGGATATATTGAATCAAGAGTGAATGCTAGAAATAGTGTCAATGGTGCTTGCTTTTATGTGCTTCTTGGTATCTATGATTGAGCTTGAGAGATAGATTAAAAAATAGTTTTACAAGAGATCAATGTAGTGTAAAAGATGATAAGACAACTATAGGGAAAGAAATGTTGAGATGGTTTGGACATGTAGAAAGTATGGATAAAAATAGGACTGCACAAATATATATGACAGAAGTGAATGGAAATGTTGATATAGGACGAGCTAGGCGAACATACCTTCACCTTTCACCAACGAGAGGACTAATGTGAGCAAGGAAAGCGAGAGAGGTATGTCATACCAAGTGGAGTGTCATAGCCCTACCCTGATGGGCACTTCCATTGGGTGGTGTTTATTTAAAACGAAATAACTCAACTAAAATAAAACACGTTATTTTGAGCAGGTAATTTAATACATCCATAATAACGTTGTACATATAGGTATAATCCATTTATAAATACACATCTTGCACTGAATGATTTTACAAAAAAATAAACATCTTTGGTTCACCGAACAAATAACAACATCAATTTTCTAATACAATACCATAATTAACTAAGTCATTTTAATTTACAATATTTGTTTTACATTACCACAAGCCTTGCTTTCACATTTAAGAAAATTATTTACTACTTAGTTTGAGCACTTATTACTCATTAAATTGTAGTAATAATTTGACTTCACTACTGTATAAAGCATGCAATTCATAGCATGGATCGTTATATTGTGGGGACATTACAAATAAATAGGTACGATATATTTAGTACTTGAATTGAGAATTGATGAAGGATAAAATATTATTTGGTGAAGATATTAAAAATCTACGAAAAGTACCTATTTTAATATCAAAAATGATTAAATGACTTTGGGACGGAAACATTTCAATTATGCAATTTTAAGGTTTTATTCGCTAAATAAAAATTTGAGAATTCTATATTTTCTTGTTTATGCTGATTACTTTACACTTAGGTATCGTAGCCGATTAAGTATATGTTAATATTCATAAAATTTGTGGGTAGAAATTTGTTATAACTACTTAATTTATATCGTTTCAAGAAGAGTTTGAGCTTTGATAGGGTTGAGTTTAAAACCTTCCTAATGAAACAATAATGAGCATCTTTAAGTTTGGCACAAACTTCGAGTGATCATGTAGATTTTAGGTACAAAATATGTTCATATATACTATTACAGTAAAAAAAAGGAAGAATTCTGATGGATATTTGAATGTAGGTGCCACAGTATAAAATTTCACATGAAGTACACAGACGTTACATATATTCTGATGCCCGCAAACTAAATTTCTTATTGATTCAGTATTTTATCTTTAATATCGATTAAGTGTAGGTCTATGGATTAATTTTGAGCACTTTAATTTTCATGAACTAAGTTTAAAATACAACACGAATCTGTGGTATCTATTTTTTGGGTACTAACTTAGTTACTTAATTACCTAGTCAGATTTTGTTAGTAATAAGTTTAATTTTTTATTGATACTAATGAAGATTTTGACAAGTATCTAATTCAAACAATGTTTCGTAGACTTGATCCTACGTTTAAAATGTGACACTCACCTAACGTAAATAAACCGGGTAATATATACGATTTTGTGCTATTGCCAGACTAAAGTACTGCGGGCTAACTGACCTTAGCTACTTACAACTAAATTGCAACACCCCATTCACGATAAGTGGCCAGTCGGCATAGTAATCCAACTTAAAACACTCAGTCAGATTGTTAACAGCATTGCAACTTTTATGTGCAGATTGTAAATACGACTAAATTACAAAGAGCAGAGCATTTATCAAAATTTGCACTAGGTAGTTACAACTAAAATAAGACTAAAGGAGATCCATTCTGCATTTCACAGTTAAACTGCTTGATCTGAAAATTAAAAATATATAAATTAAACAGTCTACTTAAACACACTACAGTCTATAAAACTTTAAAACTGTGAGACATTAAAGTGATTCTCACAATTTGTTCCCAACATTGATATGTAATTGAGGTCTAAATTGATACAAACAGATTTCGAAACGATGTAGGTGCTTTCTTTGCCACAGACGGCATTTGGGACAATGTCAACCTGATATACTGCAGTAGCAAAACTTTGCAACTTAAAAACTGATTAACTTCATGTACTCAAATACACGTACCTACATTCGTTTTAAAGCTTGTATTCTATAGCAACTCCTGAAGTAAGTACGGGATATTGCCTACTTGAAGAAATATCTATTATCGGCACTATATTCTAACAGTTATGATTAAGGGTTACTAGTCGTATGCTGTTAAATCGCCCTAAGACGTCGACATTGGCAGCCACAGTGAAGACTTCAACGGCTTCGGCCAGAAGCTGTTATATCTTGTGCTTACCAAAGTTGCGATGGTTATGCTTACCATAGTGCCATATCAGAAATTGTAAAAGTACCTTTACAGTTCAGCCGTCTGAGAGTGCGGGCGTCACCCAGCCATATTTGTCGTGTGTCTTGACGAGGGAGCGGAAGGCCTCCTCGGCGCGCCGCCGCGAGAACTCCCGCGAAGGCCGTGATGGCGCGCGGGCGACCCGACCCTGTCCCTTCACCACTGAAGCTGCGAACTGCATAACAACTGCCTCTACTGTGTACGCTGATGCCCATCCACGGGGTGTTAACAATTCCATGCATATCGCTCCGCCTGTAAAATTAGAGAACAATGTTAAAGACATTTATTTGTTGATTATCTTATATGAATTTCTCGAGAGTGATGTTACAATTAAGAAGTGCGTCTGCTAGTGACTATTCATGCTCAATTCAGTTATATTAGTACCTAAGTATATTTTTATTTTATCTAGGTACCTACATAAGATATATTAGAAATAAACAAACATCCTTCGTGATTTTAACGATTTTCGAAACATGTACCTAGATCAGGTTGAATAGACTATCATTCAGATCATATTACACACCTTCCATAACGAAACCCTTTTCTATCCTTGGCTCGATAACCCTCATGAAGGGTGGTGCGAAGGGAAAGTTTTCTGGGAAGACGAGGTGGAGCAGAATGTTGGGGATGTGCAACTCGCGCAGGTCACCTGCCAGCTCGCTCTCAGGGTCGATTTGGTGGAGGCGGACGTGCCATTCGAACAAGTTGTCGTTTACCAGCTCTACCTGCAGTGTAAAGGTATTTCAATTAATATCTTGGGTGCTTTGATTAAATATATTTGCATGGAAGATCTGGAACAAACACTGCGTCTTAACAAACTATATCTTTCGAGAGAAGACCGCCGAAATAAAAGATCGTGTTGAATATCAAAGAGAAAATAAATAATTTCGATTTATTCGAATTATTTCGATTTGCCTAGCTTTAGTCTGATACTAGTCATTTTGCAAATTAAATGTCAGTATTTCTACTTCAAACAAATACGTAGATACGATATATAATTTAGTAGATAAGGTTACATTTTGGATTAGGATGGAAAATAACAATAATAGCTCCAGCGTTTTGCTTTTAACAAGTGCCTTTTTGACTATTTGGAACTAAATAACTTACATCTATATTGCTAACGAGCAAGATGGAACAAATGGTAACTAATTAACGTGTACAAATATGCCAAATTTCGCATTGGAAATTAAACTGCCAGCTTTTGAATTCTTAATTGGTTGTGACATAATGTCATAATTATATTTTTTTATCGGTAGTCTTGTATCATCATCATCATTAAATCAGCCATAAGGCGTCCACTGCTAAACATAGACCTCCCCAAGTAAACTCCAATAGGACCGGTTGTATGCGGCTTGTGTCCAGTGCGATCCTGCAGTTTTAGTCAGATCGTCTGTCCATCTTGCGGGTGGACGCCCTACGCTGCGTTTGCCGGTACGTGGTCTCCATTCCAGAATCTTACGACTCCATCGGCCATTTGTTCTGCGTACCAAATGCCAAAACCACTGCCACTTCAACTTACTAATCCGCCGGGAAATGTCGATAACTTTGTTTCTGTTACGTATATCCTCATTCCTGATTCGATCGCGCAAAGACACTCCGAGCACGGCCCTCTCCATAGCTCGTTGAGCTACATTCAGTTGGCTAATAATGCCAATGGTAAGAGACCACGTTTCGCTGCCATAGGTCATCGCTAGTAACACACTTTCGACTTGAGGCACTAAGGTATGTCGGACGAGATGTTTCGTAGTTTTCCGAACACTGCTCAGCCGAGTTGGATTCAGCGATTGACCTCTTTCTTGAAGTTGGACATACCTAATTGGACTATTTGTCCTGGGTTTACATACGTGTCAACAACTTCAAGAAGCGAACTCTCGACGAAGGTGTTAAAGAGCTTCTGAAGAACTTTAAGTACCGTTGTTCCACCCGCCTTCAGTGAGCTTCGGTGATTCCGTTATCACCCGACGCCTTGTTGTTTTTACGCTGATTTAGGGCCATTCTATTCTCGCTTATGATGTCTGGAATACCCTGAGAGTAGTGTCGGCTTAACTCGGCTTTTGATTCTTTTGCAGAATTGCTAGGTAACAGGCTTAGATACGGAAGCGTATGACTCCTTAGAACCTCTCGACATTCTTCTCGACAGTACCTGGGCCTTGGCCAACGCTAAACTTCCATCTTTTCTCTTCAACTTAGTCATCAGACTTTGTCCATATTTCTTGCTAACACTTTGGTGCCCTTATTCCGCTTAAATGTCTCTTGATTATTTTCAGTATTAAAGAGATGGATGTCGTTACGTATAGATTTTGAAATATGTCTATTGAGCCTCGCCTATATGAGTTCGCTACACTCGAAGACTGGAGTTTCATCGAGCGTCGTTCGGCCATGAGGTTGAGAGTGTGGTCGGAGAGTTTCTGAACGCCTTTTTTGCCCAACCTTGCGTTTAAGTCTCCCATGACAACAGTTAAGTGGGTCTTGGACATTTGTATGGCCCGACTTATGTCCTCATACATAGTCTCCACTTCATCATCTGGATGTGACGAGGTCGGTGTATATACCTGAATAACCTGCGGCAAATATCTTTCGGATATTCTAAGTATATTAGGTATACTACCCTACTCGACACACTTTCGATAGTAATTATGTTGTTACGAGGATGCTACTGCCCATATCCGCTCTTTGCATTCAGTCACGCTTGTAAGATGGGTACACTGCCATCTGTCGGTTCCGGTACCTTAGTCGTCTCGTGCGACACCTGGCACATAGATAGATACTATTCTATTCTGCCGGTACCCCACGACAATGTAGTCTTGTGTACGTATGTCGTAAATTATGTTAACTAGAACAGGTATAATGAAGGAAACGTACGGTGAATATAGGATCGGGGCGGCTTTCCTGCAGCCGCTGGATCTCTTTAAGCTCCTTCATAAGCCTGCGCGTGCGCACGGCGGCGGCGCGCTCGCGAACCTCGTTTGCGCTTTCTGCCTTGTTTTTCTTCACTAATGCGGTTGCTCCTGGGCTGGCTGGCAGGCTTGCTGCCGCTTCCGCTGGACTCACACCATCTCTGAATATACAAATTAAAGAAATCATTAATAAAAATAACACACGTACGTTATCAGATAGAAATAAATTAGTATCGATAGTTCTAGTTAAACCTAGTATTTATGCTCAGCTATTATTGTATTATATATTATATATATATAACGTTTCTCGATAAGTGGGATATGTATTACAAAATGTTTCTGCCTTTATAGTTTAGGACCTGCGTTCATATGTCAGACAGTCAGCTTCTTCTTTTATATAGATATAACATTTTATTGAAATGAAATTCAAAGAACTGAAATGAAATTCATACTAACTTTGCAACCCACTACCATATACCCCTTAATATACATAATATACAAAAAAAATTACACGTGTTAAAAGACTGTCAATAAAAAAATCATCATACTGAATGTCATTCGAATTACTTCAGAAACTGCAATACTTGCAAACAAATTAATTAGTAATTAATAAATGTACACGTAAGTTAGTGCGTCTGTATAAAAATATCAGCTAGTTTTGCTATTCGATGAAGATTGAAAGAAATCAATATGTTAGTTACCTACAAAATAATCCTGTGGTGAATAGATAATGGGGAGAGGTATTGGTGTTTTTTGTTCTCACTGAGCACTTGGGTAATGTGAGCGTTATAGCACCTTTCTCTTAATAATATTGAAAGCTATTTGCCACATCTGCGAACAAATTATCGAACAAACAAATCGACAAAAGGAACGAGACTTTTTCTGTATTATCGTCTAACTATTTAAATACAATATCCCAGTTTGCTATTCCAGATTATGACTATCTTGATTTGTTCGACAAATTTAATATTTCATGCAACATTCATAAAACATCTTACATATTACGTATAAAAAATATAAAAACACACTCTTTTATATATTGTTCAAATATTTTGGACATGTCCATATGTTAAACATAGAGACATAAAAGTACGGTATATGTTTTCATATATTTAAATGAGAGTAAGTATGTCGACAATATTTAGATGTGTTTAAATATGGTTATGCCATGTTAATCCGGAAACCCTTGGTTTGCCAATGTAAAGTCATTTACCTGCTAAATTCAAATTAGCTCACTCCTAATTCCCCGGTTTAGTTCGGTCGCATACCTAGAACGCGTTTACGTAGTTTGTGTCGCGACATTTGGAGCAGCTTTGCTCCATTTAGTGCTTTTGATTAATTTCATCGACTATTACTGCGCGAACTGCGTACATTTCACTATCGAAGTCCGTTTTGGTTCTAATTGTTTAGCTGTAATTGTCATTCTGTGCGTGGATTTTCTATTTGAATTCAAACTGTCTTTTGTGACAATTTATCTGTACTTTCGATTGGTATTTCCATTTGCTTCGATCATGACGTACATATTAACATGAGGTACATGAGGTAGACCTCACACAAAAGTCGTCTGCATTGGTCCTCACTCTTACTTAGCTCTACTGCAAAAAAGCAGTGTTTACATTGCTGTGTTCTGGTTAGAAGTGTGGGTAATGGGACAGATCTAGTCACAAGATTGGCAACGCCCTAGTGATATTCTTGTGATTTACGAGCGATTATATTATAGGCGGCTACAGTAACGCTTACTATCACGCGGACTGTATTCCTGTTTGTTGACCTGGTCTAATAAAAAAAACGTGTGCGCCCAGGGTCGTGGATTCGTTAGTAATCCAGGACAAATATTTATATATTGTCTTTGTTCTGTGTCTGGGTATTAAATATATGTAATTAAGAAGTATATTTGTGATTCCTCTGTTGTCTGAAGACCGTACACAAGGGCTTTAAGCAACTTACCACTTAGTCAGGTCAATGTATGAGATGTTGTAGGTATTATTTATTATGCTAATAAATCTTTTTATATTTATTTATTAATCAGTCAAATGTATCAATCTTCAGGCAATTTTAGTAATAACAATATACCGGATTGATATTATGAAATGTGAATATTTGGTTATGTTGCAGCATGTGGTGCGATTTCTGTTCGACCTACTCAGTGCTTTTGTGTATAAGTAGGTATTCTCGACTCGAACTGCGTAAACATGGCCGTCCGCTTTTTTACTGCTCTGTTTAGATGCGATTTCCATTTTCAATGTTGATGATAATTATATTAAAATGCAAATAGAGTTTACTGAATATGAATTGCTACTTATAATTTTTTTTGTAATCGCTATTATTTGTTTAAAAGGATAACCTTTTTTCTGAGCAACTTTTGCCGTTTATTTTCCATAAAAGTTTAATGTGTCAGCCCTACTCAAATGCTCCATCTCTATATTTTTAAAAAGGAATACGTATGCTGCTACTACCCAATTTCACATAAAAATTGCTTACTTATAATGATGTAGAATGTGAACATATATTACAAGATATGACGAAATTGAAACGCTTTGTTTGTCTTTGATGGCGTAGTAACATGGTTTTCGGTTTTATTTAAAATCAATGTTTACGTATTTAAATATGAATAAATATTATTATTTTACTATATCTGTGTCACTGAATACATCTATGCGCAAGTAGGTACCTACGGTGGGCAACAGCCTACTGGCTTTTATAACGTCTCGCTATTTTAGATTAATATCGATTGCGAAGTTTGACAGATTTGGTTAGGTTGATCAGACGATTTTGTTTGACAAAATAAATGTCTATTAATGAATAATATATGTTGTAAATAAGAACATGCTTAGTTTAAATAAAAAAATATTTTTTCATATCTTATAAATACAATTTTAACGGTGTTTATCCGGGATAAACTTTTAAGCTACGGAACCGGTTTTAATAATTTTTTACTTAATGTGTGCAGTTTGATCCAACTAATGAAATAGGTGGTCTATTTATAGTCGCAATAGCATAAAAATAAGTATAGTTAAGACAGGACAACGTTGTCGGGTTAGACAGTAGGTTTATATATAAAATATTGCCTTCAACGATAAATCTGTTTTTGGTCTTCTTAGGGAATAGTAAGTCACAGTGATTTAAAACAAGATTTAAAAAAAATTCTCGCGTGTTCGTATATTAATAAAGGTTTGCGTTATAAATTATAAAATCAATGAAATATTGTACGAGTCGTTATGGATATTTAATGACACGGTATAACATTTATACTGAAAAACATTACAGCTACATGTATGTACTTGTTAGGAGCGGCACAACATTCGGTATTTATGAATAAAATACACCATAATGCATCGTTTGCTATTCTAAGAAGTGAAGCGTAGTTTAGCCTTAATCACGTAGAGTTAACGCCGTATGAATATTAGGATAGCTATTAAAGCCCTTCATGTTTTGCAAGACGCACACCGCGCATCTCGGCACAAACAAAGAGCTCAGTATCGTGCTTAGTGTTACGTGCCCTAATTTCAATTTTAAATAAGCATGCATCGCAACTATAAATAAACTTGTAACGAACATGATAAAGCGGTTATGTGCGTTATATAGCAATTATATCTTACGACTGTGTTGTTACAAAACATAGGAAAACTGATTATTTTTTACTAAGTGGAACGACTGTCTATTTTGGCCTACTTGATAATTTTAAAATGTATCTTGATCTATTAAGAGCATCTTAGGCACTAGGTATAAATATAGGTAGTTGTTTTACTATAGACAGCAACAAAGAACACAGCTGTGGTTCCAGAAACAATGGAAGTACCACAAACAAAGAGATTGTACTGAACCCCCAATCTTTGCGTCTTATAAGTGCTCTAATGAACTGCGCTATACCGCTGGCAAATATTGTATGATATAAACTGAAATATCATCAACATATACAATTATCTACGTCAACGGATATGGTGTAACGTTGGTGACAAGCAGTGGATTGTTACGTAAGATCATAAACTTTCCTTGGTTTACATCATCACATACGAAGTCATTTAAAGTACGTACTTTCATATGTTTACGACCACCACAAATATTTCGCAACCGGTGGTTTCGGCGGAATGTGGAATGCAGACCCTCGTCGATTCTTACGAGCCGCCACCGCCGCCGCCCGGGCGACTGTGACGTGACACATTACCGCGGCCGAAAGGCATCGCCGTGAGACCTTGGTCGGCCCGGATCTTTTAGCGCAACATCCAATTTATCTAAGCACTTTCATATTTGATTTTTTTGGTAAGCACACTTAAGCATTAATTATTTAAAAGAATTGCAGATCTAGAAAATTCTGAAGTTATTACTCGACTCAATAAATAATTGAGCTGACAAGAATTTTATAGTTGATTGATGTTAACAAGAAAACATAATCCCTTTGGACTCTCCGACATCCGAGGTAAGTAGATACAAGAAGAATGGCACTAATACACTAATTTACCATTCGAAATGAGAGTAACCAGGAAGTACACATTTAAAAATAGAATCTTTACAGATCCTCGATATTTCATGCTCCCAGTTTCATGTCCTAAAAACACAAATCATGGCCAACAATTCCGCTCGATATTTTAAGAAGTGGGTCGCCACTTGTTTTGTGTAATTGGAGAAGTAAGCCGGTGGCTTGCTTCCCCGTTGACGGGTGTAAACCTGTCGTAAATATCTTCGCTTATCAGAACCTTGGACGGTATCCAATGCTGGCGAGGGTAACGCGCCCGGTGCGGCCGTTGACTTCCAACAGATTTATGCAAACTTTATTACGTGAACGGCTACTAGAGCACCAAGGAAAAGCACTCACCCTTGATCTTAGAGTCAATTGTCGATGTAACTACGGTAAACCAATATGTCAAACTAAAAGATAACAATAACCTACTAAGTATGTAGGTTATTAGATAGTATTCTCGTAGAAAGTATCACAATTATTATAACGCAATTAAGCAGCTTTGTGAATGATGATAATGTTCAGGAATAACATTACTTGAGGGTTAACAACCTTTTGCTTTTTATCAGATAAATATATCTACGCACAATGGGAATGAACCGTTGAAATGTGCTACGCTAAAACACAATAAAATGACTGTTTTACATTATTCGATTAAGAGTTTTTCGCAATTTAACCGTAACAAAAAATGTAAAAAGTTGAAATAACTGATTTTTAAATTCGATAACAAAGTTGGCGAAGCATAACGGTAAAAAAAGTATGATAATTTATTTATCTATTTTATATATGTACCTATTGTCTGCACCATTACATATATATTTTTCTGTTTCGTGTAATGGTTGACTGGGAGATAAAGCCAACTGGCTTAAATTAAGTCATTCAATTGGCCATTTGTACATTTTGTATTATTTTGTGCAATAAAGATCAATAAATAAATAATTAAAACTTTCAATTATCTATTGTTATTCATAATCCATACGAATATAGTAAAGCAGAAGTGATGGATTGTTTGTTTAAACGCGCCAATCTCAGAAAAAGCTGGTCCGATTTAAAAAAATATTGAGGTGTTATTACAGTCCAATTATCGAGATAGGCTATAGGCTATATAACATTACCTTATGGCTGGCTAATAACAGCGTTGCATAAATGACGCTAGGCTTGTTTCACAACTTAACGCGGTAAAACTGCGCGCGCTGCTAGCTTAAGATAAAAAAAACTTGTTCTTAAAAACTTACTAGTAATGGTCGGTGATATCAATTAATAAACTTAAAACGTACCAGCATTTTGAATCACAATAATAAATAATAATTTTAATAAATGTAATCTAAATAAGAAACCTACTGAATACCATCTTTGGTCATAATGAGAAATTTACAAATTAAATAATTGAAATTAGACATACATAATAGTTATATTTTTTGTCAACAAAGATTCTTTTATCTCTGTTTTATCTAAGGTTAGATAAATAAATGTTTTCTTTTATATTTTGAACTTATTTAGATATGGAGTTTATAGTATTGATGCATACTAATTGATAAGATAAGTGCCGTGAGGTACCGTCAGAATAGAATAGTACCTCCCACTACACCAGGTGTCGTAAGAGGCGACTACAGGTAACAGAACCGACAGATGGCTGCATATCCATCCGAAACAGTGCAGCTCAAATGCGCAGGGCGCGAATGGGCAGCAGCATCCCCGTCGGTCTGCGATTGCCAACACGCTTGCCCAGCGCGGCAATTATGGGCAAAAAACCTCCTTTCTTGTAGAAGCTTATGTCCAGCAGTGGACTTCTAATGGCTGGTATGATAAATTGAGATAAATGTACATCGGGCGTCTGCCTTGCGAGTTGCGGCTTGAATGAGCGTTTTATTTCTACTTTTAATTGATACTACTAATATTATAAATGAGAAATATTCTTTGTCAGTTTGTTAACATTTCGTGACTAATATCTTAAAATGTTTCATTATATTTGGCAGTTGTGTGGTGCCGGTAGAGTAGAATAGTACTTTTTAGACTACTTTTGACCCCGGGAAAGTTCGTCAACGGAATTGCAAAAGAAAAGCTACTTAAGAATATGAAAACTGCATTTTAATCATCATCATTATTACCAAAAGCCGTAAAATGTCCACGACTAGATTCCCCAGGAAAGGGGAAATTTTGCTCATAGTTGCCGCGCTTGCCAAGTGTGTGTGTGTGCCACCACACTTGTCAGACATCGCAGAACTTAGCTTCGCGACGGCTAATGCTGCTGCTTCCCACACCCGCTCTGTCGCATTTGGGCTAAACTATTTCGGTTGGATATACCGCTATTTGTCGGTTCCGGTACCTCGGTCGCCACATACGATATCTATACAATTTAACCGATACTCTCAACCAAATCATATATATATATAATAATTTATTTTCATGAAATTGGTACAGAATTTATGGTTATTATAGAATAAAATATGACAGGGTAGTTTCGGTATCCTATCATATTTTATTCAATTTATTTATTTATTTATTTAACTTTATTGCACAAAATGTTACAAAATGTACAAATGGCGGAATTAATGCCAGATGGCATTATCTCCCAGTCAACCATTACACAAAACTGAAAATATATATATATATATAGTGGTGCAGGCAATATATATACAAAATAAATAAACGTGGCAAACGTTCAATTATATTGATTCAAAAGTTTCAGTTTCAATTCCGCCAATTGTACAATCTATATACATAAATAAAAGTAGAAGCTGACTGACTGACTAACATATCAACGCAGTACCTAAACTATTAGGGTTAGAAAATTCTTTTTTTCAGAGGTTCATCTTATAAAAAAGGATTTTTGAAAACCAATCCTCTACAGTGGTAAAGAGGGGATTATTATAAATCTTTGCTATTTTTTCAATTTATTTGAATAAATTTTGTATAAAGGTTCTTCATTAAAAGTCATGAAACCAGGGTAAATATTTTTTCCGATAATCACCCTGTAAGGAGGTGAAACGAAAATGCAAAGCTAGCATGAAAAATCTCTGTTTTTCAAAGTTAAAACAATAAAATATTATATTTATATATGTAAAAGAAGAAGCTGATTACCTGCCCCTGTCTGACTGACTGACATATCAAAGCAAAGCCTAAACTAAGGTCAGAAAAATTCAGTGTCACATAGCCCACTTATCGAAAAAGAATATATATATATATAATCACGCTAGGATCGATAACATCGGGGCATAAATGTAACTAGGTTTGATCTACAACTTATCGCGAGCGAAATGAATTAAATGGAGCAAGTTATTATTATAAAGCTTTAAAGTGTTAAAAAAATGTATTTATGAGAAGTTTTCGTTTCTACGAAAATGGCGGCGCAAAATGTTGACGACACAGAACATGTCGTCTTTCATACAACCGTCAACTTATAAGCATTGCAACTTTGTAAGTCATAAATATATTTAAAATGACGTAGGTTTTAATTTATTTAAATAGTAGGTTTAAAAGGTTTTAATTAATGAACAAACAAACGACATGCATTACAAACGAGAATATAAGGCAACATCAGCGCCAAGTACTAATGGCTTATATCTAAGGTACATACGCTACACATGTTCATTGTTAAGGGCAGGTAATTGATTCGGCCCCGGAATGCGTTATTGACATCGTTAGTGAATCAAGCGTGAATTGGGTGCTCAAAAAACCAACGTTTTCTTCCGCGAACAATTACGACTTAGTCATATTTCTACTGTAATTAATTGAAGGAATCGTGTTTTATCAAACCTAACTAACTTATATCTTTACAAGTTCTAATAAGTACCATAGAGATTGTTTTGTATATGTTTAAGAATGTACATATATTAAAAAAGGTCAATACTGTAAAGAGGATATTTTTGAAATAGAAAAGTCATACCAACATTTATCAGAAAATAAAGACTACGGCTGCGCCTCAAAGAGGGGAGAGGTCATGGGTTTCCGTTGTAATCTTAATGACATATTAGCCTATTGGTTATCCTAATGTGATGTATATCGTACACATAGATCAAAATTGTATCAAACTCAAAAGAATACATTTCCCACATATTTGGAAACTACCATTTATTCTCTTATTCAAACTAAATGTTGTTGTCTTCACGAAGATAATAGATTCGAATAATTTTCCCTAATGCTGCAATTTTTATCTAGGATTCCTACTATTTAATTACAACCTATTTAGTACTTTTGACTTAAAAATACGCACAATTCTCGCAAACTTTCTCGTTTATAATATGAATAGAAAAAAGTAGTCAACCTAGACTACTTATGACCCCAGAAAAGTTCGTGAACGGAATTGCAAGTGGGTAGCTACTAAAAATATTAGTATAATAGGTTCTTCGAAAAACTTGGTCCCTCCATAAACACTGACAATGTAAAAAAACATTACAAATGCTAATCATATCGTTCGTGATGTTTCTATGAGACTAAGCACCAAACGGATATTGATGTAGACCCGTTGGAGGTTCTCTGCGGATATATCAACTAAAGATTATTGGCAATGGCAGAGAAATTGCCCATTCCTGCTCTGTTGTATTTCAAGCTACCAGTTCTAACCAGTTCTTGGATATCATCGTCGGTTCGAATACTTCAGTTGCATATTTCGGCATCTGGTACAAAAGCTCTCTATACTATACTCTGCCGGAACCCATTAATAGTCTCCAGACATAAACTGCGTGAACGAAGCCGGGGGCACCAGTTAGTTAATACATAAGTTTAAATACTTGCAACGGCTTTATCGCATAAAGCGTACAGGGAAAAAAACAAACGATGTCACAAAAGAATGTGTAACAATTTAGTTTAGAAATAATGTATAAGTAAGAACGGCGATTTTATTGCGGAATAATAAATGTTTTGATCATAGAGGAAAAATGATTTTTCCTGTATACCCAGATTTCGGAGCACCCCCAAAAGTAAATTTTCCTCAATAGTACAGTTAAATAAGCGAGTTTCAGCTCCGGTCTGCAGAACTTCTTTCATGCACGTGGACGTCGGTAAGCGTAAACATGGTCACGTTGTAGACACAAATTAAAACTGCTTGGTTAAGATCCAACTTTAACGTTTTCACAGTTCAAGTTAAAGAATCAAAAGATATCGATCAGCAGGGCTTAAAAAGTTATTTCTATTATTATAAAGAGTTTTATTTAATTCCTACAACAGCTCGTACATTGACCTGATTCAATAAGTCGCTCAAAGCGCTTGTGTTACGGACATCAGATAATAGAAGAATTCACTCACTTCATAAATATACTACCTAAATACTTATGTTTAACACCCAGACACAGAACACACATAAATATCGTCTTATAAATATTTATCCTGGGAGGGTATCGAATCCACGGCCTTTGTCGCACAAGACAGGATCACTACCGTCTGCAAGGGGTAAGGGGAAACCGCAGAGCGCTGTCGCCGAACATAAAGACATAAAGCTAGCTGACGGAAAACAAATAGAGCTAGTAAATATTTAGAACCTACGCGAGATTATACACGAGAACCTACTAGATAATGATTTTAAATACCTATAATTTATAACATACGTCAGAATTCAAACTAAATTAACATTATACAACTAAACAAACCGTCTATTACTGTATAGCTAAATCTAAAATAGAAAAAACATACAAATAGAAATACACAAGTGAAAGTGTAGAGTCAACATGCGTCCGGCTTAACTGGTCTCTGATAGATGTATCTCGCGTTTGTCACTCACACATGTACGAGATCAAGATGAGGGGTAACATTTAAGTAAACCTTACTTACAACCTCTGCCTTCATTTGTTTGATGTTGACAGTGACAGCAACACCAGAGCATAACTAGAACTTGAGTATGGTTACGGGGGTTAGTTTAAGTAATTCGTTTTTTCTTCAAATTATAATAATGGAACCGTTCAACTTCTCTCAGCATAACTCCTAAGATGCGTTTGAAGAAGGTTCGAACGAGGGTTGCCACTATTTTATCTCCAAAAAATATAGTACGAAATTAATTAAATCAACCTATACAAAAAAAGATGGATACTGCAACTGAATTATTTTATTTTTATGAAATCTATCATATACTCTGGATTTCAAGGAACAGTATTGCGTAAAGTAGAACTAAAATATAGAAGAAATAATAAAAGTATGGTTACAACCCTAGAGACCCTTTCCCTTTTTAGTAGTTTATACACGAATAGGTAATGGGGTGCATACAAAGAAAACATTTATGAGAATTTATTATCACAGAGGGAGCGGTGAGTTTGTAATATTGGAATTTGGTATTACCGAGTAAATATATTGTACACAACGCACCAAAATAGATTAAAACTATACCAAAATAGGTCCAAAGTTTAATCTAAACAAAATATTAGGGATATGTGTAAATTTACGACAAAGTTAACCTAATTAAACTTGTATTCAATTTATTCATCATCGTATATTAATCGTCGTTGAAGTAACATGTTTTGTTTTAGTTCTATTAATATTATTTTGACAATTAACTAGGCGGATCTGATTATGACCATAATTTAATTAAAGAAACGAGATTTAAATGTATTTTTTCATATTTTAATAAGGTGACGCAGACAAACAAGTTGATTAATATTACTGATCAGTGCGACGTACATAGTTCGATTATAGGGTAAATTATTTTCAATAGCCTTGAAGAATAAAAACTGTTTTAGCTTGATTCGAGGTCATGTAAAGTATGTAAGTAGTTTAGCGCTGAGTATGGGCGCAGACAGATGTCAACCGTCGACGTAGCAGTGCATACAAACACTACGCGTCTCCGGTACAGAGTTTATTGCATATAACATCGAAGTTGGATGATAATAGTTGTATAGAGTATTGTTAACTGCAATATAGTCAGCGGCCGGCGTCGCGTCATATTGTCTATATCGCGATGTCCGTAAACAACGCCTTTGTCCGGCGAAGTTACGCGCGAATGACTCGGCTTCGATTCTCGCTTCCTTGAATAAACCACAACATCGCCTCCATTGTCCTCCTCCTTCTTCTTCTTTGTATTGCCAAGAGAAATAATAACTCGGATAAACATTTGCTTTACTGTACACAAGTAGCACGCTGTTTTTGCTTTACGTAAAACATCAAGTTAAACATTTCTTTAGACGTAAGTAATTAAATTAGATTAGAATTATATAATACATTGGTAAAATCCATTTTTGTAGTCGCTTAATATACAAGAATCCTTTCACAGTAAAAAGGGAAGAAAATATTCTTTGACTTCGATATTACGAAACCACGCGATGAAATTGGTCTCACTTTTGCGTTCCTAGAATTCACAAGAGCATTGGTCTTTATACTTTAATACAAACTCTAACTAACAATTTCATCAAATAAACTCCAATACAAAGTTTCTAAAAATAGCGGCTGCATCGCGGTGGTAGATGCTACAAGCGTGTAGATAAATGTAATGCAGTTTATCATTTGTATAGCTGTAGCTTGACCTTTAGCATTTGTTTAGTTGCATGCCGCCGAGTTTCGTCAACATTTATTTATGTGCTCTGAATTAATTTCTGACTATTCAGTTAGACAGAAATCATAGCCTGTATAGCCATTCGTTTACAACTGCCGATTTAAAAGTTTTAATTTTAGCGAATTTCGACCTTTGTTGTAATCGAACAGATCGTTATAGAATTGTTGCACGTTGTACTGCATGAGGCAACTTATCCATACCATGTTAAATAAAAAATTTTTACTCTTAGTGACTTACCCCTGACAATTTTAATTATAAGAATAGCTATTGTATAATAATCTGTTTATGAGTCAAAGCCACATCATCGTGTGATTACTGCAATTTCTTTTTCTTAAATTGTTTTGTTATTAGACGATCACATCTAATGACAAAATAAACAAATGGTTTGTTTAATTAAATAGTGTAATGTGTCTTATTCATTCACTAAAATATTTATACCATTTGACTACTTTAAAAATGCATGCATCAATTTGCGTGAGTAACAAATCGATTTCATAATTCAACTTCCATATCGATAATATATCATTGGGCGACGTTACTTCGTTTGAGTTTGCTGTTAGCATGGTGGCACTTAATGATCGCATGATCAATAATGGTTTCTGGGATATTTAAAATATCCTTGTGTTAATTATTACGTATTTATTACAGAATATAATTTTTTTGAAATTCATAACAAAGACACAACATCGCAAAATATGTTTTTTTACTATAATATGAAAATTGAATAACTTCGTACCAGAGTCGGTATGTCAATACAAAAATTTTAAATATTACTCGCTTATTAGAATTTTTAATCTGTAAAAACTCTTTAGTGCGTCACTAACAAAAGTTATATTTTGAAATTGACTTATGTATGTATGTATTTTGTGTAATCCAAACTGGTAGTAATATTTTTAGAACTTGATCGATTACGCATATCAATAAATATTGTAAATGAAAGTTCTGATGTAAAAGTAGTTCGCAATCAATCGAAGTTATTTAGAGGCAACTTTATGAATGAAGTGGTCTGGTCTGAACTGCAATCCTTTCCTCATCGTGGAACAGTTGCTAAACACACGTGAATTGGCGGCTACGTGACCGGCGGGCCGGGATGTTGTACAAACATCAGCTGCCTGCTAAAACATTCGTGGTATCTTACACCATCCTTTTATCACGATGCTTAGTTAAAAGCACTAACATATTATGAAATTTATTTACGGTTTAATATTTGTTTATAATTTTTCATAAAAATTGTGAAGTGTGATAAAAATCGAGTCTTAATACTATAACCGAAAGATGATTTTATATTTGTCATCATAGGTATGTTTGTTGTATGACCTACATTCTAGGGTATTTTTTAAAGGAAACGAACGTACCTGTGTCGCCGCAGCAACCCTCGCCTGGCCGGAGACCCACTGGGTCCCGCGCCATCATTGTCCAACTTTTCCGGAGATCGGAACAGCTTTCGGAAAGCAGCTGCCACCTTCTCCTTCGAGCGCGACGTCATGTTGCACTAATTATACACGATCCTCACACTAAACAACTTTCACAGTTCACAAATTGTTTATTTGTAGGATTTCCAGGTTTTGTTTATGTGTACGATTTGGCAGTGCGTCATGTCAAACGAACTTCAGATTTAAATTTCGATCGAGTGTGCTGCCAGTCCGGGCGTTCGTGGTCTCGCACGGGATGCGTCTGCGTATGCAGAGGTGCGACTATCGAGTGAGAGCGCCTTTTAAATCGAAATCGAGACTTGGCACACGGAGGAGGTCGGTTATCGCTCCTCGGGCGCGCGGCGGTGCGGGCGTGAGTGTGTCACAGTGCGCTGGCGCATATCACGGACGACCGCACGCCTGCTGCCTGCCGCCTGCCGCTGGTATTCGGTGAACGAACTTGCAGTTGGCTACTCAACTCTTCGGGTTCAGTTTACTTAAAGGTCTAACTTGTTGTCCGTCCGTCAATTTCTGCATTCGTGTCTGAAACAAAACCAATAATTTTTTTTTGTTGATAATGCTGAATAATGATAGTTGGTTGAAGTCGAGATATACAAAAAACCACACGTTGTATATAGATTGTACAACTGAACCATAAGGTATATTATACTTTAACAAATATTAGTCGATGCGATGAAATGAAAAAATGCGCGATGGAAACAGTTATGCAAATTAGTGCGTAGTGGCAACATGAAGATAAGAAATCTATATTCATCATTACTTTTCTCATTTATAATAGCGACCTGCCCTGTGATGATTCTTGTGCGATTTGCGAATTAATTGCAGTTATATTAGAAAAAATATTTGTCTAAAACGCTAATGAGGTACGTCGCCAAGTCAATGTCCAAACGCGAAAGTTACTTTCATACTAATTTATTTAGCACTAGGACACCAGCGCAAGTAGCTTGAAACGCATGTTTCCCAAGGTAAGGCAAATTTTTAGTCACTCTAAATTACTCTAAAAGATAAAATATTTATTTAGATAATTAACTACTAGGAGCGCCCCGCTGTTTCACCCGCGTTTAGTTGTAGAACTTTCTTACTACTTTTGCCCCCCGCTAAGGGATGATTGACGAAAAAATTTTATACGATATTATATTTTACACGAGTTTCATGACTTTCAACAAAGAACTTTCAAACTAGGAAATCCCTAAAAACTTCAAAAATTACAGAACTTTGCACCCCTGTTGTTCCCCGTATGAGGTGAATTTTCAAAAATTATTCCTTAGTGCTCCCCTAAATTCTATAAAGAACCCTTATGCAACATTTCAAGTTTCTTACTTTAATAGTTTAGACCCTGCATAACCCTCTTACATATCAACGTAAGTCCGTCAGTCAGCTTCTCCTTATATATACACAGATTTGATTTTCACCAATGTAAAAATCGTTCAAATTTAATTTTGTTATAACCAAAAGAATGCGATTATAAGTTTGTACGGAACCCTTGCTGGCCGAGTCTAACTCGAACTTGCCTAGATTTTTTTTAATTACTGCTAATATTGATGGTAAATATTAATAATACATCTAAGATTAACTACTTAAGTAATGATGTTGATTGTAAATTATTATTGTATATAGAGTAAGGAGGAAACGCGTGTAAATCATCATAACAGTCACGATATTGGTATAATAAAAGTGTTTTACGTTTATTAGGTATCAAAACTTGTTCGTTTGCCCAAAACGCTTTATTAGATTTTATTAGTACAAGTCATAAAAAATTTGCAGTAATACACCTTTATTGATATTCATTGAGTTAATTTAAAGTGTCAGTGTGTATAAACAAAATCATAACTATCTTATCGCTCATTAGCGATCAGCCTTATTGCTTGGCAAGCTTATTAAGTCGGCACGGCCGAATACAAGCGTTATTTACGACTCCTGTCCTTGGGGCGCCCTTGGCAGTAGAAGGACATATCGTGTTAGGCCCACGCACTCATTGGCAAGTTGCCTGCGGCCCCTTGGGCTTTAGGGAGTACGTTTATTGTGTCGTAGATTAAGCGAGGTCCGATAAAGTATTGTGTATTAGGTATGTGTTGTGTTTCTGTAGAATCATCTCTTCTATTTATTCTGTATTTCTTTTATTAATCCGTTTTAAAAATTTCTTGTGGCATGAGAACCTATGAGACCATCATTTATATTATAACAATATGAATTTTTATATACTTCGGCTTTGGCTTCGATTACTATTGTGTTTCTATTTCCACAGTATTTATCATATTTATTTTTACATTTTTTCGCACCAATAAATTTATTAATTCAGACATTTCGATATATTTGTTATGCCTGTTGTTTTTATACTTAAGAAGAGTAGTTACAATAAGTTGGTGCATACAAAGTGTAGCAAGTTTAAGTACTTACTAGATAAGAGAGCTATTAAATTTCAAGCAGTTTAGAAGTTTATTATTTGTCTGGACATTCGCTTGTCTAAATATGGTCATTCTGTTTACGTTCAAGGAAAAATAGATTAACTTTTTGCTGACGTTTTAATCCAGTATACAACTGATTATCCTCTTTACAATAACTACACCTTTGTAATTTTACAATATTTGTTTAATCTTGGCTAACTCTTTTATCTGGTATGCGCACGAAGAGCAGGTGAAAACTAAGTAAAAAAAATATGGCCTTTAACTGAAAATCTAAATAAGAATATTAAATACTTATAAATTCAATTCTAAATTATGATCTAATTTTGAGATTTTATCAAGTAAAAAAATTTATAAATAACGAGGCAAATTCTTAAGTTAATATATATGTTATGATATATTTTTTATAAACGTGATTGCTAGTTAATACAAACGGTCTAAAAACAACCATAGAGACTGTTGTTTAATACTTAGAACAGCTGTAATACTTTCTTGGACTCTATTGTTAGCACAAATATATTTATTCTCATGATTTTGGAGTAAATAAACTTGTTTCAGAGTTATTATTCACTAACCTTTATTAAAATTCATAAACGTTTGATTGTTAAATTACGTTTCTTGTAATTTCATGTCTCAAAATAAATCTAATTTAAGTTTATAAATAAACTTAAAATATATTTCCAGTTTCGCTTGATATCTTATTTCATACTGACTACAGTTATGAAACTATTTATATATATATATTAAAAAGGAGAATCTGACTGACTGGTTTACATATCATCGCATGGCCTAAACTATAAGTGTTAGAACCTTAAAATTTTGCACTTAGAAAGAATCTCAAATCTCTGGCCAAGCTATATGAGCGCCTTCTCTTCTCGCAACTGCGCGGGTTCATCTTTGATAACGGCCTTATCAGAAACATACTTTTCGGTTTTCGTGACCGAAATTCGTGCTCCCATCAACTGCACCGCCTCACGAACACGTCCTTATTTCGTATTTCGCGCCTCTACCGACATCGCCAAACGCAAGCGACGACGGCGTTGTTCTTTGACGTCGCGAAAGCATTTGACAAAGTCTGGCACAACGGCCTAGTATACTAGCTCTATTTCCAAGAAGGGCCGGACAGACTCTGCCTCATCAAGGACTTCCTCTCGAACCGATCCTTTCGGTATCGCGTCGAGGGTTCTTACTCCCGCAGTCACCCTATATCAGCCGGCATCCCCCAAGGATCCGTGCTCTCTCTACTCCTGTTTGCGCTCTACGAAAACGACATGCCTAGTTGCCCCGGCGTAAAGCTAGCTCTGTTCGCGGACGACACGGCCCTGTACGAGTCGGGCCTCCGCCGAGACCCTTCCCTCATATACAAACGCCACCAAAGCGCGGTCAATATTCTTAGCGACTGTTTCCGCAAGTGGCGCATCGAAGTTAACCCCGAGAAGAGTGCCGTCATGCACTTCTCGAGGTCCAATCGACAGCAGTTGCAGTGCGGACAGTATGAGCCGTGAGATGGGTGTGTTTAAATTGTTCGATCGTCCCATCCCTTGGGTCAGTAAAGTCAAGTATTTGGGCGTCACACTAGACCGGCGCATGACGTTCGGACCTTATATTAAAGTAGTCAGAAATAGGGCCTCCTACATATTAAGGTATGTTAATTTACTATATCGTCCGTTCAAGTAAGATGCCCCTCCGACACAAGAGGACTATCTACAAGGCCTGCATCCGCTCCGTTATGACGTACGAAAGCCCCGTATTCGCTCACGCGGCCCCGTCGCATCTCAAAACGCTTCAAATTGTACAAAATAAATTAATACGGAGGGCGACCGACGCTCCGTGGTACATCCGTAACTTAAGTTTGCATCGCGATCTCGATCTCCCGACGGTCCGCGAATTTATGAAAGAGGTCGCGTCGTTTTCTCGACGGAGCATCTCAACACACTAATCTGTTGATAGTTAAATCCGTGGCGTATGTCATAAAGAAAAACGTCCACGAACGACATCGTAGACCGCGTGACGTACTAAATGACCCGCCCTACAAAATTACCGCGAACATCGCAGCCCTTCCCCGCCCTCTTACTGGCACAACACGTTCATTAAAACTCCACATGCATTCTTTCAATAGAGCAGTACACCGCGTTCGCCGGCGAACGCGTGCAGTCCCTGCCCCAACAAGCAAGAACCGGCAGATCTAGAGCAGCCAGGCCCACTCCAGTCTTTTGTTGAATTTCAAATTAAATTCACCTCCAACGATGGCCGCCCGAGCCCAGATCGAGGCGCCCTCGGGCGATCGCCGTCAATCCCGCTCAGATCCCGCGGGCCTTGCGGGTGCGACCGTAGCTTAACGCGCGGTCGCTGCCGCGAGGAAGGTAGGACAAATACGGGTATCGAACCTCTCATAATGAGAGGCCACGCCCTCTTTTTTTCGTGGCGCTGGAATTGACGTCTGAGTAGTCCAGCAATAGGTTTGTCCGAAAAAGAAAAAAAAGAAAGGATTTTTGAAAACTCTCCTATTAAAGGGGTAAAACGGGGGTGCAAAGTTTTTATGAAACATTGTTTTTAATGAAGAAAATTAAGAATGAAATTCAGTATAAAGTTCGTCTTAAAAAAACATAAAACACGAGGGATTTTTTTTTCAAAAATAATCCGTTAATTCGGTAGAAGAATGAAAATAAATTTCGGTCAGCGTATTTTATTCCTACATTTTATGTTCGTCAATTTACAAAAAGCCAATAATTATAAACCTATTTCTTCCTAATTAATCACTGCCTTAAATAATCAGAACCATAACAGAAACTTGTTTATAGTATTTTTATTGCAAATACTTTTAATTATGTCGATCTTAATATTCATCCGTTTAAAACGTACTAACGAATAATTTTTTTGTTAGATATTTTATTCAAAATGTCAAGTACACCACGTTAAATAAAAAATGTAGTTTTATTACATATGTTATAAATTCTTATTGTAATAATTTAGACAGCAGCAACAATTTTATGTTAAACTAGCAGTTCCCCATGGTTCCACCCGAGTAGTTTTGCTTGAGTAGTAAGTTACTCATTATAACAATAGATATATGCCAATAAAAGCCGGATTATTTGAATTCACAATAAGAGATATTGGAAACAATTATTATTAGGAATTACTTCCTTTTTAACCTCATAGGGGATGATTATCAAAGAAATATTTTACCCGTGATTCATGATTTTTAATGTTAACTTTTATCCTGAGTTTCTTTTGAATAACTTCAATAACAGTCAAGGGTCACATTAACTTTACACTACCATTTTACTCCCTTAAGGCGGCAATTTTTCTTAGCTCTTCTTGCTCTTCGTGCAAAATAAATCCTTTCTTAGTGCAATTTTGTGTTATAAAAGGAAATCCTGTGCAAAATATCAAGGTTCTAACCTTTATACTTTAGCCCCTGCGTCGAAATGTCAGTTAGTCAGTCATCTTGTCACTTTAAATATATAGATAATAAGATTTAATTGATCTAGAATATCTGCAGTAGTATTTGAAGAATATCACTAGGAAAGAGCAAATCGAAAATAACTAAATTTTCGAGAATACTTTACAAACTCCAGCCTAGCGTGAGTTTTGACAAGTTTGCAGCGTTCTTACTCACGAATCGAAAGCGGCCGGTATTTAAGAGCATTCTAAAACCAGGAACGTACCATCACAATGCTTGTAGATGCTATAGTGGGATGAAAAAATAATTATATATCAGCTAGAAGGTAAGTAGGTAATGCATGACATATTTATAGTTTAGTAAAAACTTTTTACTAAAAGTTTAGTACACTAGACTTTCTTATATTACTCCCGTTTAGCAGATAGTACACCCACATATGTCAGTGGAGAGTCCAGTCCAGTTTTAATAACCGCTATGTTCTATTTTTAATTTTTTTAAATAAAATTATA
Source organism: Heortia vitessoides (assembly GCA_020976665.1). NCBI lineage: Eukaryota > Metazoa > Arthropoda > Insecta > Lepidoptera > Crambidae > Heortia > Heortia vitessoides. The sequence goes on from JACJUM010003174.1 coordinate 6,815,663, forward strand.
CTATATCTCATTGTGAAACCGAGATAATTCGGGCAAAGCAACTTGTATTACCGACATCAGATAACAGAGTAATCACAAATATTATATTTAAATACATTTGATCAACACTCAGACACAGGACAAGCACACAATCTTTGACACAGAAGATAGGATCAGTACTATCTGCGCCATCAGGTCAGGTCCGTTAAATTGCGTCGATATTTCATTTCTATTTCCATTTTACAATTTTTTTAAAGATTCTTACTAAAACTTTATTTAAAAAAAGAAATTCTATTTAGGTTATGTTGGCTTTAAAGAATCTATTTAGTTGATTCGGTAATATTTACTAAAATGCTAATATTTTGTGAGGCATGAAGGAATACATTTAAATAGTTCTATAAATTTTATCTTCGGAACTTATTGATCTGTTTCCTGTTAATATCTTTATAAATTATCTTTTAAATACTGCAGTCACCATAATAACTTAATGTTCTATTCACAAACTTTTCGAAATCTGCCTAGCGTTTGTAGGATATGAGGGCACACATTTCAAGAGCTGTTTTTTAATATATTTGTATACAAATTTCAAGATTTGTATTTGATTTGTTACAATTATTTTAGTCGTCTTCTAAGAGCCATTTGAGCGCACATGATTAAAACAAGATGAATTACATAAATAACCTTAGGCAAGTTCTGTAATAGTAATTACATATTCTTTGCCTAATCTTATATGTCTAAACTGGTGAATACAGTTACTAAGGATCTCGAAGATAAACCTATTAAAAAAAATCCATTACATTTGATACATTGACCGCTTAAAGCATTTGTGTTTGATGTATTAGAATTATGCAATAGTTTTCGAAATATAAAAATAAAAATTCGAACGACGACATACCCATGGATTTGACTTTCGAATCAATTCGTCACTAGTTCCAAGTAGTCTTTTTTTATTATATTCTTTAGATTCCTGAGATCCAGTTAGTCTCATCCGAAACAACATATTTTAAGGACCAACTATCTAATAATAAAACATAACGCACTACTCAATGTGCAAGATTTGAATTAGGTATTTTAAGACACGATTATAATTCTAATTACACAGTATAATGGGTAATTTTTTTTATTATGAATACCCATCAGCTATATTTTTTATTTAAATTTGTACTGATAAGAATGAAACAAAGACTAAATGTTTAAGAGAACTGTATTCAATGCATCAGTAAAAACCCCATTTCAGACGTATTATTATGCCCAAAAGCATAGATTGATAAATTTTTTTCTTAAATATTTTTGTGCGTCGGTAACATCAACAAACAGCTTAAATTGAAATATTCAAATATATTTTACAATGCACATTTACGAATTTATTATATATATATGTACGAGCTTCATATGTCCATGACTTTGTCTGCAAGGACCTTATCGCATCCCTGAGGAACTCTTGTTATTCCGAGAAAAATACTAAGTCCTACCGTAACAGCCAAATTGTGCAAAAAGTTGTGCTGATTGTTAAGATAATAATAAAAAGCCAGCTCTATATCACGGGATCATGCGTTTGGTTTATCAATCTAGACTAACAATAATCTCTGTGGAAATTTCATCCATATCTATTCAGCCGTTTCGATGAGAAGGAATAATAAATATACATCTACACACTCATATATCCATACTCAAAAATTTTTGCATTTATATATGTGTACTAGAGATGCTCAAATAAATCTTTCGATTCATCAGAAATATATATTGTAAAACTTGTCGTTGAACATGTTGATTCTTATTTTTAATCTTTAGTCGTAATACATTCCAACAAAGATATAATTTCATGAAATATTTTCCTACACAGATCTTCAATTCTTCTTAGAGAGTTCCGTTTTCTATGGTAAAATTAATACGTACTATAAGTACAACTAGATTTATTAATAATATAAATAAACGAATATTATATGTATCATTATAAGAAACGAACATATTCACTCACAAATTTACATCTACTGTTTATCACACCTCTATTCAAATATTCTAGGCGATAATAAACATTTGCGGTTTTAAAACGAGGTTTATTTAACTATTTAATATTTTTGTTTACCTTGCGGCATCTATTTTCAATCAACTTTTTAAAACACGTACATAGATTACTTTTGAATAATTTAAATGATATCAAGGATCTATTGTCTATGCTTGTGCCATATGTAAATTATGTGATAGTTAATAACCCAATAAAAATTTGATGATAATTGAACTTTATACGTTTACCGATTTCTTTATATACAAAAATTTTGTGTTACATTATTTGTTCGAGATGAAGTTATAAATTACCTACACTGAACCAATTTTGATCAATTTTACTCATTGTGTGCAGTTTCATCCAAGTCCAACAGATTTATAGTCCCAAAATTTCTTTCATTACAAACATATGAGTACACATAGTTAAAACAGTTAGCTTACATATATACTTCTTTCTATTGATTTTGCACTCTTTGCAAACGTGTATTTTCGTATCAATAGTTGTGTGACGTGCTCATGCATTCTCCGTCCTTTTTTTCCATGCTTTTCTACAATAGTCGTCTCTGTCCGACAACAATTTGCTCCAGTAGCTTTGACATATGGTTCAATGATTTCTGTCTTAGAGATATAAAGACGGTTTTTGGAGCAAGTCAGATAAAATGTGTGGTTTGATATTCTGAACAGATGTGGGTCAATACATTTATTTGCGTCTCTCGTTACGAGTTATATATTATATTGCTGTTAGCAGAAGCTTGTATACATATTTTTTTAATTTCGTGTCTATTTGATGTCATGGCTATAAACGCAGTTTTCAGCAATATATTGCTCAACTAATTTAAACATTTAATTAAGTTACTTTTTAAAGCATGTCCGAGTATTCATTAATTCCATAGCCTGTATAACGGTTGATGAAAATAAAAATACTATAAAATAATAATAAAAATAACGTCTCCAAATAGTTAATTCCTAAACTCAAAACTAAAACTGAAATATACTACTGCAAATTTCCAGCACGATCCATTATCTTTATCTAACATCCAAGCGAACTGAAGTATGTACACGTATAATTCCGGGTTATCGGTTTTTACTACCCACGTACGATAGAACAATACCCCGGGTAAAGTTAATTCCCTCCAGAGTCGGACCGCGCCACAACGCTGCGCGTCTACGCGACTGCACTGCGGTACTACGAGTCTGTAGTCTTCTTGACGCTACGAGACAATTGCTTCGAAAAGTTTAAAAGAAGATCGTAGGTATAAAATGATGTTTCCATTACCCGTCAGTCTGTAACCTCCAATACAAAATATACTTTATTTAAGGAGGACTATTACAAGCAATTGAATGGCATAAAAGGAGAATATTTAGGAATTATACGTTTCTGTATTTATAATACTGATAACCATGATTAGGTCTACTTTAAACTACTCTTCTAGCACCAGATCTTAAAACTGAATGAGCGGATGAAACTGAAGTTAATACACGAACTACTAGAAAGGAACCCGCAAAAAAACTGTTGGTGATAAATGTTCCATTAATAGCAGGCACGTGAATGTAAATCAGTTCTAATAAAAACAAAATTCGGTTCTAACAAAAATACGCTAAGAGGACCCTTTTGTAATACAAATTGGTATTAAAAATTTATATTGATGCTGATGTAGTGAGGGTAAATTAGTGGAGCGTTCGGGAGGAAGGGCATCGTCGACCGCGGTTTGGTCGCAATCCATGCCATTTAGAATGGAAATGGGACGGGCCCAAATCCAATTTGAATACTTTGCCGAAACCTACCTAACACGGCTGAACTTGTTAATGCTTCCGGAAATATTTGTTGTACGGTTTTATTCAATCACGTAAATAAAGTGACTGAATCCTAATGGCTTATGGAGATTAATAAGTGCTCGGGTTACATCGGATTGGAAAAGTATGAATTTGGCGGGATTTTATGAGTTAATATAAAGTTTTTCTTTATTGGAGAGAAATGTATTTGCCTCTATGATTGGTTTACCATGATAACAATATAACCAATAGGTACTAAGCATACTAAGATATTAGTTTACTTGGCTTTATACCCGCCTACACAAATATGGCAAAAAATCTGTACTGTTAGCCAACTCTATTTGTTTATCGTGCAGTTCATAATGGTTTGTTGCAAAATTGGCTGAAAAATCTGTACCTGTTTGTTTTCGTAAAGATGATGATATATATTAATAAAAATAAGTCGTAATATTTAAAGGAAGACTGACTATTTTTATATATTAACTCGATAAACGAATTAGATTGACGAATTATTCATTTTGTAACCGCGAGAGATACCAAGAGAGAGTGTAGACCCAAAGTGTGCATAAACAATACTTCTTAAATTAATCTTTTGATCAAGTTTACCAAGTTTTTATCAAGTTTAGTAAAACATTCCGCTTAAAACTATAATAAAGGTTTGTATATATACCAAGACACAGTTTATTTAAAAAAAATACCTGTACATAAACTACAACATAATGAGTAATATAATTCACAAGATAGTGGAATAGTATGTTTCGTTTAATAATATGACGAAGAGCAAATTCTTAAGACTTCGAAGATAAATCGTAACTTATCCCAGTTTTACTTCTGGTGTACCAAGCAAACAGGGAAGCGCCTGTGGGCGAACAGCAAGTATGGGTTTGTTTCACCTGTAATCTCACAATGGATCAGTCCTTGCTTATCTTTGTATAACAGTCCTTAACACCAAATAGTTCATATTTATATTTGACAGGTGTTTTCTTCCTTCGCTTTTTTTTGTTCAAGCCTATTCATTCCAGTGTCACTGGTGCTTTCTTACGTTAACTTTGGCTTATTATATAATCAGTATACTAGTTTTACAGCAAATTAATTATGTTCACACATTATAATCAGCATACGCAATCCAAATGTTTTATTTTCGTAGGCTACAAGTATTCTGATAAATTGGGTATTAAGTACGGAGGAAATTTATATTAAAAACATGTATAGTGATGACAGTTAAGTTTTGCTTAACTGACATGTTTGGATTTTTATATTATTTGTCGAACTAGGCAGCAACGGCTGTATAGATACCATTAATACGTACAGTTTATATGTTTGTCGTTTGTGAAACACGAAATATGATTATGATAAACATTTTTTGCGGTGTTATTTATTACCGATGCAAATATTCCTAATGTACGCAATCAATCATTGGTAGTCTGCGTGCACTGGGAATTACGCAAATATCGACACTGTGTAACATGTTTCAATACTAGCTGTACAAAGCCGGCAATTACCTGCGGCAGGTACCTATACGATGGAGTTTACGGTGATCCGATTATATATTTTAGTCCTTTATATGATTATTGCTCATTGTTACGCTGTGAATTACCGGCCAAGAATCTTATCTCCCTTTGTACAGTTGTATATCAATTAGAAACAGCATAATTTTAACACAAAACAGCTGTTTATATTTCTTGAGGTGTTAAATCCCATTAAGATTTACAATATTTCTAGATTAGCCGTGGGGTAGCGGCAGAGTAGAATAGCACCTCCACTTTATTGAATTGTCGGAGCCGTTAAATAGCGGTGACTCAAATGTACAGGGTGGCGATGAGTATATTTTTATTTTGATTGATAATATTTTGGTTGTATACAATATTAATATACCTTTGCAAGAATATCTTAGTCGTCAATGAGAAGGATAGATAAGTTCGTATTAGTCTGTGGTTTTTGTTTTAGATCTTTCTTCGCAATATTTTGGAGGGAAACAAAGAAACTGATGACGTCATGAGGAGCAAAAATAATTTTGATTTGGGCGAACATAGAACTTTATAAGCAAGTAACTATAATTTTTAGTTATCTATATTTTTTATTTAATTTTATATTTGTTTCCATAATAAATAATTATATTAAATTTTAATAAGTACATATATTTATTTCAATAAGTACATATATTAAATAGTCTGAAAATAAGTCTGAATATTTAAATCTTTCTAATATTAATTCCAAGAATATAGGCATATTTGTATTACTGTAGGATAATATTTGTATTTCTTTAAACTAATCAAATTTCTTTATTATTGCTTGTTCTTTCTCTAAATAAAATAAATTTGCCCTTGCGAATAGATTAAAGGGCAGAATCAAAGCTATTTGACAAAAAGGTAATTTAATTCAGTTGCTAACGTCCTCCCGAAATTACATCCAATTTTTTGACGTCTAGATATTATTCTTTTTTTTCTGTTGTTCATTTCACTCTTATCATTTGAATTAATGTAATCTGATGCCAATGTACCTATTTAGTTTAATTAATTAATTACAATTCTAATTAATGATATTAAGAAACAATTACTACTTATTAAGGGTGCTGCGTACGTTACGCGACAAAGAGACGCATGATAATTTTAATTACGCATGCGTTTTCTATAGCGCTATGAACTAAGTGTTCTATAACGATCTTCTGCAGTCTGTTTCAAACGGCATTTTAATCAACGTTTGTAATACGTAAATGTCAAAAAACTAGATATATGCTTGAGGTTACTTCCGAAAACTTAACTCTAAACTAAAATTACATACCTAAGTAAATCAAATGTTTATTTTGTGTTAAGGGGCTCAGTTACTTTGCGGCAACTATAAAAGTTAAAAAAAACCTCGTTTAATGCCTTTAATTCGTAACGTTACCGTTCCCTTGGAATAAAAAAATATAATAATATCAGACGAAAATGTTATAAATATATTTTTTGTATATACTGTACTTGCACATAATAATATTCACACATGGCATCTCATATTTGATCTGACCCCAGGAAAACGCTTGTAGTACGGGCATCAGATAACAGAGGAATCACAAATACTTTATAATTTTTTTTTAGAGACACACAGAAGAAACACAAATATCATCATATAAATGTTTGTCGTGGGTGGGGTTCGAACCCACGACCCTTGTCGCATAAGATCCTGATCTCTACCATCTGCGCCATCCGGTCCGTCATAGTAAAATCTGTTACTATATTTATACGTATAGATTGTAATAATTCAATTTCTAGAAATCGAGTAAGGTTTAGAGGCAGAATGAATATGAGATGAGATAAATTCAATTTGTTTACATCAGTTAAAACATGATATACACAGTCTTAAAGTTTGTTGAGCCACTCACTGCCGGTAATCTAGTCGATATCAGACGGCGCGTCGCACACTATTTATATTCATTTATTCTTGCACAAGCCATCTGCAAATCTCATATTGAATGAGCGAAAATGTTTTCTCGGCATATCTCCTACGCCGTGTAAATAGTAAATTGTGGCAATAAAAAGAGGTTGACGGGAAATCGTGTTGAAATGCTGGGTCGAAACAAATGGCATGAGGGGACGGGTCACTCGGCTCAATTGCTGATACGACCGCTAAGCCTGAGCCTGGAAAATAGGGGGACAGCGGAGGGGTGGGGGGTGGGTGGTGCAATCCATTCCCCCTTCATGTGTAAAATTCCAATGCCTATAGTTTTAACGATATTGCGGTGCGAGTCCGTGGGGCTTTAATGAATTTTCATGCGAATCCCGTTTTTTTTTACGCACGAATACCTACAGTACCCACTGGAATTTGCATCGTCACTTTTCACTCGCGGTTTGCTTTGCATGATTGCTACATAACGTACAATATTTATGGCGCGATACAGCGTAGATATTTCCGGAAGTTTGTGATAATTGACTGATGTATGCTTGCGCATGCGTGTCTAAATAATATACATGCTATGACAAAAGATATTCTGAGGTAATGTTAAATTGTTTAGAAGAGTGTTTATGTTTATAAATTATAAGTGACTAATCCGTAAAAGTGCGGTACCGGCAGAATAGAATAGTACCTCCCACTACACTAGGTGTCCTAAGAGACGACTAAGGTACCAGAACCGACGGAAGGCGGTATATCCATGCGAAACTGTAGGTACGGGTCAAATGCACAGGATGGGGTTGGGCAGCAGCATCCCCGTCCCAATAGCTGCATTCTGCGATTGCAAACACGCTTGCCCAGCGCGGAAATTATGGCCAAAAAACCTCCTTTCTTAGAGAAGCTTATGACCAGAAGTGGACTTTCAATGACTGGTATAAAATCCCTAAAAGGTACACTTTTAGCAAACATACAGATTGGTATATTAAGTGTTGATAAATTATAGCAATTCTTCGTTCCATATCATTCCTGTTCAATTCTTAATTGAAATACTCAGTATGATGAAAGGGCGAGTCAAAGTTGAACTCTATGAAATCATTAGCAACAAAACATGGGCACAGTAAAGTCATGAAATAATAAGATAGGGTGGTCTAGCTAGGTTGTGACGCCGCACGCCCCACTTGGAATGGGTTCGTTATCTCCGACGTCAGCCAACGTTATGTTACGATTCTGTGGTCTCCAAACATACTCCTTAGATGTAGGTACTAACATGCCTAGATATGCCAGGATTGACGGCAAAGTTGTAAAAGATGTATTTAAAAAACTGACATTTAGAGAGGTTCACAGGAAATTTCATTTTTAACAGTACTGATTCTTAGATCATATCGACGGTCATAAATTTAATTGTCCGCTCATAAAGGGACAATGAGCAGGTTTGCAGGAAAGACAAAAAAGAAAATAAAAACAATTAATACGTTCTAACTTTATTTCTAAAGCTATTTTTATTCATGTTTAAGCTGTTTTTAACAAATATTTATTATTGAAATTGAATCCTCTTTTACTTGAAACTATTAACAAAAGACAGAAATAAATAAATACATATCCATATGATGGCCTATATTTCCCTTACGCCAATTGAATTTCGGACCGTCGATACGTGTGTATGAAATATCTATTAATAAACTTAGCAATTACCTACGTACAGAAATGTTCCTTGTTTGTTAGTTGGTCTGTACGATTATTAATATAACCGTATCGTCTCTTGTGTTAATTTCCAAGATCCAGTTGATTATAATCAATGGATAATTTTAACCCTGGAACTTATATGAATATTAAGTACTAGTAATCGTTGCAATGTTTAGTAAACACTTAGCTGTATTCCCTATGGTACAGCGTTAAAAATGGGTTATTGGTGTAAAACTGTAGGGTGACGTTAGAGAGCAGTTATTGACGGTTGTTGGTCGGCGGTTGGCAAGCGACGCGGGGACAATGCTCGTTATCTCTATGTCAAACGACGCGACCTAACGTTCTGCGGTTGCAACTGGCGCCAACCTCCGAGATGTGTTACTATGTCACGAGCAAATAAAAAGTACATACACATAAATATATTCAAATATGTACCTGAATTTTATTATCTGGTTAGTTCAGTTCCTCGATAAGAATTTGTTTTAAAATATGTTTTTGAATTTATCGTTTTATATGATTGTTTTTAACACCTCGGCGGACTTGAGTTTCGTTCTTATGGATCTATGCATAATTATATCAACCACTATGGGATATTGCAATCGCCAAGGAAAAACCAACAAATCCTAACACTGCGACCACTTTCCGACTGCACACACAGCTGCGAGACACTCTCCATGGTTTATCCTTAAGTTTAGCTAATCTTTAGTCCAATCGGCTACCAACAAAACGGTAGAAAAATATAGCATATATTGTAAATTTTTGAAACGAAAAACTTACACACAAATACTGAAAAATAAAGGAATCTTTGAAAAAAAATTATAGGCATAAGTAGGTAGGTACTAACAATAATTATTATTAGTCACGGAAAACTGAGGTAAAAATATTTAAAAAAATTTCATCTTCATATTAATAAAACAATTTTTATTTTATGTATAAGGCGGTATAACAATGGAAGAAACTGGCGAGCTCATTGCTACACCATCAAGCTGCAAATATAATCTACTATCCTACAATAACTAACCTGACTTTAAGCAGTGGCTTAGTACATCCGCATATTCTTAAGGCAAAACATTCATTTAGCTAGCCTTTTCTTAGTGATTTCAATTCAGTCTTCAACTGGCAAATATGTAAAGAGAGACTGGATAACGAAGTTAACCATTGTTTCATTATCAGTGAGATGAAAATTTTTAATTTTACTAACAAGTTGGTAGGAATCCATTAAAAAGACCTGTCCTCGTAGAGGAGATAGAATTTTAGATATAGGTTTAGCAAAACGATAGGTTGGTGATTCAATTTGGCGAAACAATAGGTCTAAGTGGAGCAAGGCTTATGTTATTTTTGGTAACCCATACAACTTTAGAGCCCTTGTGGACGATGGTATTAAGTACTGGATTCTTTTACCGGTCTTTACTGATATGTTGAATAACATCATACTAACTGAAATAATCCCTCAGCAATGGACAGAGTTTAACTTTATCTTATTCTAAAAGAAAGGAGATAAACAAGAAGTAGAAAACAATAGTTTCCGATTTCCGTTCCCTATTAGCTTTATGTCCAACGTATGTATATTAAGTCTACGCAAAGATAATTTGAAACGGATTGAAAAACATTAGACGACCTTTCGTAAAGATTATTCGGTGATAAACCACATTCACACATTTTAAATGTCAGCCTACTAAGGTTAATCGTGACAAATATGTTTCCATTAGAAATCTCTGTGAAGATGTGTAGAAAAGCTCAATACCAACATATTCATGATTCAGTACAAAATGGTGATCCAGCTTCAGTCTGGAAGTTTCTTAGATCCATTGGAGTTGGAAAAAGTAGACACATTACAGCCCCTCAAGTTCTTGATTTAAATTCTCTTAATCATCATTTCACAGCGTCGTCCAGTTTAAATGGAACAGAAAAATTACATTCATTAAATTTTCTTTCGTATTTGTCAACTCCGAAATATTCACTATTCATCTTTAGTCAATTTTCTGCTTGTGATATTGAAAGGAGTATATTGTCTATAACTTCCAACGCGGTTGGAAGGGATTGTATCACCCGTAAGATGATCCTTCCTATCCTGGATCCTATCGTGCCTGTAATTTGTCATAATTTGAATTATTCGATATCCTCAGATATCTTTCCATCGGCATGGAAGGAAGCACAAATTATTCCTTTACCTAAAAATCTAATCCTGTCTTACTTTCAGACTATCGTCTCATCTCTATTCTTCCGTTTCTTTCGAAAGTCCTAGAACGCCTTATCTATGATCAACTTAGACCTATCGTGTATAAAAATAACCTCCTAAATTCCTTTCCGTCTGGGTTTAGAGCAGGCCATAGTACCGCAACTGACCTCGTCAATATTACGAATGATATACGTTCGGGAATGGAAATCGGTAAAGTCACGGTATTGGTACTGCTGGACTTCAGCAATGCTTTTAATACCGTTGACTTCGATATCTTGCTTGGCATGCTACAATCTTTTAACATCTCCATCGGTTATTGACTGGTTTAATAGCTACTTGTTAGGTCGCTGGCAACGCATTTGCATCGAAAACGAATCATCGTCTTGGTGTTCTATGTCTGCTGGGGTTCCGCAAGGTGGCGTATTATCTCCATTACTCTTCGCACTATTTATAAACTCAATTTCACATAACATTCTATCGTCCTACTATCTTTGTGTAGATGATCTACAAATTTACTACCAAACACCAGTTTCTGACCTTAGCCATGATAAGACCTTGGCTATAGATGCTATCAATGATGATCTGACCCACATTAAGTGGAGTGAGTGTTATGGTCTGGATGTGAACCCATCCAAGACTCAAATCTGTGTGGTAGGCAGTCCAAGGATGATCTCCTCTATCAATTGGCAAACTCTTCCCCTTTAGCTTCTTTTGGCGGCATTTCTATCTCTTATAGTAAAGCAGTCAAGAACTTGGGAGTATTTATGGATAGTGATTTATCTTGGACAACTCAACTAAAAGAGGTTAGTCGTAAAATTTTTGCCTCAGCGGCCTCTCTGAAAATGTTGCGGAACTTTCTTCCCTTTGCTACCAAAATTGCTCTTGCACAATCTCTCCTGTTACCTATATTGTACTATGCCGATGTGTGTTATCTAGATCTCACTGAGGACCAGTTCGAAGAGTTTGAGCGTCTTTAAAATTTTTGTATCAGATTCATATTCGGTTTACGCAAATATGATGTATGTGTAAATATGACGCAAACATGTATCTAAATATCGTAACGAGCTCAAATGGCTTCAATCAGACTTCTCAGGAATACCCATATTCTTTCATTACTATATAAAGTACTGTTCATTCCTTCCTCCCCTAATTACTTAAAAAATCGTTTCGTGTTTTTAGGTGACAGCCACGAAAGATCTCTGCGATCATCAGAGAATTTACTACTTAAGATGCCGGTTCATTCCAGAATATTTTACAGGAGATCCTTCACAGTTCAAGCTGTTCAGTTGTGGAATGCGCTTCCTTTGTCGATCAGACGCGCGCAATCACTGCCGATTTTTCGGAGAATGGTAGACGAGTACTACCTATCATTGTAGTTGTTGCTTGCATATTATTAGTTTTATATTCTTCTCTTTATTTTATTATTATTATTTGTGTGTTTGCGTGTGTGTATGTATGTATTGTATGTATGCATGTAGTGTGTGTGTGTAAGTGTGTGTGTGTGTGTGTGTGAGTGTGTGAGCGTGTGTGTGTGTGTGTGTGTGTGTGTGTGTGTGTGTGTGTGTGTGTGAGTGTGTGAGTGTGTGTGTTGATTGTCTATATTTATACATTAGTTTAATTTATTATTATTGTTGTATTCTGCCTCTTCTCAAACTGCCTTATTATTGATGTATTTCTTTTCTGTCCAAAGGTTGCCTGGAAGAGATCGCTCTATGCGATAAGGCCGCCTATTGTACTGTACTGTTGTATGTTTTTCTATGTTATTTGAATGTCTTGCTTATGCTGTGTACAATAAAGAATATTATTATTATTATTCACGTAGTACGTTAAGTTCTAGAAGATACAACGAATATTAGTTTACATATATTATGAGCAAAAATAAATTCGACTAATAAAGATCATGGATACAAAAAGAACAATTAGAAAAGAAAGGCAAAGCATTCAAAGTGAGGGATGGTTTTAGACAAGAGGACCCTCTGTCTCTAAAATAATTTTCTGCGGGTCTAGAATCAATAAAGACGGTGCACTGCTGTCCTATTAAAGATTTGCTGATGATAATGTGCTTTACGCCGAATCATTTAAGTCATCTAAGGAATGATAGGAGATCTAGCTATAGAAAGTGAGAACGTAGGGCTAAACCTCAACCCTAAAAAGACTGAAGTGCTCACAAATAAAAACCAAGATATTTTACATATAAAACAAAGATATTGAACATATAAAAACACAGAAATGTAATAAATGTTCTGAAAAATAATATTATTTGGGGCAACTTAAAATAAAAAGGACCAATGAAAAAAAAAGTAGAGAGAAGAATAACAAACCGATGGAGAAGACATTGGGACTTGAAAGAGTCAATGAAAAACTAAAAGACTTTACACAAATACAACAGTAAATTATTCGACATATGTATAGTATACAGTATGGGCAGTAGCCCATCCTTATATATGGGTGCCAAACGTTGACTTTTACTTAAGAAATGATAAAAAAACGCATCTTGTCAATACGCAATGGAAGGGAGTACATTAAACTTCAAGAGATCGGAGAGCAAAAAGAACCTTAGAAGTAACACTGAAAATCAAATGACCTAATTGGAAATGAGCTGATCAAGAGGTCATAATAATTTGAGCAGGAAAGAAACAACATGGTATCCTAGGAGGTATCGGAAGAGCGTAAACCACAGAAAAGGTGGGATGAATATATAGGAGAAGTGGCAGGAGTAATATAGAACAGAGTGGCTCAGGAAAGGTCAGAATGGAAAAAGTTGGTAAAGGCCTTTGCCGATTGGCACCAGATCTACCGAAAACAAGCAAGCTACAAATCCCAGAATAATTTATTATGTTTAGTAATATGTTTTAAATCTTGCGTGTTTACTTAATATTGTATTAGGAAACCCGTAAAGAAGAGTAGTACATTCTCTTGGACCAGGTATCGTAAAAGGCAATATACTCTTTGAAGGCAACTGAGGTGCCGGAACTGACCGATGGCATATATACCATACACTCGAATCAGCATATAGCAGACAAGTCACCGGAGGCATACATCCATGTTCGAAGGTTAACTTCTGTGTCAATTTTAGGTATATTTTAAAAAATTGGCCATGTATAATGCTATAATTGCAAATCCAATTAGACGGATACTTATATCTTTATCATATTAAAAACATTGGATGCAGGTATTTTATGCACATGACTATAGCCTTATACAACATATAATTTAAATAAATATCTAAAGAAAATATGGGTGTGAGAAAAAAAATTAGTCTAATTAAATTAGACCTAGACTTTAGACTAGGTAAATTAGCTAGGTCACGAGACAGACACGTCTCCAAACTAATCTAAATTAATGTTATAAAGAGGGAAGATTGAATCTTTCGTTTGTAGCGATTTAACTTAAGAACGATTCAACAGATATTTGATATTCTTTCACTATTACACTAACTGGTATACTCGTATATAAACAATTAACAGAACACATAGTTTTTGGTTACATCAACTTACATCAGCTTGCAACCACCATCGAAATGATTTCACACAAAATTAATATTCTCTATACTTCTTAAGTTACCAATGGTTGTGATAAAGACTATATACAGTATTAAAAATATGTATCATGATTCCGATAAGACGTAGAGGGTCTTGTCGTGTTATCGGTACGCACTTTATCCCTAAACTAATGTTTATATCGCTATTTGTCTGATCTTGCATGCACGACATATATACTAGAATATATAAGAAACAAGGCTAAGTATGGGGTACCGGTAGGGGAACATCCCCCCCCCCCCATTTGGATTAGGTGTTGTAAGAGGTTCCACGGGGACCGTGTGAGCTATACTATATACATATTGCATAGGGCGAGGATGGCTGGCAGCCTATTACAACCTCCATATAGAGGTCGTCAGCATAGGTACTTCACTCTCATCATATTCCCTTTGACGAGATTATATTACCAGGTAATGTGACATAATATCCTCAATTCTATTACAAGGTTGGTACCGTAGATACCAGTTATATGAGTGTCTATAGGATACGGTAACAATTACTATCATGCAGACCGTATGCTTGTTTGTCGACCTAATCCTACAAAAAAGGTAGCATTCCCGTCCCACTTTTTGGAAGGCTTAATTCCAACATTGGACGTCCAACGGCTGGTATGATGATGATAGGACAAGGAGGTCCGACTATAACGTTAGAACTGGATAGCAGCAGATGATACATAAATGAGCTTTTTATTTAATAACCTTAATATTAATTATTTAATAACCGAAATAAAGGTAATATGTTTCTGAAAAGCGTCGGTTTGAATTTCCCATTACGGCGAGCTCTTGTAGCCGGTTATTGCCTCTTGATAACCTATTTCTAGAGACGCGAAGACGTTGAACGCGGCTCAAAGGAAAGACAAAAGACTTTTTTATTCCGACTGCCAAAATGAAAATGCGAACTTGACCTCATGTTACTTGAGATTGAAAGTTCTGAGATGTTGTTGGGCGATTTAAGAATAATACCGCTAGTTCGCTGGTTTAACGTTCACTTTCATTATGCTTTAATGATCCCTCCGCGCTTTTACTCGACTATAATTATGTCGAGAATTACAAGGAAAGATCGAAAGAATTTACGGTATCATAACAAACTAACACGCTTTAAAAAATCATAAGCCCAATTTCATCAAAATCTGTTCATGGGTTAGGTACCTCTGAAAACGTTACAAATAGAAAAGCAAGCTTCTGCTTTTATTATATTAACATAACTATGTAAGGCTTGAATACTATTATATAATATATTGACAGATGTCATTTTAGAAGTTCGTACGTGTTATTGTTATTGATAATATGGTATTTGGCATCATAGGTAATATGTTATTAATATTGTTACATAAACGAGGTTTCACATGTAAAGCATGTAATACAAAATAAATCTAAATTTAAGACAAAAACACCGTTAATAACTTTCTAGATCACTCATCTTTAAGAGTGAAGAAAATGCGTACCTACCTACTTTCTCATTTCACGTAGGTACGTGGTATCCGGATGTGAAACAAGCAGGTGTAAACCAACTACTGTAATGCTGATGACATTTAAAATTGAATCAACAATTATCTGCATTAATATCGGATACGTCCATCAAGATAACCACTGGTATATTACGTAATTTTCAATGAAGTTGTCGACCTTCCATACCCGTAATGGTAATTCACAGCCGACATACGAATGAGAAAATATGCGCCTGTGACTGTTTATACTACGCTTCCTGCTTAATCTCAGTCAGACATTATTGTGTATGAGCAACATTCAATAGTTGTTACGTATTGTTTGTTTAACAACACTCGGCAATCTTTGTGACAACGTGTCGAGTAGGTATTTAATAATGTATTCGACGCTCGGGTGAGAGGCTCAGGAATGAGGCCTTTTGAAGCGGCTCTCTAGTCGTAATTAGATTCCTTTAAGCTCTTGATTAAAATAGCTGCTCTCATACTCGAGGATTTTGCATTTTATTAAAGCTTTCATATAGCATCTCAATAAAGCTATTTGAGCTAATTTAGTTTCTAGGTGCTAGAGTGAACGCATGGCTAATTTGTGCTATTATATTGTGTTGCGAACTGGTTTGTTTTAGTGCATTATACTAATATTGAAAATACTGTTATGTCTTTCTGTCTATAAACTTTTCACGGCATATCTGGTGAACTGATTTTTGATAAAATTTGACGTCTATTATGATTGAAATGGAATGATTTTGATCTAGAGAAAAAATAAGCAGGATGCGATGTAACGTGACGCCTACGTGGACGTTTTATGATTTAATATGTATTACTATTTTATTTATAATTTCTGTGGAATTGCGTGGCAAAAAAATCCTAAATTATTATGTTTTATTTCAATGCTTTATTTAATAAATGATCACAATATATATATATATATATATATATATACTATTCCACAGAAATTATAAATAAAATAGTAATACATATTAAATCATAAAAGTAAAAGTTACTCCTTGTAACATCAGCTATCAGTCAGAGAAAGTCCTTTTAAAATAGGTCCAACTGTTTCGGAGTTTATTGAGATAAACAACAGAAACACAGACTCTGACAAAAAAATTATACGTAGGTACGTACCCTACATAATTATATACCTATGCCTATTTCAAAAACTATTATTATAGGTATTACATGCAAAGTTTAAATTTTCTTTATATGTATAAAGTATACACCAAATTAGGTAAACAAATTGCTATTTCTTCAGTTGTACAGAATTCAAGCACCTATATCGGTATTTCGTATCTATCAGATGGTTGGAGATACGAAGAACAAAACATTTCTTAATTACCTACTAGAAATTCTCGGGCTGTTATTTTTACCGGGGCAGTTTATTCTCCATTTGTAATAGTCTTGTTGTTTCTTAATATAATTTACATTTAGATGGAATCACGACAGTAAAGAGGTATTTTAATATTTAGAATATGTACCTGCATTTCTAGCTACTACTAGTTAAGAACCTTAAAACCTATTCAAAATATTTATTTGGAATGAGCGTGTTTTCTTAGTCTAGTTTTAAATCGTAAATATTGCACGAGAAGTAAAATACCATTGTTTACACCGAGCTGTTGTAACGTTTCAGTCTATAACAGTCGATCTAACAAGAAAAAAATACAATATTTTTCAATGATATACAAATTGAAGATCTTAAAAAATTAATAAATTCAAATTCAAATTTTGAGTAACAACACAAAATTATCTCTCTAGAATGTGACCTTCCGTTAGGTAATCGGAGTAGTGCAAGTCTAGAAGCGCCTATTGAAATCTCGCCAGCAAAAGTGAGTTGGGACCATAAATAAATGAAGTTGCTTCGATTTGTGTTGCTACACTAGAGCCAGGGACAGGCTGAAGTAGCTGCTGTTAATTAGGCGTCAGATTGCATGGCGCACAAGTGCCCACTTACCTCGGGAGAGCGGTGAAAACGGCTCGCGGTGGTACACGACCGGCGTCGGCCGCGACCCTCGCATACTGCCGTGCCGTCCCACAACAACCCGTCTACATCCTCCCGCTTCCATCGATCCACCCTCCTCTATGCGCAGTATTGCGCCTCCAACAATCTTATCGCCTCCTTAACAAGCTTCAATTTCCAGTAACTTTAAGCCCGCGTTTAGTGGTTTAGCGAGAAAACGGTCTCTTGCTGACGTAAAACGTGGTAATGATTATCACTGAGCTTTATTATTGTTACATTATAGGGCACAATTGCATGACAAACGAATTAATTTTGACCACTAACTAAAGAATTTCAGATTGAAAATTTGGGTTTAATTTTTAGGGGTAAATAAAAGTTCCAATTAAAAACAATATAACTTTATTATATAAATGAATTGTTAACTAATAAAATCACAACATGCATACGTCATCGGCTTCTTATTATTTTTCGCGCTAATATACCTATAATAAAATTTAATTGACAAAATACCTAGTTGGTTTTCCTTCATTATACATTAACTTACTACTCAATTCAATATTATAAAAACATGATATGTGTCATCACTTAATAAATATATTCTCTCGTGATGAGGTTCAACCGGCTGCTCCGGGAGATTTTAAAACTCTTTCAACTATATTAGTATCGTTCCAACTTATGTTTCATTTAAAAACTTATTTCAACAATTCACAAACTATTCGACAACACGGATTTTTCATACTATAAGTACAATTATAATGATAATACTGAGAGTTATTTAAAACTTTTATGGAAGATGGATGACGAAGAGTTAAAACTGCTCCCGATATGACCACAATAAAAATTACACTTGATACCTATAATACTTAAAGGATTATACGTTAATCAAATTATACTGTGATCCCTACTATATCAATTTATAGATTAAGGAAGACAGACAAAAAGAGTTAACAATCATGGAAGCGTCAATTAAAGTTTTCTCTGATACTGTTCAAACAACATCTATTTATTTTGTTACATTACAGAATAATGTTTCGTCGTCTTAATATAATATTTTATTTATAAAGCCATAATATGCTAGATATAAACCTACATAGGAGTATATATTCCTAAATTTATATTGACTGAAATTCCTTGATTTTTAACAACCTGGGAATCAATAAACTTTTGGAATACATCATTAACACTCATTATTTTTTTCAATTCCATACTAAGATAAATATACATAATAATCGTCAACAATTCTTAATCTGTCCGTGAATATAAAATTAATAATATAATTATAAACATTAAATGTGTACTTTGCAATTCATATAACAGACATATATTGGACTTCTATTTGTACACGTGGGTAATATTGCGCCCGCACCTAAGCATTAGATTTATCACAAAACTATATTAAATACTTATATATTACGTCTGACTAAAATGTTACACAACTTGACTACACAATAAGCATAAGACTATTTTCCAACGTCAGCTACTGTATTTGTACAAATTGAGATACTTGCATCACAATTAAACTTGTGCTACATGTCATAGGTTTAATACGCTATCTATTAACAAGCTAGTAAACATAAATAGGTATTACATTATTTTATTATTTTTTACTATAATTTGTGACCGTGGCAGCATACGCGTGGGCTTCACTTGACATCGTGTCATAGAATTTCTCAGGGCTCAAAAGAAGAGACCCTATGTCCTTTCTAATATAATCGTCGTACGTACCTCATTTAAAGTGAAAGCGGTACAATCACAAAATTAACACTTTCGCATTCATGATATTAAGTTTGACTGTTTTGACCGCACATGCAAACCCCTCAAGTTTCAAAAACAAGGCAAGACTACAAAAAGAAAGTGTCAAACAAAGTAAAGTATTGCAACTATTAACTATCATGCTACAAAATATGTAGGTGTAATAGCAATAGTAGCATATGACGCGATTGGTGCGGGACGCGACGTCACCCGGCGATTAGACTGACGGGTGACGTCACGCGCAATCCAGACGTGCATTTAAACTCACTTAGTCTAACGCCCTGGGGTTATGTACCTAATGTCTTTGTTTGCAGCGTCTTCGTAGATGTGAAAATGTCGATATGAGTAGAATAAATACTGTAATAGCTTGTTAACAGAGCGTATTGTGAACCATTATCATTTTATTTAATTGCAAGTCACCATAACGTCAACTTCTGCTGACTAATAGTGTACAATGCAAATGACGATTTATTATCCAATTATTTTCTTTGCACATATTGTATAATAACAAAGCCCATCAATGATTATTATTTATAGCAATAGAGTTTAATTTAACAAAAACTACCGTTTTTTTAGTTAGGATTTCTTTAAACCATTTTTTTGTAAAATGATACTTTCATTATTTCAATTAATTTTAGATATGTGGAAGGTTGTATTCGGTCGGTAAATTCGGTATCAAATTTTAAAGTTAAAAATATGTATACATCTAAAAAATTTAAGTAGGTATAGAAATGACATTGACAATAAATTAAGCAATCTATACAAATAATATTTGAATGCTTGCTTGCGGAGTGTATCTAAATAGTTTCTTCACAAAGACATATACAACAGACAATCCATGTCCTAGGATAAGAACAAAACTAAATAAAATATATCACTTATTTTACGTTTTCTTTATGGGAATGCATAAAACAGTGCACAATTATCACATTGGCCGGTGCACAGCAAGAGATACTGCACCGACATGACTTATCCTTAAATACAATGTCAACTATACATTTCTACATACATATATTTCGTCGTATATTAAAAAAAACTAAAATCAATAATGCCATACATTTTTGAACCATTGAATATTGTTAATGCCTAATATTGCAGCTAACAGAAATATAATTTAAATATAAGTCAAATCATATTCTTTAAAAAAACGAAAGATATCGTTGTTTGTAAGAATCCAAAAAAAATAGTTGAATTGCAAATATAGATAGTAAATATATCAGTCATACCCAGCTGACATAAAACAGTTTACGCTATAGGAATAAAGAATTTGACTAAAGTAATTCAGTCACTTTGACGACACGCTAGCAAATATGTACAAAAATTGGATAAGTTTTTCTCTCACCGACTTTTTATTTGATTAAGAAATGTATTTCGAGCCGAACTGTGACGTCTGTTATCGACTTTTAAGGAAAGAAACGAAACTAGTGCACCTTTGGTATTAGGGTTGGTAGTAGGTTAGAAGTGTTTCGAAATGTTGTCAATTCCATACTAGGTTCGTTGTTACAAATTGTACATAAAATGTTAAAAAATACTTAAAGTAAAGTATGTAAAACTTTAAGACAACGACTAGGACAACACATTATAAAATGAAACAGACAATAGATTCTTGGGATTTACCTAAAAAGGTGTCATTTCCCGATTTCGTGGCACTTCCCTATTTCGTATGTGAAATCAATAAACATCGTTGGTCGTCGGTTGTTTTAGGCACAAACTTGTAGCACCACGCACCTCCAGAATTTGAATAAAAATAATATCTCCTAAGGGAACCTATCAAATGCAATCAACTCTACGTCTAATATGTGTATGTACCCACCAAAACGCACATTGGTCAGACGTTGTGCATCAATTTATACGAACTTCATATAAATCTACAAAAAGGTCGGTTCGGAGCTAAAAGATTCCAAACTCATGTAACCTACTTTAATATATATATACATATATATATAAAGAGCGCAGCCAGGGCCGTTAGCGTTTTTAAAATATTTCTTCCAAATCTTTAGTCGTCGTAGTCAGCGAACATCGTATCACAATAATATCTTTATTTTTTACATTACAAACAACTACCATAGTTTCATAACACTGCGCCCACGTCAATCCTCTACGACGACAGCTAACAACGAGCTAGACAGAGTATAACAGATTCGGGCCAATTCACGGACAATATTTGTCCCGCCCAAGTAACACCCTGGCTACGTAGAAGTAATGTCATAAAGCGCAAGGAAGGCAGAGGAGCGGTACCGTAGCGTCGGCGGCGCGCGCGCGCTCGCACAGGGCGGCGAGGGGCGAGGCGCGCGGCGGGGCGCGCGGGCGCGGCGCGTGCTATAAGTCCGTTTCGGTCCACTGCTAGTCTCCCCTTCGCACCCGACGTGCAGCTGCAGTGTTGTGGCGGTACACCCACACCTGACGAAAAAAGGGTATAATTAAAGCTTTACAATTTAATTAGTTTTGTGTTTTTTAATAATAGGGTTTATATAAAGTTCAATGAACAATGCAGCATGGAATATAATTGACAGGTCAAAGAAGTCTCAACCGAATGAATCCGTAGACAAGATTTAAATATAATCGACGTTACTTGACTGTTGTATTATCAACCTTGCTTAGTATTATCAAATAATGCTAAGAACATGGCGTCTTCCCAGGAATGTTAAAAATGCCAGTAATAAGGCCCCTTTTTAGGAAAGGTGATAAAAAAGATGTAGGTACACATTGAAGACCTATAGCCCTTATAACAATACATACATACATCACGCCTAGTTCCGATCGGGGTAGGCAAAGACTATGGATTTCCACTTGTTGCGATCTTGGCATACCTCTCTTGCTTCCCTTCGCGCATTAGTCCTTTCATACACGTCCGTTTATTCTTGATACTTTTGATCTGGCCCTTCTTTAATACCTCTTCTACCTGGTTAAGACCAACTCTTCCATTCACTTCCGCTCTATATATGTGTGCAGTCGTTTTACTTTCATGCATCCATTATATAAGTCCAAACCATCGCAACATTACTTTCTCTATTGTTGTCACAACATCATCTTTACACCACTTTAATCTCTTATAACACTATTCTCTAATCTATCTCTCAACTCACACCATAGACACTTCGAAGTGTTCTAATTTCAACAGCATTTATTCTAATAGCTTCGTGCTTCTTGCGCCATATCCAACATTCACAATATCCACAAATCTGAGTTAGAACCATGTGTTGGTTCAGCCAGCCAGTCAGCATGTAAGGCTACATTGACACAATTTCCAACTTGCACTCTGCGTTCAATATCCTATTCATATTTCTCGTCTCTCGTAAAAACATTTCCCATATACACAAACTCTTTTACTTGTTAAATTTTCATGTCATCGATCACAATTTCACAATTTGTCATATTTTCCTCCTTATCAATCACCATTACTTTCGTCTTACTAACATTTACTTTCATATTTTTCTTTTAAAGGAATCTTGCAAAATCGTTACCATCTCTTACAACTCTTCAGCTGGCGATGCTAACACTACCTGATCATCAGCGTAAAGAAGACATTTGATGAGTAACCCATTCATGCTTCATTCTCATTTACTGGATTTCAAATCAAACACACAGTTGTCTATAAATATCTAAGTTAAACAATCAAGGCGACATATCTCTGTTTGACAATTTTATGACTGTGAAACCATTCAGTGTAGGCACCGTTTAATCTAATGCAAGCAGCACAAGCATAAGGAAGACGGTAATTTACCTCATATAATCTTTCACAACTCCTTTCGCACAACTCTATCATAAGCCTTTTGGAAGTCAATAATACCTCTTTACCTAAACTTTGAATGTCATGTTTATTAATATCGAATCAATGGCTTGAAAAATAAGTTTCAAGTTTCTAGCTCCAAAAATAGCGATACTTCCATGTCAATAGCCTATGTCCTTTCTCAGAGTCTAAAAACTGTTTGTGCCAAATTTCATCAAAATCTGTTTAGAGGTTTAAGCGGGAAAGCGTAAGAGACAGGCAGACAGACAGACAGAGTTACTTTCGCATTTATAATATTAGTAAGGATTTACATTAATGATTTATCTACTACAATTGATAACCATATGACTCTATTTGCTGATGATTGCACTGAGTAATATAAAACCAATAAACCTCGAATATGACATACATTTTAATTTAACATTAATAATAAATTAGTTGAAAAATAATAATTTGATGATAAAACTGGACAAAACTAAATTAATGTATTTTAAGTATGACATAGATTTAAATGTAAATTATTTGGGAAACCAAATATCAAAATCGAACGAAACAACATTTTTTAGGATTATTTATCGGGTTCTGTCAAATGCCTAGGTGCAGTGGCATCCTACGCCTTGCTGCTGTAGCTTATGCTGAGGCAGGCACCTATTTAGCCGTCATCTTTATCTTTCACTTTGTCCGGTTTTTTTGAATTTGCCTTTTCTTTTTTTTTCATGCAACTTCTTGTATTCATTTTTGGTAATATTATCATTTACTTATTTTGTGCGGTAAATAAATGTTTTATTTCTTTCTTTCAAATATAAATTTCGGTGACAAGAAATATAGTCCCCAGTATAACATAATATATTATATATGTACATAATTCATAGTTAGCCTCTCTTCTTTCGATTTCAGCTGGGGCCCTAGCTACTTTTTCGATTTATGCAATTGGACACGAAAGTTAGATGATATAAATAAAATAATACCGAGTGTTAAAGAATGTTTAAATTATTAACTCATCGTTTGAAACTCTTTTAGAAGTTTTTGTTTCAAGTAGTTTTTATAGCAAGCAGTAAGCGTTAATTTTACCATTATTTAACCGTTGCGTGTACACTAATCATATTCGTGAAATCTATTGCTAACTGTATTTTACAGAGAAAAAAAATTATAAGCCTTTGATTGGGTCAAATTGCATTGTATAAATTAATACAATAATGAGAATATCTTATGGTTCTAAAAAATGTGCACGTAGAATTTTCGTTCCCTAAATGACCAACGATAAAAATGGTCGTATCGACCTAATTAGTACAACTGGGATAGATAGCTATTGATTGTTTTGACAACAGTCTGACTAGTCGTGTCGTGTGCCATTTTTATTAAAAATTCTTTAAGTATGTTTACGATTATACTTAAATTAATTACAATATATGGTTAGTTTGGTTCGTTTTGTCACTTTGAAAATTAAGATCTAATAGTCGATTAACATTTTGTTTTTTTTTGCCGTTTTGACGGCCTAATTAAATTAGACTATAAATTATTGTCATGTATTGTAAATATCCTCATTGTGTTGATTAATTGTAAAAAAAACCGATTTACTTATTTTGATTAGAATTGTCTGTACCTACAGGAATCAAAGGAATTTTTAGGTGCAACGTGATAACGTGATACGACTTATATATTGTAATAACTTCAATCAGTAAGCTCATGTAAATATCTGAACAAATATACACACAGACCGTGCTTAGTATTGTAGATAATAGCGTTATCTTTACCTATTTTTCAGATAACTTAACATTCATGTCGGATAATTTGTGATGTTGATTGTAAAGCGTCAGTGTATTAATCAGCTGTTTTAATTAAAACTCATTACATAATACGCATACTTTTTAATTTCCATCAACCAATGTTTAACATTATTTTTCACATTGCAAATATTTGTCCACGCAGGCCCAAATAAATACTAACGAATACTGTAAACTTCACAGCTATACTATACATATAAATCAAATTAAAGTGCCTGTTTGTAATATCAAAATAAAAGATATATGAAAAAAGGCATATGAAAGTATGTATGTACCGTAGGTACTTGTAATAAAAATAAGTTTATAATTTTTTTGGCTATCTGTTTGTCTAGTAAACACCAAATAGCTGGAACAATTTTTACTGGCAGATAGGAGTAATAAGTAATGATAAAGATAACAGGAGTAACTTAGGCTACTTTTATTATTTTTTATTTTCATGGGAGCGAGAACTACGCGGTTGTAATCGCGGAGCGCCGCTGGTTTCAACAAAAACCCTTTAGTAGAATAATCCCTAATCATTAGTCAATTATGAATGTATGCTTAAATAGATATGCCTTTTATAATTTATCACATCGTTCTGGTATATCATCATCATCATGTTAGGCCTTGGAAGTCCACTGCTGGACATATACTTACGACACATGGTGCAGTGGGAGGTACTATTCTACTCTACCTCAAGGCTCTTCGATAGTAAAGTGGTCAGTATCCCCGCCTGTCTGGTATATGCATTGAAAATATTACGTTCAAAATAATACGATGAGTTAATAATCAAAATGCTTCTAATTGAAGTGAACTACTTTTACTATTAGCTACAAGACAATGATATATTTGCCGGCGCTGGTAAATTTTACTTTATAATAAATAAATCTTGCAGTTTCTTTGAACACGCTTTTGCTAACTTCATCTGTATGTTTGTTTGTAACCAACTTGTTTGGCCTCGATTTGGACCCACTTTAAACGGACAAATTTAACTTAAACTTTGTATTATTATACATACCGATTAAAATAATTGTTAATATTAACAATTATTTTTGTGAATATTAACAATTATTTTTCACTTTGAAAATAAAAATGAATATAAAATAGTAGTATGGATTATGCAAGAAATCCACACTTTTTTCACAATAATACGAATATTTTTCTTTCATTAATATTTTCAGCTTATATTAACAATTATTTTTTGTGCAACAATTATTTTAAACAATTATTTGTTTTATTATTATATAGTACAATTATTTTAAAAGTGCTTTAAAAATATAAATTTCGGCATGTTTATTTTATTAAAACTATATTTACTAACGGCCCATTTAAAGAAACTGACATCGCACAGTAAAAAATAAAGTACGCAATCATGTTTTAAAAGGAAAATATTTGTAACAGCGGTTGTTATCGATATCTGTTATTCATTTCTACCGCATAACAGCAGTGCCCACATCACTGTGTTTTGATTTAAAGGGTGAGTGATATTGCTGGATAATGTGAAATAGCACCATTAGGTCACAAGGTTGGAGAAGCGCTGGCGATATCCTAGCGATAATAAGAACTATAACGCTCAATCACCACACGAACCGTAACCATGTTTACTATAATAGTGATATAAAGAAGCCATAGCTTTATATCGTTCGATAAATAATACAAAATGGAATTAGGAACTCACTTGAAGTAGAATTATTATATCTAGGAAGACTTGAAGGCTGCCGCATACCCAGAACTGCGTGGGCGCCTCTCTCACTACGAAGTATGCAGTCTTGAACACGTCACCGCATGACCACATTATTACCATGCTAACACTGTAAATGTAATAAAACAACTCATTCATTTAGTTTATCGGAGATATATAAATGAGTCTATAATGTTCGTGATAAATCGCATTAGGGACAAAATAAGTTCCTGTTTGTTAACAATAAGCCCACTAGAGTAAAGCCATGCTTACAGGTAGGGATATAAATAAATTCCATTATGACCTTTTTGAGATAATTTTTTGTAATAACTAAATGTTAAACGCAATGCTCTGACTTCGGACAGTGATATTAAATTTAACATTAAGAAAATAAAATAACTATGCGTATTAAATCGTGGCATATTTGTTAAGCTTAGCAATTATCATTCTTGCTAAAAGCTGTGAATCAATTTTACCTCATTCCCTCTGTACTCTTGTTTTGAAGATTTTTTGCAATCTGAGGAGCACCCAACATGGCCTCTGTGAACACGGCAAGGAAGCCAATGAGCTCTACAAATGGTGAGAACTCTATCAGCAGGTACGTCACTGCGGCGCCTATCACTGAGAACACTAGCATACAGTCCAAGTAACTCTGGAAGTCGGTCCATGCCCAGAAATACTTCCTGTCCATATCTGAAATAGAAACACTCATTATGGATACCTACTGAATAAGTATGTCTTTAGATGCAGACAAAAGAAAACTTAACATTCATATGCCAAAACTATATGGATCCACATGCATTATTCTGTCTGACAAATTACTCAGGAGATTTTTTCTTCAATATAAAAATTAATTCTGCACCTAAGATATAGATGCAAATTTTTAAAAATTATTTTGAAAGCTATACATATTTTAGTTTGATTTTAATCAAGCTATTAATATCAATTTATAATTTAAATATTAAACATATATACCTATATGTAATGTTAAAACAATTTAAAGATTTACATCACACCTAGACAATCAACCACCCAACGCAACACATTTTGTTATAATATTGACAATTAGTTACCCATGAGAGATATTCAATGTACACAAATTATTTCTTAGTTCTTTTCTTATAAGAACAAGGCTGTATGATAAAAGGTAAATCAAAAATAAAAACATGCATATCTTTTAAAAAAGTATAGATATTTAACTATATAAGCTAAATTGCTAAAAAATTTACATGGATATGATCCTAGTTATGAAATTTCCTAATGATACAAAATAATGCTTGTTAGGAAATATCATATGATAAGAAGTGTATCTACTTAACATGACCCAGTCATTGCTCCGCAAGAGTTCAAGAAGTTATTTTAAGATAATTTTCAAGTGTTGAACAGATAACTAAAAATATATACTTATTTATATTATGAATAATATTATTTCACTTCAAAAGGCACCATAATGCACTGGTTATTGTTACATGGAGTGGCTTGTATAATAAATTAATATATAATATACCTATGAACCAAATGGGATGATAAACAAAATATGATTAGCAATGCAACAAAGTAGGTCAATACTGCTTTCATGAAAATTGATTACAGTAAGAATTCATTAAAAAAAACACATTAAAATACAGTCATATAATTTATTAAAAGAAAAAACATTATGCAAATATAAATATATATATATTTGTTTATGTTAAAACTAAGAAAGATCATTACAGTCACCACTATTACAAGCTCCATCGAACATAAAAAACAAAAGCAGGATGACAAAATGCAATGAGAAACAGATATTGTTCTAAAACAAATTCTGAATATCCTATAATAAAAACATAGAGAAGCTTCACAAATGAATGGTTAAATCCAAAAACAAATGGCAAAGCATGGTTGGATGCTGAAACAAAAATTATAGTGAGACCAAAATCAATATGCATTTATTGCAAACAAAAAACTATGCAATAATTAATGTTTGAAACTTACCATGAAAGCGATGTGGCTTTTCCCTTGTGGCAATGCCGCTACGTTGATCGAGCCAGCGAGCAGTTTCATCTGGTTGAGCTGATCCATTCACACAACACAACAGTATATATAACATGAATATTGCACCTAATGTCACCATCATTTACACCAACCACCAAAGAACATAAAATTGTAACAAAAATATGCATAAATAAACTCAAGACTGCAAATAAATAGTGTAATATAAAATAAATGATCATATAAGTCTCAAAATAAATAGAGAGATAGTGCTAGAGCATAAATTTACTAGGTTAAAATGTTAGTAAAATTAAAGGTTATACTGCTTTATAGCCACACCATGCAACATTATATCATATAATATTGTATTCAATATTTTATTTTCAATGATGAGTATAAATTAGAAGAAGTAAATGTTATGAATCAAAGTTCGTGAACTTACCTGTGAAAATTCGCTCTCTTGCTCTAATAATTTGATTTTTTTTGCGAACGGTTACACAAAGGTGAATCATGACAAACATTGTGAAGTTCATTACTATACTCTGGATTAATAAAGGCAGTTCATATCGTTTACCGAACCTGCAACATATTGAACTATTATAGAAGGCACCTACTCAGTGTTTATAACTGTGTATAATCTCTCTTCTATTAAAAGCTTTCCTGGATTTTAGAGAAATTATAAGAATCCTTTCAAAAGTATTTACTAGTAAGGAACAATATTTCCCATCAAAAGAAAGGTGTTCAGTATAACAAGTTATTTGTAAATATTGAAATCAAAATTTCTCAAAGCAAATATGTAACTTTTCTACAATATTAATACATATTCAAACAACTACGTACCAAAATAAAATTCTGAGAGTATTTGCTATGAGAAGAGCTAAACAGACGTAAAGTGAGAATCCTTCTGCATCTTGTGTTCTTTTAATTTGTCTGTATTGTGGGATATATGGAGCGACTCCTCCAACAATCATCGCACCAGCTGCACCCCATCCAACTAGATGGCCCACTGTGAGTCCAAGTTCATCCGAAATAATCCAATCCATTATTTTGTAGTTTAAAAACCTTTTTATCTTTCACGCTGACTGTTCTGCTTTGTTTTGGCAATATGCTGTTCCTAAAATATTTAAAGAATGCATATTTACAATAACTATTCTAATTATAAATTTGGTGTATATGACATCGGGATATTGAATTAATTTACTATATAAAATATTTTTAAAATAAATTTATAACGCAGATCAATACCACACGATACAAATAATGTAATCGAATTGTCAATGTCAGTCAGAAATCAATCAACCATAGACAATTTGAATTTGTTTTCCCCGTGTGAAGCAAAGGCATGCTATTTTGCACTGTTTGATTTTTATCGCCAGCCATAGACAGTTCACCATAATGGGCAAAATAGATTAAGTGGAAGTGATTAAAAAAAAACAAAAATGTCAGAAGTAACCTAATTCTTGACTCTACGTCACTTCTTCGCTAATTTTGTGTTTGTAAAACCAAATTTGTAATAAAGTTTATGTCCTGCAAAAGTGTATAACTTGATATAATATGACAATCATTTCAAAATTACTGCCGGTTATCCGATCATCTAAGTCAATTAATTTTATTCCGGTGTTGACACAAGCTACTAAATTTGGAAACGACCGGTGTTATTCCACTGATAAGGACAGTAAATCATTAGCGAAAAGTAAAGAAAGAGCGGATGTTTCCACCGATGTACGACCCCTAGGTGAAAAAATTAAAGAGACTACAAAAACTGTTTCATACACCGGTATAATTCTACTTGGAGTAGGCGTAACAGGAATTATATTCTACTATGTATTCAGGGAGCTTTTTTCAAGTAACAGTGCGAATAGTATTTACTCCGCAGCACTAGAAAAATGTAAAAACGTAAGAAATTACTATTTATTTTTATGTGTCACTTAATAATATAATAAGTCCTAACATAATTTTTTAACACTTTCAGGACCCCAGAGTAGAAGATGCTCTCGGTGCTCCAATTAAAGGGTATGGTGAAGAAACGAGTAGGCGACGTCGCAATCATGTTAGTCATGCTGTGTATGAGAAGGATGAAGTCAAACATATGAGAATGCGATTCTATATCAAAGGCATAAGAAACAAGGCTGTTGTTGAGTTAGACATGAAACAAGTATGTACGGGTACAAATGTTTGAATTACAAGTATAATACTGTATGAAAACAGCTGAATTTATTATATGTGCATTTTCATTATAAATTTATTTATAAATTAGGAAATAATATTACTTTTGTTTATTTCAGAATGACTATGGGAATTATATGTGTCGGTATTTATTAGTGCAATTAGACGACTACAGTGGTAAGACATTTATAATAGAAGATAGCAGAGCTGAATTAGACAGCCAAAACAAGTTATCGGGGACTCTACCAACACTAACTCTTACTCAGTAGAATTATAGAGAACAATTATATGGATTGTACATTGAGACCTAGATAAGTAGAAATGTTGATATTGTTATATACTTAATTAATTAGTACCTATTTAATTTGGGTTGTTGATATTTTAATAAAAATATATTTAAAATCATTTGTTTATATTCAATTATATTTTTAGAATATATATAATACAACAACTTATTTAATTAACTATTGAGGCTTAATCAAGCAGATTTATAATTTATTATGAACTTTTCTTCCATGGAACAACTTCCCAGGCCATAAGCAAGCGATTGTTGAATACAAATTTCTTAATTTTATTGAAAACAAAATAAAATACTACCACTATAGATAAATATTGGGGCCAAGCCCATTTTAATTCCTGCATTAAACTAGGTTTGTACTTTATGTAAGTTTCTGGTATTCTTAGTTGTAACTTTAAAGTCATTATCCCAGTGTGTCCACTTTGGCTTCTTTTATGTAGTGTGTTTGCCTTAGTAATTACTGAAAAACATCCATATTTTAGTTTTCTTCATTGAATTATAATACTCTTTTTAAAAACTAAGTCTTACCTTCTCTTTGAAAATAGTTTCCTAATATAAAATCCACTATGTTATTATTGCTACTTCTTTTAGAGTTGAACAAAGAGCTGTTGTATTTAATGTCTAAGAGATTTCTTGTACATGGCAGATGAGTGACTTGGTACAAATGAATATCTCCATAGTAAATCAACCCAGTCGGTGGAGCTGAAAATATTTCATCCACAACCACCAGACTTTGCATATGAAGAGGACAAACAGTCTGTAAAAATAATACATATTAAAATTGTAATGCAAAAAGCTTTACATGCTATCTCAAGGTAGCCATACCTTCAATTGATAGTCCAGAGCTAGAATCACTATTACTGAAGTTATAATTCTGTCTAATGGTACATTTAGCTGAAATTTAAAATCCATAACATCATTTTTTCCATCATCATTATTATCATATTCTTGAAACTGAAATTTATAAAACTTTATTATTTAATTATTTAACTAATTTTTAATAAACGAACTTAAATATTAATTTAATAAAAAATATTGCCTGTATTTGTACACAGTTTTCGTCTCCAGTCATATTTTCATCATTTAACACAGATGCTTCTCCACAAACTAAAGATTGGCTAGGATCATTCGTTTCCGCTACTAGCAAATATTCATATGTAAAATGTATCGCTGGCTGTTCGTAAATACTATGACTTTGAAGCCAAAATCCTGAAAACATCATACTAGTGTAAAATATGTAAACAACTGTCGAACTAAAAAATTTTCAACTATAGAGAGCTTACCTCTACTTTTGTAAGCCACTATGAAAGGTAAAATTATAGTCATTATTGTTATAAGTAACGTAAAGAGCGTAGCCTTAGATAGAAAACAGCTTTTGTACTGTATTTCTACGTTACAACTAAAGAGTTTGTATAAACCCATGATTAATTCAAAATTTTGATGTTACTGGTTCGTTTTTACACTAAACTATTTTTCTGCAAGAAAACCGACCACTTAGACCGTATTCTTTTGCGGAACCCTGTTAGGAACCGAACATTACTACAAATATTTACACCTTGTCATGTGACTGACATTTATATGTCAAATTCATTTTTAGTTTTGCTTTAATTGATTTTTTTGTTGTCATAGCAACAAGTGTTGCAAGTATTATAGAACTGGCTAGGATTTAAACTGGACTATTTTACCATCTTTAGTTTCTAAGTATTATAGAACTGGCTAGGATTGAGACTGAATATTACTGTTACCATTTTTTCATAGTATAGAAATGAAGTTGCTAAAGCAGTTGCTGAAATCTGAAAATCTTCAATATACTGTGACACCCCTTCTCACGTTGAGGGTTTTAATAAATTCAATTTAGAAATTGGACTATTCAAAGATGCAGTTGCATTCTCATTTTATGGATCATCTCTTTTCATTATACTTTTTTTATATAAAAGATTCCAATTATCCCTACAAATATTATAACGTACTAATATTATAAATGCGAAAGTAACTCTGCCTGTCTATCTGTTAAGCTTGTCCGCTAAAACTTCTCAACCAATTTTGATGAAATATGGTATATGCTATGACATAGGCTATTTTTTAGTAAGAAATAAGGGTTGTAAGGGGTCGAAAGGGGGATGAAAAGTTGTATGAAACTATCGCTATTTTTAGAGCTAGTAACTTGAAACTTATTTTTTAGACCATTGATTTGATATAAATTAACATGACATTCAAAGTTTATATAAGTTAAGGTCAAGAGGTATAGTACCCAAAAAAATTATTCCACGCGGACGAAGTCACGGGCACAGCTAGTATGATATAAAAGCTATTTCTGTGGTCAGGCTATTTCTTTTGGTGCTATTAATATTTCCCATGATATTAAATAAATCTTCGGCGTCTGCAGAGGTACTCAGTAGGTACTGTAATAACTTAAACTGCAACTGCTTGTGCCACAAATCTCTTACCAACAAAGTTTTGGATTAATATTTTGAATATTTTTCCATACAATAGTTAGTAGTTAGTTAATTCCATAGTTATCCCACTTTGGATGTAGCATATAGGTAGCTAAGTAAACGGGTTTAATGAAAACTTTGGTGCTATGTTACCGTATTTAGGCGATAACAAATTGTTTTATTTAAAATAAAGATATTTATAGTTGCGTGACATGCAAGTACTATAACACTTAACACATTATTGCTTGCATTAATAATGGCACTTGACACATTTTGTTCTTTTATTTTATTTAGAAAGAAAGTAATTTAATAATTTATTACTTCTTTTTTTATTGGTTTGCTAAAGAGAAGACTCTTTCCATTAAAAATATTTTTGTATCTTATGAAAATTAAATAAAACTGAAAGCTCCTGGCACTTGAAACGCTAGTCTGTTACGCCTCGTATAGGGAAGTAAGAAATATCATGCCAAAATATAAACCCATGTCTTTGAATTTATTTATTTAGTATACACTTACAGATTACTGTCATATATACTAATATTCATAATTAAATATAATATTAGACGGTAGGTAATAGTGACGGTTAGGATAAGTGTAAACGACAAGTTTTATTTAATTTATTTTATTTTCCATTTTGCCATAAATACTATCTAAGTGTATTTACTACGTAATAAACTTTCTTGATGGATTATATAATGGCCGTAGATCTTAGAATACATGGATCCTCGGAGGATGCTCTATCATAGATATAGGAGCGCCAGCGTCAAATATAGCTAGCGATATATTTCCATTCTTCAGAAAATTAATTTGAATTAGACAATGAAGGTGAGTGCTGCCTCATATAGGTGACAGGCATATAGATGTCTAGAATTAATTAATTAATACCCGCGTTGTTGATTTTGCTAATAAGAATAACAGAAACATTAATCATTATGCATAATATACTCTTTTTAGTGCTCTCGGAAGTGCTAAATATATCTGTCATGAACTCTGAACAATGGTTCATAACAAAAACAAACAAGTACCTACCCATTTTTGAAACTCACATTTTCTTAATTATTTGTGCATGTTTTCCAAAAGTAGAGCAATTGAAGGCAATATAACTTAGTCAGAGCTGCAAAGTCGAGCAATCTTTACAGCTTAACCAGGTGATACCGCCTACGTCGATTAGTATCTCCTACTAAGTCAGTCCGGCGTAGCAATTATGGGTATGAAATCGTAAGATTGAATTCGATGCAAACCGCCTCCTTGGTCTTAATAAATCAATCTCTATATCTAATAGTGGATTTCCTATATATTATTTATTAATGATGACCTACGCAGATAATTATTATACTCCAATTTGTATTGACCGGTTTTCAATAGATAGCCACATTTCATTGTAGAATGTAATTTACTTCATTAGAATAAATGAAGCAATAATTAAAAAATGTATCTGTGATTGTTACGACTAATCTCGGAAACAAATTGACCGATTTTTAGGGGACTTTACCAGTATACGAAAAACCGAAATTATAAGGAATAATTAGGCTACTTTTATTTAAAGTGTCTACGAAATAACTAAAACTTACTTTAATTGTTTATAGGAACACAAAAAAGGATTTGATATCATGGATGAAGTCGTGGGTATAAATCTGTTAAAGAAAAAGTAAAACTTGCGCGCGCAAGTGACTTTAATAATGCACAAAATGTGTCAAATTGTCCTGACACCGTGATACGTCGCTTAAAGCACTAGTTGTTTCAGATATCAGATAAAAAAGGGATCATAAATATAATTTGACGGGCCCAATGGCGCATATGGTAGTGATCCTGTCTTGTGCGCTTAAGGTCGTGGGTTCGATCTCCACCCAGGGTAAATATTTATTTGATGATATTTGTATTTGTTCTGTGTCTGGGTGTTAAATATATGTATTGAAGTAGTATATTTGTGAGTCCTCTGTTGTTTGATGACCGTAACACAAGCGACTTATCACGGAAACAGGTCAATAGATAAGAAGTTGTGGGAATTTATTTATTATTTTTTTTAATACGTTCACATTGTTACACTCAGACATAAAATAAATACTGACAAATATTCATCATATAAATATTTGTCCTAGTATCGAAGGCGACGACCCTCGTCGTCTAAAATAGCAATTTTAAAAGATGATAATTTCTCCATAATAACCAAAAGCCTACACATGCAGCAAGTTGGACCGATGATCTAGTCAAGGTCGAAGGAAGCCGATGAATGGGATCAGTGATGAATTGTTGTGTAATGATGTTACTTTACCTGAAAGCCATCCTACGAATCATATGGTGATGATGATTTGAAATTCAAATTCAAATCTTAGATTTGTGAAATAAACACATGTAGGACGTTTGTTTGAACCTATTGCTATTGTTGGACTATTCTTAGGTCAATTAAAGCAATAACCGTCTTTTATGTCAACTATAAAAAACGTTTAAATGTTATTAAGAATGTGATGTGATAATACAAAGCAACGAGAACGATGAATATACACTCGTATAATGTAGATCTCCTAGACTACAATTACCTTTATTTTTTTTAATTACATACATATTTATATTACAATCTTTTGTTAAAAGTTATAATATAAATATGTAGGGTGAAGTGTCTAACAATGAAACACCAAAAATTCAAAGTTACACATTAATTTAATTTCTTTAGATATGGACCTAAGTTTTTTACAGGAAGATAGCTTATTTGATTAGGTATAAAATTGCATTAATCGTTTTCATAATTATTAAATTCAAGACAATTTTTGAAAATACATTTTTTGAAAAATGGAAAATGTTTCATTGTGTCCACCTGGGTGTATACAGTGAAACACCCTTTATTCAACAATGAAACATAATTTTATACTAATTGTTTTGAATTTAATGTTGATGTTGGAACAAATAAATGATACAACACGCAAATAGAAATTTAATAACAGAATATTTTTCAAACCTTTAGTCACAACAAAACAATAATCTCAAATTTTTATGGCACTCTTTATTTAGACTCTGATGTCTGGTGTTTTTGCACTGTAGAGGTAGCAGTTTCATCAAGGTTGTATACTCTACTACCATTGCTAAAATCGGGATAACGTTCCATAAAATTTTTCAGATTGCTGAAGAAATTCTTGACGGATTCCTTATTAAAAGCTGTTGCACGAGTCAGACTCCATGCCTCAGGTTTTTTTCAGTGATAAATCTACATGCCTTGACTTGAAAGAGCGAAGCCATTCTTCACCTGCCATTTGTTCTTTCTCGCAAGAGTCAGGACATTTGATATTATTTGTTTTCGCCATTATCCAGTTTTAAATTAGTCCATAAAATTTAAGTGCACAGTCTTTTCCGTAAATTCGGAGCACTTCTTCTCTAGCGTCGGTAAAAATTTTGTTGACGTCATGTTTGGAAGTTAGTCTTTGAGTTTTTAATAATGCAGTACTGATACTTTAATAATTTTGATATATCGAAATAATGTAGCATATGCTACATCACATCCTTTGGTCGCTTTTCTTACACTTAATCCATGTCTGTTTAATTGAACAACTCTTTCTTTTTTTTGGAGATTTTTTGCGCGGCATCTTTGGCAAAAGAGAAAATAATATAAATACTAAAATGTAATTAGCGTTAATATAACGTCAAATTTGAGTAAGTGCAAAAATTTAAACCATGTTTCTACTTACCTTATTAGACTTCTACTAATTTAACAAGATTATCATTAGATCTCTACTAATTTAAAAATCAGATATAAACTACACGTAAAAAAATAAAATCATTATGAACAACCACATTAATTATGACAGTGGCTTACAATAAAACAAGGTAGTGTACAATGAAACACTGTTTCATTGTGTCCATCCCCAAACTGTTTCATTGTTGACCACCCGGGTTATATTTTAATAACCTAAGATATTATCGACTAAAACGGAACGGATTAATATTTCATTTAAGCCACGTAAATGTATGATACTTGTACATTACCACGTAATTCTCGGAAATACGGAACCAGCTTGCATAATTTTATGAAAAATGTGTAAAAAAAATAGAAAATACTTTTTGTCGAGAAATCCGAAAAAGTTCTACGTACACATCCTCTTCCAGGGGGCGCGCACTCAAACTGGGCTGGCGCGGGGGGATCACAAAAGGGTCCAGGCAAGACATAGCGCACTATTTCGTAACGTCGCGTTTCTGAAATATCGAGCTGTTTCATGTGTCCGACTGTTTTACTGTTGGACACCCTATTTGGATAATATCTCAAATTTCTGCGTTGGTTTTCCAGATTTTTTTCATGTTAATCGACAATACCGTTATATGTATATGTAAAAAATATGTTTAAAGTAATAATACACGTGTTCAAGTGTGTAAATCGATAGATTATAATAGATAAGAATAGGATCAACTTTACTTAGTTGTATATTGAAACAATTCCTTGATTAGGTCATTCTTCTTAATTAAAATTATAAAGAGGAAAGATATATTTTAAAATTATTATTTAAATTTTATCTGTTCAAAGTAACATAAACAGTATTTTAATATGCAAAGGAAATATAAAAATGTGCCTGTCTGTTTGTTTGTCGCCTTATCACGACTAAACAGATCAAAACTTCATAATGAAAATTCGCACCTTAGCTTAAAACCTATGAAAAAGCTAAAGCTTTTTTACGTTAATTTGTGACTTATATATACGAAAATTGAAAGCATTTAAAATTGCAAGCTAAGTAATTTATGAATGATTGTATTCATAACTACTCGCAGCTGGCGCACGTGGATTAAATTAATTTATATACGGTTAGGAAATAATATGTCATCGATACAATACAGTGGGTTGCCAAATTGATAGGGACAGTCACATTTTTTATCATATTTTTTCTTCAGGCGCGTTTGAATGCTATTTCAAGTGGTGTAAGTGGTACTGGATTGTATTTTTATGTTATCAGGACCCCTACGAATCAACTTAAAAGTCAATTTCAAGTGTTATGGAATATGTTTATTTTGAAAAATTATTTTACTATCGGATAATCAGGTAATACGTAACTAATTATTAGAAAAGGTATTTTGTAATTTTGTGAAATAACTATTGACTGCAAGACATTATTACTGTATTGTTATTAAGACTTAAGTATTTAGGGGCTGATTTTTGGACGAAAAAAATTTAATTTTAATTTTTACAGCTTTTACTAGGTCCTAATGGTCGAGGGGTAAATTTGTCTTCCTAGAAATTTAGTTGAAACCCTTCTTTTGCACACAAATCATTATCAGAGGAAGATAGCAGAACTGACTAGTGTTTCGATGTCTGTAGTAAATTAAATAAAAATAAATTTATATCAAGATAAGCCACTTTCGCCCAAAAGAAAAGGCAAATGCGGAAGAAAACGGATTACAACACCGCGATCCGATAAGAAAATCCGGTATATCTGTTGGCAAAACAGGGAAAAAAGTGCTGGATTGTTAACCCAGGTGGTACAGGAGTCTGGAATACAAGTTTTTAAGAACCGAACAGCGAAGGTTGGTAGAGGCAGGCCTGACCGGTCATCGTCCAGCCAAAAAACTACGACCGTCTGAGGCGATGAAGAAGAAACGACTAGCTTGGACTCGTAAACACCGTCTGATGAGTGTTAAAGACTGGAGCAAGGTCAGTTTTAATGTCAATTAATATTTTATATTAATATTATTTAAAAACATATTCATAAAAGTTATAAACATCTATTTTTTTAGGTTTATTTCTCAGACGAATCAACATCTGAGACTAGCCGATAAAAGCAACTTCGTCAGGCGGCACCCAGGCGAGAAATTTCACCCTGACTGCATTGTGGAATGCGTTAAACACCCTGTTAGAATTATGATATGGTCTGTCATAAGTGCTAAAGTGAAAGAAATGATAACCACCAAGTTAAAACTGAAAGAAAAATTAATAAATATGTGGCAAAACTACTTGTAAGATATGTGTCTCATATATAATTATAACTCAAAACAAGGTTTTTAATTAGTTATCGACGAATAAAGTTTATAAAAACAATATTTTGTGACTGTCCCTCGTCCCTGTCCTCGTCTTATCATAGGATTATGGCAACCCTCTGTAGACTGATTATCCCGGCAGGAAATTTTAGTGGATAAACCAAAATAAACTTCCAAATTAGCCTTAATCACAATTATTGACCAACATTATATATAAACTTGATAGCGTTTTAAAAGAAATACAATTGTATCGCTTATTCTGATTAAAACGAACTGACATTAATGAATGCTATG
Source organism: Heortia vitessoides (assembly GCA_020976665.1). Taxonomy (NCBI): domain Eukaryota; kingdom Metazoa; phylum Arthropoda; class Insecta; order Lepidoptera; family Crambidae; genus Heortia; species Heortia vitessoides. The sequence continues at coordinate 6,855,626 of JACJUM010003174.1, forward strand.
CTTTAAACACGGTTGGCCCTCACGTAGGCTGAAGTGGTGTAGGTTACCTGGCCACTTACCGTGCAAACAAAAGATCAGTCATTGTGAAAATAAAACAAAAGATGGGAAATGACATCGTGTCAAACGTAATTCGAGCTTTGGATAGTTTTGTAAGGTTCCCGCGATTATTGTTGAACATGGGTTGTTGTTGGGTGGAACATGGCAATTTACATAATAATTGACTTAAATATTAATGATAGGAATAAAAAATATTACCAATGGGAATCATTTACAATTTTAAACCTGTATTAAAACAGAATCTCTCTCACTATAAGCGCATTAGGTAATTCGTAAAATTACTAACTTATTGAATAGACTTTCAAAAGTAAGAATAATAAATTATTAAGATCTGTAATTTAAGTAATTGTTAATTTATTTACATCGCTAACCATACATTAGTTAAATAAAACTAATTTCGTATTTGGACAGAACTTTCAGAAAATTGGATTAATGTGGATAGTTGTTGAATATACTTAGTTGCTGAACTATAAACAGTTAACATAAACAATTTGAAGAACACCTAATATTCGCTTGTTATTTACAATTTACTTATCATAGGGATGGACTAGGGGCATCACCTGGCAAATCATATACATACTCAGGAATGTAGCAATGTTTTTAAATTGAAAATGCTAAATGCATTGGCAATAAGTTTTTAGTTTCTTAACTAGTAAAGAAGTTCAATTTGTAGTATGTAAGAAGTAATATATATTTTGAGGTTTAACTCTACAGGCCGCGTTTTCATTGGTGCGACTCTGTAAAGTGACTCCTGATATTATGCTTGACTAATTGACCTGGTTTAGAGTACGAGGATTAGCCCGTTAATATTTGTGTAATTTAAAAAGAAATAGAATATAAAAATAATATCTAACAATATTATAACACAATATCCCTGTCAATCTTGAGAACGGTCGACCTAAAAATATAAAAAGTGAAGGAATCCGTTTTAAAGCTGTGAAATTTAGTTAATTGTGGGTGAATAAAGTATAAATGTAAAAAAACACAATATTGTTATATTATTTAGTTTCTTTATGATATTTAAAAATAAATCTTGTAACTGATAAATTCGTCCAAGTGATAAATACTTAAATGTATATGGAATTTTATGTTAAAAATGACTACAGATGTATTTTGACATCTTTTTATTATTATTACGACATTTGATTCATATTAAAGTTTCAGATAGATATAAGGTTGGTATTTATTATAATTGTTAATAAACATTATTAATGTGGTACCAAAGATTTCTTCTTGCTCTTAGAGATTAAGTACAATTCAAATTTGGATAAAATATATCCAAATTCGATGTATCTAGTTCCTTCGTTTTACAGAAGTCCTCTAGGCACTTTCTGGCTTTGTTATGTTTACTGAGTTAATGCTATGCGGATGCTATGAGAAATTTACATGTACATAATGATTTAAAAATTTTCAGAAATGATAGCTTAAAGTTCAGTTACTTTATATTAAAAGACAGTAAAAATGCAAATAAAAATCCCTGGTATTTCACAAAATCAAACCACTTACATAGTAAATGTCGTTTGGCGATGCAATTGCAATTATTATTAAAATATATTTATATAGGTAAATAAAGAAATCTTTACTAAAATATACATATTTAAAATTTAATGCCACTAAGTGCAAAACTCAAACAGCGGCTTGATCAATTCGGCAATTTTGTTTCTTATTCTCCTGAAGGCACACTGAGGTTTTAATGTTGAGATTAATAATAGTGATAGTGTAATTGAAAGCGAATTGTTTATTAATATAAAAAACACAAACAATCTACAAAAAAAATTACTGATACTAAAAAGAAGATCCTAAAAAATGTTGTAACTACTGTATATAATCCTCGATTTATGATTAATGCTAGATAATTTGTGAAGTACCGAACCATAACATTTTTTATTTTTAAATAATTACAAACAGACGTAAAACTTTATTTGGATCTGTTTGAATTAAGTATATAAGAAACTACAGACCTTCTATGCATGCGAGTTGTTCCCGTTTGTGCATGCGTCAGTGCCCGCAAACAATAAGCTGCCAGAAAGCTAGCTGCTCAGGCGCTACTGCTGACAACTGACACCTTAGCGGTGAATGATCTGTCCACACAAACCTGGCCGTATAAAAGGCTCTTTAAACCAGACAACGACAGCATTCGCTCTGGTGTCAACCAAGAGCACAGTGCGCTCCTATAGCGGGACTGATTCTTTTATCTCACGTTTAACGTTGAAGCCAAGATGTCCATGGTTCGAAGGTCTAGTATGGATAGGATGTCCTCCAGCATGACGTCCAGCATGACTGGGATGGGACTAGGCGGTATAGCCGGATTGACTTCTGGGATGAGCACTCTTAGTTGCATGAGAGAGCAGCAGATGACAATTGGCGGAATGCCATCAAACTATGTACCAGGTTTATCAGCTTATTACAATATATCAAGCTTTTGCCAGCGCCCGGGACAGACTCGTCGATGGCCTATGCAGCGAGCTGGACCAACAGCTCAACACCGTCCAGGCCGTTCCCATAGCACAGGCGCGCTTCATCGTATGAAGCATTCCTCAAGGAATAGCCCGAATACGCAGTACACTCATAACATGATCTGTAAAATGGCAGATCAAAATGAACGACGTCGCCGCCAGGACACTTTGGAAATGATACCGCAGAGTTATTATTCGCAACAGCCTCTGAAAGTAGAACTTACAGAATTTTATTCACGGGACAATTCGAAGGACCACCATACAGAACAATATGATCTCGTGAATGATAATATTCTACCAAACCCAGTTTTGAGAAGAGGCCAGAATTTCTTCTTCGCTGTTCGCTTTGACAGGACTTACGATAAGCAACAGGACATGATTCGCATCGTATTTTGTTTTGGTGAGTGCTTGGTCTGATTAAGGCTAATTGATACGATTGCCTTCATTGTGACATTTATATAATTGTATTATATTTACAGGTTCCAAACCATCAGTTACGAAGGGTACACGTGTAGTATTACCCGTGAACTGGAGTACACAACAAGGGGTCTTCCAACACTCACGTGATATGATGGGTATGGGTATGGGTATGGGCATGGGAATGTCTCGCATGCAGGATACAAGCACAATGGCTACTATGGGTTCTATGGGCACCATGGGCACAATGAGCACGATGGGAAATATGGGTACCATGGGAACCATGGGTACAATGGGTACTATGGGAAGTATGGGACCGATGAGTGGTATGCGCGAAACCACAACTTATGGCGTCCGCCGCAGTTCATTCAGCAACGAACCATTGCCGCTGCAACATAGCCCACTCAGCCCTCATGGCCCTATGGAGAGACCGATGGTCGATCGATATGGAGGTACTACACAGCACTCTTCATTTGGTCGTGGCTACGGATCGCGTCATGGTTCTCGTCATGGATCGATGCAGAACTTGGCTGCTCTTGCTCATGACATGGATAGATGGGACATCAGTATTCAACGCCAAGATGGTAATACGATCACATTCCAAGTACATGTACCAGCCACGGCGCCTGTTGGAGTTTGGAACTGTTGGGTCCAGACTAATCGGTTTGGCCAGCGCGACAATCGTCACGATTACAAATGCGATGAAGATATTTACATTCTATTCAATCCTTGGTGTCGTGAAGACCCCGTTTACATGGACAACGAATCATTCCGTAAGGAATACGTGATGAATGAACAAGGAAAGATTTGGTGTGGAACTTGGCGCCAGCCGAAGGGACGTAAATGGATCTATGGACAGTTCGATGACGTTGTTCTACCTGCTTGCATGTACTTGTTGGAACGCAGTGGACTTGAACATTCTGAACGTGGTAATCCTATTAGGGTTTGCAGGGCGATTTCGTCTATGGTAAGAATTTTAAATTATTATTACCATTGATTATTGAAATATATGTTTAAATCCTATTTAAAATTTGTCATCATAATTCTAGATTAATTCGAACCATGACGATGATGGAGTAATGGTCGGTCGATATGACGGTGAATACAAAGATGGCGTCGCGCCTCATGCCTGGACCGGTTCTGTGGCCATTCTGGAGCGCTACCTCACCGAGGGTGGCCGCCCTATTGAATACGGGCAGTGTTGGGTATTCTCTGGCCTGGTAGTAACGATTTGCAGAGCTTTGGGTATGCGATCTTTATATTTAGTATAACTTTGTTTATAATATGTTTTTTACATTGCTTGTAACTGACGTCCCTGAATTATTTATTATTTAATTTGCAGGCATTCCTTGTCGATCGGTCACAAATTACGTGTCTGCGCATGATACGAATAGAACATTTACTGTGGACAAATATTTCGATCGGGATGGCAATGAGGTACCAAATGGACCAGATGAAGACTGTTACGATTCTTGCTGGAACTTCCACGTTTGGAACGATGTTTGGATGCAGCGACCGGATTTGCCTCAAGGTAAAAAATATAGTAAAGAAATAATATTTTTTGCTTGATTATATGGAAGTATGGATACTTATAATTTTACTAATCTACAGGCTACAGTGGATGGCAAATAATTGATTCCACGCCACAGGAAGAAGCGGAATCTGTATACCACTGCGGCCCCGCCAGTGTAGAGGCTGTACGTCGTGGTGAAGTCGGCTTCCAATATGATACACCTTTCATGTATTGTCAAATAAATGCAGAACTCTGTCACTTCCAAGAAGAGGAGAACTCGGAATGGGGCTTCATCAGAATGGCTTCTAACCAGTATCAGTAAGTATTATATTATACATATTTGTTTAAACGAATAAAAACTGAAATCATAATAATATGATTTAATTAAATGGCAGAGTCGGACGCAAGATCCTTACGAAGAACCCTAACCGTGACGATGACGAAGGGGAAAGTGACATGTTGGAGATTACTCACGAGTACAAGACTGTGGACACGTCTTCACCTGAACGTCTTGCTGTAATCTCTTCATGTCGAGGATATCAGCGCTTGCAACAGTATTATGAATATCCTGATCGCAACTTCGAGGATGTTTACTTTGATCTTATGGATATCGACCTTGTTCCGTATGGACAGCCGTTCGATTGCACCATGAATATCCAGGTCTGAAATTATTTTAAAATCTTAAACTCTTCCAATTGTCGTTGTTTCATTCAAAATATGTTTTTTATTTTAATATTTTAGAACAAATCTCACGAGGACCGCACCATCTGGTGTGTGCTGACCGCTTCGTCTTGTTACTACACTGGCGCGATTGCGTCTCGGCTACGCAGAGCTCAAGGCGAATTCGTCGTGAGGGCAGGCCAGCGAGAAGTTCTTAAGCTGCATGTCACACCGCAGGAGTACATGGATAAGTTGGTTGATCATTCTATGATCAAGGTGCACGCTATGGCTTACGTGAAGCAGACTCGCCAGGCTTGGTCGGACGAGGACGATTTCCCGCTTCACAAACCAAGAATGCAAGTGCAGGTAACTGTTCAACTTACTTAAATGTTTACATTGAGAATTCATTTTGGTTTCTGAATCCATACTGACCTGGAATTATTTGATGCCTATAGGTGAGGAGTCAGCCATGTATCGGTCAAGAATGTGCCGTGACATTCAGCTTCCAGAATCCATTGAACGTCCACCTGACCGATTGCTACTTCACGTTCGAAGGTCCTGGCGTGCAAAGGCCCCGCCAGGTATGTATGAATATTTGAGAGATGTGAATATCTATCGTGGACGGGGCATTGAAGAGGTGTGTTGTTACAGATACGCTTCCGCGACGTGAAACCGGGTGAGTTCGTGAACTACCAGGACAAGTTCGTGCCGCGGCGCCACGGTGAACGCCGCATCGTGGTGACGTTCTCGTCGCGGCAGATGGACGAGATCTTCGGCTGCACCATGGTGAACGTGCGCGGCTAGCTAGCCTCCGGGCCCCGAGCGCCCTCCCCGCGCACTTCACCGGGGCCTACCTCACCTTCGACACTGCAAATGGACCGCTCTCATGTATCATACATAGCGCCGGAACAACATTTGTATGCTCAAGAGGAGGAAGTCGTCATCCTTAAGTCTATTTAGTACGACGGTATGGCGACGCGCTTACCAACAAACTTGTTATTGACATTGTTTTTGTGTTTGTTTTGTTGAATGTGCAAATGTTATTTTTTATGTTTAAATGTTTTGTGTTTATTTTTAATATTACGACGACGACTCGGCATGGATAAAGGATTAATCTGAGCATGACCCCAAATGTTAATGCGTGTATGTCACGAGCACCAATCAAATATCAAAAAAGAAAAAAAAATGACACTTTTTTCTCACCGTGTGATTATATTCGATATTTATGTTTGAATTGTATTTTTAAGGATGAACCGATGCTTCAAGTGCCATTTTATAATGTTATTCCTAATTAAAAGGTAATATAATGATAAATATCTAGAATAAGTTCTAAACTTAAGGTTATTATGCACTTTTCATACTTCAATTTATAAAAATAAGTGTATTGATGATTTAATCATTATAATCAAATATATATCTAGCATGATAAAAAAACCAAAAAAATGTATTTATCTTAAAAAACTGCCATTATTTTGCACTGTGTTTGTCTGTGTGTTTTTGGGATCTCAAAAATAAAAAAGCATTCACTGCATATTTGTATTTTTTTTATTAAAATATAAACTTTATATTTACTATGATCAAGTGAACGAGTACTTAACATATTGCAAAAAGAATACAATTTTGCGAATTACAAAATAGCTGCCACTTTTAGAGTTTATGATACTAACGAATGAATCCGTTGAGTGCATAGAGAACGACTGAACATGTTTCTTTGCTTTTTTCGTTTGCTTAATTCTTTTATTTATTATTGAAGGTTGTGTTGCTTCAACCTGTTAAATATAAAGATTATTCTCTCATAAAGTATTGACTACATTCTGTAATTACTTTTATTGTTGAACAAAATACTCCGCGAAAGTTGTATTGCTAAAACACTTAAATATATAGATAACTCTTCCTTAAAGTGTCTGCATTGTGTAGGTAGTTCTAATTGAACATCTATTATCATTTATACTAAATATTTGACTCATAGTAAATGACTGTTGCCAATTAAATATAAATCGAATTCTTGCTTTGTGACAAGGAGCTGGTAAGTAACAGAAAACTTATTAAACATTCTATATTTTTACCGTGTAACAATTAAGTAGGTTTTCTAGTAGCAAAGCACAGTGAGCAATGATTTAACATAAAGCTGGTTGAAACATAATCAGCGGAACGTGACTTGGCCGGGTTTCGCTGAAAACTTCGACGTTAAAATAGTTCGATGTTATTACTTCAGTAATAAAATTTTAGTACACATACAGGATTACTCCATTGTCACGGACACACTTCATCAGAAACTGATATGTACATAAATAGTTATAGTAAAGTATTTTAAAGTTATGGCGCTCACAGTTTTCATTGATTTCCTTCTCTATTGAGAAGTCTAGTGAGAAGTAATTACCGTCGAAAAACATCATTCCAGAATTTAGCAATCTAAAATACCATTAATGCTTGTTACAAATTTTGATGCTACGCTAAAATAATCTCTCTTAATAATATCTCTTAAGTTAAAAAAAGGTTAAGAGATGCAAAGCTTGTAAAGAGAAGAAAGAAACAGTCAGTCTTCCAAAATAAGGCAATCTACGGTAATGTGGTCATCCTAGATTGTCTTAGTCTGATATTGAGTGCGACACTTCAGAACCCGCTTCGCAAACGCATGAAACGCTTAAATTATAAATTTTAACCATATACGGTATTTCAATTTTATTCATATGGTGGTTAATATTGTTAATTTTTTTCCCGTGTGACGTAATTAACATATACAGAATAATATTATGATTATATACCAAAGGCATATCACGAGTTTTTGTACGCGTACACCACATTGAGTGACGCTATTGAAATAATTGCGAGTTAAATAACAAAACTATTACTCATAATTCATGTACAAAAACTTGTCATCAACATTAGTTCTCAAAATCAATTGTTTCAGTCTCAAAGAAATCAAGGGCAATGTAAGGAAAGACGTTATTTAGATATTCTCTTAATTCAAGATGACATTTCATTAGGTTTAATGCTACAGAGTAGATACACATGTATGTTATCTTCATATATAAAAGCGAATGGTCGATCGAGAACTACAAGTACCTACTTGGAATTTGAAATTATGCATGAGTTCCTTTTACGACGTAGGTGTTCTTGCTTACACTTTCATACATGCAGAGGCTCTGTCTATATTTGAACGGTTGGTGAAGACGTAGAGTTGCCACATGACAATTTGATAAAATTTGATAAAGAAAGGCAGATTGGTCTAAAAAGGAGAATTTTCTGTAAAAAAGGAGGACAATTCACAATCAAACAATTTATATACATTATTTAAAGCATAGTTAGTTTTTGTTTTTAGCCCGACGGGCACGATAGCGCTGATAGTAGTGATCCTATCTTGTGCGCTAAGGGTCGTTGGGTTCGATTCCCACCAAGAGCAAAGATTTATATGATGATATTTGTGTTTATTCTGTGTCTGGATGTTAAATGTATGTATTTAAATAGTAATTAGTATTTGTGATTTCTCTGTTGTTTGGCGTCCGTAACACAAGTGCTTTGAGCGACTTATTTCCGAGTCAAGTCAATGTATGGAGACGTTGTGGGAGATTATTATTATTAAAAAATAATAATATAATAAATTATGAGAATCTCCTTATGTTATGTTCTTGCAGTTATATTGAGATAGAATTAGGAATTTCACTGACTGCACACTAAGTCTGTTCCTCTTTTTGCTCTACTGAGATTTAATTAGTGAAAACACTCTTTCGACATTTGCGCTTATATAAAAACAAAACTCGCAGACATTGAGCATTTCTGAAAACATTCTATATTTATCGCACTTTTGAAGTAGATTGTACACTGCTCATAAAACTTCAAGTCACTTAACTTTGACCACGCATATACGCACATTTTTAACGACGTTTAGCAAAAAGGAGGACTTACAGTTAGGGAGGACGGGAGGATAAAACATGGAAAAGGAGGATTTGTTGATAGATCACACACCATATAATTTGCTAATTTATGACGATTTTTATTATATGGAGAAATTAAATATTCATGCGTATGGTAATCTGTATTCACATCCGAAAAAAAATACAAATATTATTTACCGCAACTGCCCATCGGTACATTCGGTGGTATCCCTATGTTATGCGCCAGGGGTCGTGAGATTAATTCCTTTTCAAGACGAACATTTGTGTGATGAATATTTGTGTTTGTTCTGTGTTTGGGTGATGTTGATTTTATAATAATATAAGATTTTCCAAAGATTTTCAAAGATGTATATTTTCTTCATGAATCACTCACGGCTTATATATTTTATTTATAATGTCGTAATTATAATATTGTTTAAATAGTGGTAAGGTCACTGATATATACTACACATACCAGGCAAACGCTGCTGATGAAATTTGACATGCTGAACTAAGACAGGGACAGTACCTACTTTTCTTACATTATGAAGTCAGAAAACAAGCATATTTCTAGTACATTGTCTACTTATATAGCAATATTTATATTATATGAGAAATAATTATTAATAAAATCTTATGAACGCTTTGGTTATGGGGTATATGACACTTATATTCATTGAAAACTAGTTTTTTTATGGTTGCTATTCTGCTTTTAAGTACATGATGTACTTTATTCAGTGGTGACATTTTAATTAAACAGTTTTTGAGACTCTTTTTTAAAAATACCGTAATAATATTAACAATTATTATAAAAAATATATTTTATGGGCTAATTAAAGTATTTACTAACATACAAATATATGTTTCATTTTCAAACCATTCCTATATACCTATAATATAGATAAACAACGCTCTTTGGCAAACGCTAACAAAGAAAAACGTGATTAAAAAGCAATACTTATTCATTGGCTGCAATCATTCAGAATCTGCGTAATATATGTATTATATTATGTACATAGTGCTAATTCATTCACAGTGAGGTTATTAAGGAAAAAGCTGCAACCTTGATCATGTGCGCGCGCATTCTTCTCGCAGGTACACAATCAAATCCCGAAGCGCAGAGGCGTGGATGATGTCACCCGTAGTAAATCAACATTATCGTGTGTAGTAACTCCAGTTATCTACTGTATTAAATGTACTTGTTATCAATATAAACAAACTTAGCTGCGTGACGTAGCGGCTGTTAAAGCTACTTATTTCATTATTATAGCTTATTGTCTAGGTAGAGCAACTGACAAACCTCTACAGATGATCACATAGTTTATTTGAGTAAATAAGATGTTTGATTTAAAATTTTAGTAATAGGATAAGATTGCAGTAATATCTTATTGCAATCTTAAATATTAATCTCATCAAATATATCTGTTAAGATATATATTTTAGATCATTTCGACTTGTTGGTACCCACTCATTAAAAATAAAACATAAATCACAACGGGTGTTTTAGGAGAGTCATGTTGTAGTTACGTAAACAGGGCTTTCCCATTATATTCAATAGTTAATAATAAATGACGTCTGCTTGATGCGATGTGCGTGAAATGTGTCATTTTTAACATGACTAATTTGGCACGATTATTGTGAAACAACAGTTTTCGATTGTGTCAGCCCCGACTGGAGGAGTCCTGTGACTGATAAGAGCTGACCTGAGACGTTACTGACGTTACAGGTCAGCTCTGTGGCAAAAGTATTTGAAGGCGAGGATGCCAATCGCCATCGCACAGACGACACAACATCGCTCGGTGGTGCGCACGCGTTGGTGGCGCCGAGAGAAATATCGATCGAAAATATAAACACAATCGAATAAACAAACATTAAAATATTGCGCTATAGCGGAGATTGCACGGAGTGACTGAACAAGTCCCATTCAATCGAAATAGAAACTCGATACTTAAATACTAATTCACGAAACAGCTGATCGCCGTGTTTACTTTGTGGCAAACTGTACAAACTTTGGATATAGCGATTGGTTCGAAATCGTCTATGACCTAATCGTGTTTTATATTCTCGTTGAGTGTTATAATTGGTGTTAAAATAGTGCGCGTTTGCGTGTATTAGTTATCCTTTATCTACAGTGTTAAATAATTCTAGACTGTGAGATGGGTGATGTTCATAGTAAGCTGGCGGGATGCGCGCGACCGCTGTGCTGCAGAGGCGGCCGGTCTGACTCCTATGACCTCAGGGAACTTCCCCGGCCGCCTCGACTGGACTCCTCAAACGGTAGGTCAAGGTGTTCGTAAATATCTCCACCAGTTTCCGATGGCCAACAGTGATGTCATATGCATACATTTTAACATAATTAGTAAAATGCTTTTATATAAAATACATTTATTCATTCTTTATTTGCTGTTTACAAATGCTTAACATAATTTATGTTTGAATTTATTTGCAACAAAGATTATTTTGTTTTAAGTTTGTTATCGATTTATTTTGACTAATTGATAACTTATTCGCTGCACGGTTTTAAAATGAATTGCCCAATTAATGGTTAAAGTATTTGTATTTTATACTGATTGTAATTAAACATTATTATATATATATATATATATATTACATTTTAAAGCTTTACATTAAAGTGGTTGCATAACATAAAAACATTAGCCAAAATCGAAACGTTCTTGTGATTGAATATTTTTTATAAAATGAATGCAACATAACCTCTTATTTTAATTTTAAAGTGTTGGCCCATTCAGAGAGAAAAAAATACATTTACAAATTTATATTTGAAACATTTTAATATTTTATTAAGTTATTATTTACCTATTGTACAAATTAAATACTTTTAAAATAAAACTAACTAAACAAACCAGCTTTTCCTAAGGAAATAAACAATGACAACGTAAACAAATGATTTTTAAACGCTTTAAATCTTCAAAGACTTGCGTCAGAAAATATGCCAAAAACGTTATGAATCGGATTTATTAGCCTCACTTCTTCTTTTTTACGAGTAGTGGTATAAAAATAAAACTGGTGCTGTCAAAGATAAAGCTCGGCTCGGTGCACGATTAAAATTATAGTTTTAATTTAAACCTGTCCCGCTGGTGTTTTTTTGGGGGGATCAAAGTTAGTCAAACCAAGTCTTTTGCTAGGCTATCCACGTTCGAAATATCATTGAAATTGATTCATCGTTTAAGCTTCGCCTAACAGAGAAACAGACAGATAGACTTTCGGTTTTATAAAATTAGTGTGATCGATACTTTAATTTTGTAGACTTTCGCATGTATAGGTAATTTAGTAGCGATCCAAACCGGCTTCACACAGGTGCAGTGAGCATTAAAAATAGTAATCCCTAAGAGATGAAGATATCACGTCGCGGACTTTTTTGGAAACCTTTTTATGGTGTACAATGCTGAAGTACATTATTTTGATCTAATTCGTAGGCTTCGGCCAGCATTGGCAATGTAATCGTAAAAAACGTGGTGTTGTTATTAATATTTTTGTTCTGCTTGGAATTTACAATACAGAAATGATGATACTTTTAGATCTAAAATATCAAATTGTTTGTAGATATGAGGTGATGGTTTACTTCGTACTTAGTACCCCGAAGGTGACATACAATAAATCAGATTAGGGTCGATAATTTGCGTAAGACGCTCATAGTCTCCAGGGTATCTTAAGCAACCTCAGCCACTGTACAGCAGTGTCCGTAACCTCCTTTAAAGGCCGTATATACAGTAACTAGTATGTACATTAAGTTAATTGTATACTTTGCACTCAATGCACTCCATAATGTTATTTATATATACATATAAAATGAGTAGCCTGACCTGACGCAGGTCGCAGGACCTTAACTATACAGGTTAATCTTAAAATTCTGTACTTTTTTATACGCAAGGGAACATTAAGTAAGGATTTTTGAAATTTCATCTCCTGAACCAGTGAAAAGGGGGTGTGATGTTAGTATAAATCTTTGCTATTCATAAAGATTTTTCATTAAAAATTATGAAACACGCGTACTATATTTTTTTGGAAATTATCCTTTAAGGAGATGAAAGAACGGTGCAAAGTTAGTATGAACCTTCTATAATTTAACATGCGTGAAACCGGTGGGGGCTGCTAGTGTTTTCATATATTTGATACCAGGTGTTGTAAATGCCACTTATGGGCACCACCATCATAGTAGCCGAAGAACTTTTAGATTCGCGACAGTAATGCTGCTGCTTATCTATTAAGCCAACATTTGTCAGATTCAGTTCCTCCGTAGACAACCTCTTACGACACCTGGTATAGGGGGAGATACTATTATAAGTGGTTTTATAGGTGCACATACTTCATGGCTACAGTATTACTGGGACCCAAATTGATTATGAAGCTTCTTAGTGCTTCGGTAGGCATGTTTAGACGCCTACACTACACCCGTAAGGAAGCCAGTTCCCTTGTAGTGCAGACAATTAAAAATGCTGATGATGATATTTCAGTAGCTGTAAGTTTTCTTAATGCCATTGGTATAATTCAATAAAAACTCATAAAGAATGCTCCGATAGCACATTCTTGTATTTTTATCTGTATATATTCATTGCTTGCGGTATGTTAAGATATCTGATGCAACAATATTAATGGGATCGGAGTTAGGTAATCTAGTTCTTGTGACTTGACCTAGACATAGACTGATGGATAATTTGGAGCAACTCTTGCCTTATAAATAGTGGCAATTAAGTGTTATCTAAAAAATAAGTATTACGTTTTTTTATGCGATAAATGCGTGGTTCTGTGTATACCTTTAAGAGGAAAACTTTGCAGCAATGTACTATATCTTTGTAAGAATCATTGCATTCTTCTAACTAATAAGAGTCATAATAAAATAGACGGACAAGTTTAATTAAACGTCGGCTAATGCCATTAGGGCCTTATAAGAGATCAATCACATGGGAGTTAAGTCCAGTAATGTCAGAGGTAATGAATAACGCAATCCTTTTCCGTAAATAGGTAGCCTTGTTTTATTTTACCTGCTGTAAAGAGTATTACTACATTTTATTACAAGTGTCTGAATTTATGGAGAAGATAGCAATCTCCTTTAACCAAATTTTGCTGAACAAAACGTTGCGTTGCGTCAATAGAACTTATTTTAACGGCTTTGAAACGTGGTTAAGGTACCCTAATATTTTTTACAGGTTACAATTATCATATAATGTGTGGTGAACGCGTAAAGTGTTAGAAAAGATTTATTGTGACTTAGTTATTTTACGAGCGTGCGTAGCGTTATAAAATTATAAATTTATGGCCCATAGTTTTGTAATTTTATAGTAATTGTAGAAGTCTGCTACAATTACTACTATAGAATACACCAAGATACTGCATAATAACTAATTAACAAACTGTTATACAGCTGCGCCTAAAATCTCTCAACAGTCTTATTACCAATTTGTTATTGTTATGGAAAATGTGTTTTTAATCAAAGTTATCATACATCGAAAACAGATCATATCGTATGCGATTATTCAGGAGCCTTAAACACATATTTTGTACGCGTTGATTATTACCCGCTGTTATTATGGATTTGCCTTTCTTTAGATAAAAAGGAATAGACCTGGCTCTAATTTTAAGGCGTGGGAACCGATATTACTCATTTTTTTTAAAAAGGAGAAGACCTACTTTTTTATATTTTTAGACGAACTCATAAAGTATTTATTATAAGTAGAATGACAATAAATATTTACCAAATTTTACTATAAGTAGATCACAGACAGGAAGGACTTTACAGTACGATACTTGCCGCCTTTTCCTTTGTACTTTCTAAAGAACATGTTAAAAATTACACCTGACAAGATCATTTTCTAAATAATAAATATTAATTAATCGTTTTCCACAAATCATGGCATGGCATGGTTATAACAAAAACAATAAAAGAAGCTCATGTTTCGCCAATAAAATAGCTTGCAAACCATTAACAATACAGTCATAAACAAAAAAGTACTTCTTATGAAGGTATATTGGTTACAGTGACAGTACCACCATATAGGATTAGGACGAGCTCTGTAATGCCATCAAAACGTTACGGTGACAAAGAACAAACAATATTTTGTTATTGGATGCTAATGACATGGAGGTTGTAAGCGCAGTATACATAAGTCGCTTGAACCATTCCAAGGTGAACGGCAAACTGGCCCGGTGACATACAGCCGGACACTGTTGGCTTTTTGTTAACTTATGAGGTATAAAGGACTCGGCATAGTCATCGCAGCTGTGAACTGGACTAGTGATTCACAAATTTTCAATTAAATTGAAGATACTACGTTTAGTTTATATTAGTATACTTGCTGATCCGATAGATGTTGTCCTGTCTTAACTTTACTCGTATAATTATCACAAAAGATTAAGCTGAACACAGTACCTAAGCAATAAATATTAAAATCGGTGCACTAGTTTAGAAGTTCATCCCGGACGAACAGGCAACGTCATATAGTTGACCCGATAGACGTTGTCTTACAATTGGGATATAAAATATCCTATCTCTCAAGTTTCGTGTATTTTTAGGAGATGAATAAATTTGCATTTTTGCCCATGGCAGTTATGGGCAAAATTCCCCCTCTCATGGTGAGGCCAATTTAGTTCAGCAGTGGACGTTCGATGGCTGAATTGATGATGATGATTTTTTCTATAATCTCTAAATAAATTTATATGATAAATGATCTATTTTAATTTGAAGTTTTTATTGTAGAGTGGAAAGTGCGTCATGTTTTTATTCGTCCGTTGAGATCTTTGTTATTGGGAGCTGGCGACCACAATGCTGGCCCCGCGGCCCTATCCGTTTTAACCGACTTTAAAATAAAGTTATGATTATTAGCTACTATTAAATCAGAAACGTATTAGCAAAGAATTTATTACGCTTTAGAGTAGGTGATGCGATAAAATTAGAGTGAATAAGAACTTTTATTACACTATAAAAACAAAATATTTTTCATTCAACTACGCCTGCCATTTTAAATAGCAAAACAGACAGTTGCGCATCAACTTCTTAGATATAAGTAATCAAGGGTAACCTAACTTGTTGATGACTCTATAACAGCAGCAGTTTGAGACTAAACATATATATTTCCTAGGAAATTTATTTTACATTATATAATATATATAATAGTCTGTTGTCTATGCTATTTATGGATTACTATCTAGACGTATTGTTTTATTATGTATTGATAAATAAGTAACATTGACATGCTCGTAATCATCTCTCATTCTTATATTGACTTTTTAATGTGGTTAAACTTTTATTTTAAAAAACTTCTTTCGTCTTAATATAATTTTTCTCATTTTGGCATTTCGCAACATCCTGTTACCTTGAAATCGTTCGGAAATAGTAGGAGCTCTATCTCGCGCCGTTAATTAAAATTTGTTTGTTTGTCTCGAATGACCGGCGAAGCAATAGCCGTCACAGTGCCTTTAATTAGTAATTTTAGAAACCTATCACTCTTCATAGCTGATTGACAGAAGCTTGTGATTTAGTGCTTTGAGAGCTGCCGCGATTACAGCTGTGTTTGTGGGAAATACATAAATCTATGTTTATTTTTACTGAAACAAGTAATAGAGAAGATAGGAGACTTTAGAATTATAGAATAGATAAGAAAGCTGTACTACAAAGAGAACCTTTCGAGCAACAGACATCGATTAAGTATATTTTATCATTTTATTAGTATTATCCTTGCTAATATTCATACTAATAACACACAATGGAACGCCCGGATAGATCTAATCGTGTTATCATAGATCTGGATATTTAATTTTTTTTTAAGGATTCGGCACGACTTTTTTCAGACTGCTAGAGTACGTGCTTCTTCTTCTAAGATGTAAAAAAGACCTCGTGGCTAAAGAAAAAAGCTAATATAGATATAGACTGTTAAATGTAACAGTTTAGTTTAGTAATGTCCAGCTTTGTTAGTTTATGAAATGTAAATTTAGATGTTCACCAATTCTGCACATAAATAATCGATTATCACAACACTAATGTTCCAAAATTGTTTTTTAACTTTTTGTAGTTTTTAGTTTTTGTATGTAATCTAGCCTTCCATCAGTAATTACGTTTTGAAACAAAGAAACAATAAGATTTTTTATGAGGGTCTTGTATAAAATGGCATTTGTACAGGATTTTCGCGGCTGGCCTTTAGATCTTAAACAATTTGTTGCATATTTCGCTTCAATTATACCATTACGTCAACTGCTGGTAATAGATACGTACTTACAATGTACTGCTAAATTGTTTAATAAGTACTATCTAGAATAACTTGAGTATTTAGTAATCACAACTATTAAGAGTATTTAAAAGAGATAAACCAAGGAGCATTTCGCCCTCAGAAATACATTCCTTAAGTCATGATTGATTTAGTTACCCTAGATTTATTGTTGTACTTATTCAGACCTTGTAGCTCCTGACGTATTCTACGATTTTCAAACATTTATCAATGCTTCGTGCGAGCTTCAAGTAGATCTTTTCTCCAATGTTTCTGTAATTGACGTAAAAACATTGACGTTTTATTTATTAAAAATGTATATGATATCGAGACCAAGAAGTCAAAAATATTATTAAATAAAATTAGATTATATTAGAGAATGAATTGTTTCCACTTGTTTAAATATTCTGAATGGTATATCTAATTTATAATAATAGATGTTCAGATTCCCATTAACGTCTGAATCTGTCATAACCTATAAATAATAAATTAATTTATTCGGAGTGCGTGCAACTTGTCTGTCGTTGCTTTATCGGAGATGAAAGAGGCATGACACGCGCACGACATGTTATAAAATATTAGCATTTTGATTTACAAGTCATTACGCGCAAAAAAGGTTCCGACTGGACGTAAAACACAACAGCCAAATCGCTGTTTATTATTCCAATATTCCATACAGGTTGTAGCGAATTGGGGACTACGTCTTTAGATATATAAAAGTCGTGTCACAGTTCTGGTCCGGGATATATTACTGAACCGATTTAAATAGTTTTTTCATAATAAATATTAGTTAAGATAGGACAAAGTCTAATGGGTAAGCTAGTTTATAATAAGTTTTAAACGTAATTACTTCATCAACATGCTGTACACTGATCACTTCCTGTCCACAAACAGTATCGGATTTGGGCAAACGTAAAAGGAAGAAAAGAAAAAAGTAACAGACAGTTATTATTAGTAGTAAGCATTTATTACATGCGATGGCTCGATGACACATTTGGTAGTGTTCATTTCTTGTGCGCCAAAGCGTATCAGGTTTGATTGAAGCCAGGAAAAATAAATAATACCTGAGAAATATCTATATACCGGAAGAGATTGTTTATTTGAACGCGCTAATCTTACGAACCGCTGGTTCGGTTTAAAAAATTCTCTTAGTGTTTCATAGTCCATTTATTAAAAAAAGGCGATTATATCCTTGCAAGTTACTAAATATTTGTCATTTACTTAAGGCATTGTAAAACTTAGAACATTTTAAGGATTCAGACTTGAATGCAAAAAATGCACGTTTTATAGCTCGCATCAACATGTATGGTAAACAGAGATGACTAAAACGGAATATAGAGAAACCTACGCGGACGCCGGCTGAGGTCTGTGTGGGAAATATCTATCTATTAAATGCTTATTATTTCAAGGCAACACCGCATCTCGGTATAGTCGTGTCTCTCCCACACGGGTAATTAAAGCTAAATAAGTCAGTCGTATCCAGATATTTAAACGACGGTTTCTAAAGGTTTCAACATATTTTTTGTAAAAAGGGTTGAGGGTTCATTAAACAATTTAGATCTGGTTTTGAGGGTGCCGGCGAATTAAGGGAGCGAAAATTGTATTAATAAAAAAACATTGTACTAATAAAAACTCACAAATGTGTGTATTAGTAATATTTAATCATAAAAGATAAGATAACCTACATGGTTTTTAAATAGAAAATAAACGACCGGCAATGTCAATCTATTTAACTAATTCTTATTAAATTACAAAATTAATTAATCTTGATTAATCTATGTAGGTGTCTGCAAATAAACAGAGATTCCATTTAAGATTTGAATTTTTTAATTTTATTTAAAGTTTCAATCCCCGTGTGAGCGGGCTTCTACGATACACGTAGATATCTCGCTTAGTGAGGCCTATTTTCTTTGTTGACGCCCCAGTGGTCGAGTAATAGAATAAGCCAAAAAATATTAAAAAAATAAAAATCAATGTTAAAGGAGTTCTTTAATGACTAAAATTACATAACTATAGCTTTTGATTCATATGTAGCGTTGTGACATCAGATGTAAATATAAGAGACAGAGATTAATTAAGTCACAACTGGCCAGTAATTGTAGTAAAGGTCAAGTGCGAAGGTCACCAATTGATTTATTTAGCTTCATTGAGAGCTAAACCCATTACTGTATTGTCAAATTGACGGCCATGTCTTTGTCTCTTGCTTAACTATGTCCTTATTTTAGTTTCAATCTAAAATTTCAAGTTATTGACATGCCAGTATTCTATAAATTCGGCTAAGCAGCTAATTTTCAAAAGCGTATATATATACTTATATTTAAAATATTAATTTTGATAACTTCTTTTCGCGAGACGAGCGACGTTTTATTAAACAACTATGTCTTGTTGTTTCTATCTGTCTGAATACATAAAAACGAATGATATGTAGTGTTGTGAACATGACCGTGTTTTTAAACGTCTACGGAACTTGTAATATTACTTTTGGGGATTAATATTATGAGCCTATATAACACAAGAATTTTAACGATAAATAGCTATAGTAGCACAATTCAATTTCGAATGTAAATAGCTAATTAGAGTTGTTAAGTGACCAATAAACTGTCTCCCGCGATTTTATTATGATCATTTTATTAAGTTACATCGTTATATCTTCACACTTTCATATCAAGCTAGGTTGGATTGCAAGTAAAAGATAAACTGGCTCATTATATTTATCGTTTATTAACTTATGTAACAAATAATATTAATAATTTGTTATCATATCAACTGTAAACTCTATAAGCACCTACTATAGCTTAATGTCGCAAATTACGTGATATGAAACGCTTGTCCGCTTTTAATTACATCTTTGGGCATGATTTACATTGATTGACTTGAAGTATGACTAATATGGTAGCCTTGTTCTATGAATGGATACTATTTGTCGGTATCAGGATGAAGCTTTTCGCGTCTTATTGACATTATGACATCATCGTTGTGTTGGTGGTAGAAGTATAGTGCGGTGTCCCTGAGTGGAGCCTACAGTAGGTGACGAAATGCGCGAACAGACGCACGTTTGCTGAAACTATTAGCGGTTGTGAACTGTGCCGGATAACGAACGAAGTTTGACTATGTTTTGTGTTCTCTGATTTGATCGTGTTTTATTTTATTGTTTGGTTCTGTTATATTTTAAATAATGGAGTACATCAAAGATTTGTGGCGGCATTACTTTGGAAGACGGCAGAAATTTATTATAGTGCCGTTTCAACCAGGTATTGATAACCGATTCGAGTATATTCTTAAAATTATATTAAAATATGATCACTACCACCGGTGTACGTACAATTTATATTTATTAATGATTTCAAAGAACGTAACGACCAAAAACGTTATGTTATTCATTTCTTTAAAAGAATATCTACCAGCCTGAAAGTTTTAGAAACTAGGCAGGAATGGAAGTACGGTTAAAACTTTTAATCTAATATATTACAATCACTTTTAGATAAACTATCGATAAAGATTGAGGTTTTGGCGCGAATCCAGACGAATGGTAACAGTCGATGACGACGGTCGTGGATTATGAATAAGGCAAACACAAAAATTTCCTCCTCAACCCGCTTGTATTATAAATATTTGGCCACATACACACAAATTGTTATTGTAGGAAGAATACAACGGGCTTTAAAATTCTATCGTCTTTAAAATTTAAGGAAAATTTTTGTTTTTCTAGGTCTAAAAGAAAATAAAGAGCAATGATTATGAAATCATCGTGTGCATTCTGTATATGTGAAACAAAAACTGCTGTGCAAATTACGGGCACCAATGTCAAATGTATTTCCTTTCATTTCCACATGCGAAACAAACATCTTATTACAAGGAACAATCATTGTTTATTCTGAATGCTAAATTTGTTGCTAAATTTCTGATGATCATACTTGATGGGTATGTTTATAAAAACTGAACGTTCTGTATTGTTTATCCATCCGAATGTTATTAATGCAAGGGTGGGTTGAACCGCTAAACCATATAATTTTGTATGTTAGGTTGTTTGGTTATAGGACATAACTGTTACTTTTATTCCCGGAAACTTCTGTAAGTCGCGATAATAATATTTATTTCACGCGGAGTCACGGATGCCTATAAGTCGATTTCATTGAATTATAGCTTAAATATGATGACAACTATCAAACTAATTTAAATTATTGGATTAATTTAAGGTTGATTAAATATGATATGCTTGATATGTGAAACTTTTGTAATGTACACAATAATAATAATATTGTAATGCCAAAGTAACTCGTGCGGCGCACGCGCACAACGACATCTGTCATTTTACTCAAGCTATATCTAAAGTAGTGTTATATCGTATTGTAAGATAATAAAGATATAATTATATTCATCCATGCTGTCAGTTCACTCAGTTTGTCTTCTCTTGGGTCCGGCAAGATGTTTTGAGACTAAATCTAGCGACATAGTATCTCTTATTCTGTCAGCTAAATCGTTTCCATCACCTTTTCATAGATGTCATCGACGGCACAAGACAAGGGGTGCTGGCCGTTCAAGGGATCGACTTCTGCAACGATACCAATGGCGAGGACCACCACACCAGTAAATTCAACCTGATGACCCGGAGCGTCGACCGGTGTCTAGTTGTCAGGCGAGGACAGTCCTTCAAATTGGACTTGCTGTTAAGCCGGCCCTACGATGCCAGCAAAGATGCTATTTCGTTTATATTCTACGTGTCAGGTATTTATCAATTGGGTGATGGCTTTTTAATATTAGTAAAATTTCTCTAAAATCATGTCCATGGCCATTGCTATTAATATTTATAATGTATAAGACCCATATTTGTATCACGTCAGTTATGACACAAATACGGGTCTTTATTGAATTCCATATCATTAAATGCATTTAAAATTACTATAAATACATGGGTAGTATAGAAAAAATTGTATTAATTTTCAAGAAAGAACGAGAATGCTTTTTTCTACTGAATCGTGTTCACCTAATTGAGAAAATAAATGTTTAACGTTTTGTTTACATTTTACGATCATAGTATGGAACAACTCCTCTTACCTCTCTTCTCCTCTGGTTATTCAAATCTTCTATAAATGCTTTTCATAAATTCTGCACATCTTCTATACATTGCACAAATTAAAACCTCTTCTCTTTCGCATTGGAGCTAATTTTCCTGAGCATGTTACTAATTACTAATTACTTACTTGTCGCACCCGACAATAGATGCATTGACTGAAACAGATGCGACGATGCGCGGGCCATCCAACGAGATGTCCGCTGCGGTGCCCCTTTTGGAGAAGGGTTCAGAGGCAGTTGGTGTTTGGTCGGCGGTCTACGAGGGGCAGATGGACTCTCACCTCATGGTGGCAATCACTCCTGCAGCAGATTGTATAGTAGCTGCTTGGCGAATGGATATTGACACAAAATTGAGTGGAGGAAGTTCTTTGAGTTACACTCATCCTCAGCCAGTTTACATCCTGTTCAACCCATGGTGCTTAAACGACAGTGTCTACATGCCAGGTTTGTATTCGAAACTGTCTGTCTTAACTGTATATGTTTCATTATACCAGCCATTAGTAGTCCACTGTTGGACACTAGCCACTCCAAGAAAGGAGGTTTTTTGCCCATTTTTGCCACGCTGGGCAAGCGTGTTAGCAATCGCAGAGCGCAGCTATAACGACGGGGACGTCCCCGCCCAGATTATTTGAGCTGCACTGTTTCGGATGGATATATCGCTATCTGTTGGTTCTGGTACAAAAAATATTGCGACAACAAATTGAGAAATTAACTGTCCTATTTCTTAAGCTGGATCAAATTATACATATTAGGAAAAAATATTAAAATCAGTCAGTTATTTAGAAAATCAAGTTTTCTATTTTTTATGTACAAACATTTTAATATAGCACGTAATTTTAAATAGTAGGTATTTTCTAAAATTATGTACGATAGCTTCTCATAGTTTTTTTCTTCTTAATATAATATAATAGTTCTTGTATATTATTAACGCTATTTCTCATTGGAATAGTTTGTTGCAATATTTTAAATATTGCAACAAACTAGGCAGTAACTACAGTCTCTGTAGTCGATGTTCAATTATTTTCACCAATTATAATAACAAACATTTTAGGTCAAAGTCATCGTGAAGAGTATGTACAAGAAGACGGAGGGCTCATGTTTAGGGGGGTGGTGAAAGTGATTAAGCCGAGCCCGTGGAACTATGCCCAGTACGAGAAAGACATTCTGGAGTGCGCGCTGTATTTAGTCAGTGATATCGGCAAGGTAGGTGTATCCACCGAAAAATCATTTGTTGGTTCATCTAGCTTATATAATGTAATTAAATTTATAGACAAAATCTATTTCCTATTTATTGTAGTTGTAAAGCAAGGTCAAATTTGTCAAAAAGTATTTAATATAACTTTTTTGGCAATTTAGTTCAAGTAGTCTTATTAATATACAAGTGTAAATTTGTGCCTGATCTGAGTTATTTTTCAACAAGTGTGGTATTGTAGAATGTTAATTAAAACAATTGTCGAATGGTACCGAACGCGCACTTCCAAAAATAACATGAGGATTTAGTATCAAACGTTTAGTACAATCGCGTTTGCATACTTGCATTATACAAGTAGGTATTACTCATGTAGGCACACGTAGGCGTTTCTTTGCAAGTGCAGCATATTTCTGTCATTTAATTAGTACCAAATGAATAACAATTCTCCAGGTGTTCAATCAAGACGGTGAAAAAAAGAACGATGAGATCATGGAGTTGTCTTTACTAATTGTAGGTCAAAGGTCGAGCCCGAGGTGACCCAATCAGAGTGGTACGTGGCATCTCAGCCGCGGTGAATGTGCAAGATGACAACGGGGTGTTGTTCGGAAACTGGGGCAAGGACTTGAGCGACTACAGCGGCGGAACCCATCCGCTGAAGTGGGTGGGATCACTAAACATCCTGCAGAAATATTTCGAGAAGAAAAAACCCGTGAAATACGCCCAATGCTGGGTTTATGCGGGGGTTTTAACAACGGGTATGTTTTTGCAAAAGATAGGGAGAACAATACATATATGATGATTGTACAACTGGGCTCTGCACGGGGTTAAAGAACTTATGAGTTAGCCCTTATCGTTTTGATATATGCTGTCCAGTCATCGCTTAGTCTTCGATGTATAATTAAATGAATTTATCGTTTTGTGGTACAGTGTGCAGGGCATTGGGAATCCCGTGCAGGCCGGTGACCGGGTTCAACGCCGCACATGATAGTGGCGGTAGCCTCACCATTGACATCATCCAAGACGAGGATGGCACCATTCTGGATAACTTTACCAGTGACTCAGTATGGAACTATCACGTATGGAATGAGGTAAGGAAACAATAGTGAGATATCAAACTTTATTACAAGAAAGTTAGGGTTACTTTAGGATACCTCAACACTCATATTGATTATAAATGTACCCTTATCGCATTTGACAATATAAACTTTTCTAAAGTAACCTTACGGCTTTGGTTCTGTCATAATTGTCGGAATGTACGCTTTAAGTGAAAACACAAATTACTCATCAGAATTCTGCTTGTTTTTAAGTATTGAGACTCATTGAAATCTTTATAAAGACACATGACTATAAATATCAAATTTAGATGAATTTGGTATGGAACCTCCATTTTGGAAGTGAGGCACCTTGTAAATTTATAACCTGTGATTTAGTTAATTGTTTCTGACATAAAAAAGCCATAAAAGCTGTGTAACAATATAGAGGGTTCTGTTCCTAAAAATAATGTTTCTAAAGAGCAGGTATAGATAACACCTACTTTTATTTTGTAATCAAAGTATAAATACATTGGAACATCTGTTTCGTGTAAAGATGCTCTTAGCCGCGATACTGCGACCGATAATAACTGGCGTTTGACTCACCGCAGGCTATCTATATTTTAATACTAAACATTCCTTTCACCATCTATAAAGCTTATCATATTCTATATATTCAGAAATATAAATATGGCAGTGAGGTACCGGCAGAGTAGAATAGTACCTTTTCCTGTATCGGGTATCGAAAGTGGCGTCTAAGGTACTAGAACCGGCAGATACCCTTTTGAAGTAGCGTAGCTTAAGGGTGCACATCAGCAAGGGTGGGCAGAAGCATTAGCATACCGAAGCTATACTCTGCAGTTGCGACTACGTATGCTTATGCAATTATACGCAAAAATTCATTCTATCTTGGGGTGGCCTAAAAGTCCAGCAGTGGATGTTCGATGGTTGCTTTGATGACATTGATAATAATGAAAAGTGTTAGTTTCTTCAACATTATTGATACCTAAATATTTGCACATTATGATAAGTATTCGAATGGCCATCTTCACGATATGGTTAGGGCTATGTAGCTATATTTATTTGAGTTAATGCGGTTTGAACGTTATATCATTCTACCAACATATAAGACGAAATTAATCATGGAGATATAATAATAATAAAACAATTGTCGAATACTTGCCTACCATGAGGAACCGCAAAATTTCTTTCGATATCATTTGTATCCTATGTTGTATATAGCTGATTCATAATTAAAATATAAATTTACTAGCATTCCACCCGCGACTTGAGATACGAGGACATTTCTTTGCATCTCATCTCTGAGAATAGGCTATTCTCCAATTTCTTCATTTTTTTTTTAAATGTTCGTATATATCTGATAATTCATTATAATTTTTATTTCAGCAAAATATGACCGATTTATGCCGAAAAAAAAATATTAAAAATTTGTCGTAAAATATACGCGCCAAAACACCATCCGCCATTTTGGTGACGTCAATAGTACTAAAATATTGTAACCTCAAATTGACATTTGTCATTGACACGATATTGAGTTTGTCGGCTTTGTTGAGTTGTTTTTATTTATATAAAAAGATGAGTTTCTATAACCCGTATCGTTGGTGTGTTGCGTTAAATTGTAAGAATTCGACATTGAAGACTCCAGAAAAGTTATTTATTACTATTCCGAACGATGTTTCTGTGAGATATGTTTGGTTAGAACTCGCGGGACAAGATCCTACAAAATACTCTGAAAAATCTCATTTATATATTTGTGAGGATCATTTCGATGTAAGTACATTTTAAAACAAAATGATCAAGTTTTTTATTATGAATTTTTCTAAAGTTTTTCTAAATAATTTACCCATAACCTCAAAATAAGAAAATTTCATTGAATTACACCTATGAATCACACAAATGATATTGTTGTGATAAAGTAATAGAAAGATTTACTTACATAGCTGTTTTTATATTTCTGCATTCGGCAGAAAAGAAATCTGTATTACACGCAAAGAAGTTTGTAATCATTACCGCATCTATCTTCGGTAAATTAGTACTTTCGGCTTTTACAAATCCGACGTCCATGTTTAATTATGCAAAAGTAGCGTAATAAAATACAAAATCTCTAAAATAAAAGGAATTATACACAAAAAAAGTAAAAAATTAAGGAACACAGTCAGTTGTTTACATTTAGATATTTTAGTGCTTGTGACGTCATTCTGGAAAAAAACATGGTGGACGGTGTTTTCGGTCACGTGACTTACAGATAATAAAACTCGGATTTTAATTTTGAAATATAAAATTAATCTTAGGTTTTTATGGAATAACGACATTTTTTTTCAATTCCTCACGTTATTATTTATTCAAGTAACATAATGTTATATTTTTTTGTTGATAGATGAAAATAGCCTATTACAAGAACATTACAGGGACAAGTCTACGAAGTCCTCTAACAGCTAAACTGTGTAAAAATACTGCCAATATCTTTGGAATTTCATTCAGATCTGTTCTTCTGTTTCGGCGTTAAATAATATGAAAGATCCATCCATCCAAACTTTTAAGTCATTAATTTTAGTTGAAAGTAGGATAACGGCATATATTATTTAATATGCCAACTATGAATTGGCTAAACAAAAGTCATATAGACATGTATAATTTGTAAAATGCCTTAAACGACTTATCACAGAGTCAGTTCAATATGAGAGATGTGTGAATCACGATAGAATATAAAACAAAGTTCCTTCCGATGTCTGTGCCTGTGTAAGTATATCTCTCTATCTGGGCTTAGATCTTTAACACTACGTAACCGATTTGTGTGTTAATATATAGAGTGATTCAAGTGAAAGGTCTATACTAATGTATAAAACATGGATAACATAGTAAAGTAACACTGATAATTTTAGTGTGATGTGATGTTTCAAATGTGAATAAAATTTAATAAAATTTTTGCGAATATATTGCAAACGCTGGCAGAACCCGACGAGATAGAACTAAATAATATACTTCAGCATTGTACACCATAAAAAGGTATACAAAAAAGTCCGCAATTGTATATGTCCATCTCTTTGAGATAAACCACAATAACCGATTTTTCTATTGTGTCCACCTGGGCCCGATGGCGCAGGCAGTGATCCTATCTTATGCGTCAATCCCCAGGTTCGATCCCCACCCAGGACAAATATTTATATGATGATATTTGTGTTTGCCCTGTGTATGAGATGTTGTGTAAATCCTATTTTTATCCTCATTAATCCCGTGCGAAGCCGGGACGGGTTGTTATATTATAATAATTTGTAACAAACTAGAGATATTTTTATGTAAGGTATAGCTTCTCTTAAACATGTTTATCTTTAACAAGGAATAGACCAAGCAGTGGTAAGATATAATTGAACCGAAGTGAGGTACTGGCAGAATAGAATAGTACCTCCCAATGCACCAGGTGTCATAACAGGCGACTAAGGTACCAGAACCTACGAATGGCGGTATATCCATGCGAAACAGTACGGGTCAAATGCACAGGATGGGGATGGGCAGCAGCATCCCCGTCCCAATAGCTGCACTCTGCGATTGCAAACACGCTCGCCCAGCGCGGAAATTACGGGCAGCAACCTTTTTTCTTGGAGAGGCCTATGTCCAGCAGTGGACTTTCAATGGCTGGTATGATGATAATGATGATGAACTGAAGTAGGGTTGTCGTAAAATAAATGGAAACAACGTTCTCTATTCCCAGGTGTGGATGGAGCGTCCCGACTTAGGCTCCGAGTACGGTGGGTGGCAGGCCGTCGACGCGACTCCTCAGGAGATGTCTGACGACATGTACCGCTGCGGGCCTGCGTCCTTGCGCGCTGTGCGGGACGCGGAAGTGCAGCGGCCTTATGACGCGGGATACGTGTTTGCTCAAGTCAACGCTGACAAGGTAAGATAATTCAATACGATACCATTGTGTTTGTACTGACAGCTAGATGATATTTAGTGGCGTCGCTGCCTTGACTGTGAACAATACATCTTCTGTTAATAGTTCCTTAACTTCATACGTTGTTTGAAAAAGATGTTTCTTAGCGATTTGACCGTTTTTGTCAACTGCTTATATATGAGGTAGACCTCATATATAAGCAGTTGACAAAACTGGCATAATACTACGCGTACTGGCAGTTGACAAAACTGGCATAAACTCTATGGCATAATACTACGCGGACTTTGTTTCTCGACCTGGTCTAATAAAAATAATCTAATCGAAATACATAACAAGGTTTGTAATTCCAAATTAACAGCTTTGAACTACATGCGTATAAAATGTATATGTACTTAAAAATACGTTTTTTTTTTCTGACCGTCTGTTTGTTTCGGATATTCTCTGAAAAGGCTTAACTGATTTTAACGGGATTTTCTTTGGCAAATAACTGATCTTATAAGGAGTAACTTAGGCTATTTTATTATTTATTACTCTCTCGGATACCTACGAGTAACTACACAAGTGAAACTGCGGGACGCTGCTTTTGTTTTTTTTCTTTGTTAATCTATCTCTTACTTATTTTTTATTGGATACCAAATATATTCTTTTATTAATAAGGATATCTTATATATCTTGCATATTCCTCTATTACCATTATTATTATTATTTTCTAAACAATTAATCATAGTTTTATTTCACCAATTGCAGTTGCTATGGAAGTATTCTGGAGAAATTCAGCCTCTTAAACTCCTGGGACGTGATACTGTATCTATAGGGCAGAAGATATCAACAAAAGCACTTGGCCGTATGGAAAGAGAGGTAAGTTTGACTTGAACGCCTGTTGTAATGATATAGCAAGTTTTCTGAGATGTGTAGCATAGGCGGTTGCAGTTGCCTTTTTTGTAGGACTGGTTTATATTTCCCTTATTATTTTGGCGGGCACAACTTATTTTACATTTTGAGGGACCAATGCATGAAATTTTTGCATGAGTCATGCTTGTGTGTTCAGGTTTCGTATCAAGAATATTATTATATTATACATATATGATCTACGTAATTAATTAAATAACAAATAGTAAGAAAGAATTACCTGTATCTTCTGTTATACAAAGGTACATAAATACTTATATGTGACTCGTAATGATGATATCTCATGGAGTATTCGAATGTTTGTTACAATATTCATTCATGATAAATAAGCCATTACCTAAATTCTGTTTCAACGGGATGTCTCATACTTTGCTGAATTAATATGGTTTTACCAATATAAAGTTCTTTAGTTCTCACTTCCAAAAAGCATATTCCAATTATTTAGTATCTGGTTATACTCAAGGTTGAAGTGACAACGGCGGACTATTGTAGCAAAATAAACACAAGTTAAGAACAAAGAGTTTAACAAATCAAACTCCGTTACAGGACATCACAGACCTATACAAGTACCCGGAGCGCACCCTCGAGGAACGCACCACGATGGAGAAAGCACTGCGTCGTTCCGGCAACGTCTTCGCACGGTATTACCTTAACGACGTCTTTAACGACGTGACATTCGACTTCGAGCTGCGAGACGATATTAAGATCGGTCAGGACTTCACTGTTGTAAGTAAACCTTTTTTTATACGATTTACTTTAATTCAGGCATTTTTTATACAAATGTATAATAATAAAACAAAATTGGTATTCAATCACCGATACTATACCTACCTGTATATTTCATATATATAAATGCAAAATTACTTGTTTCAGGTCCTACATATGAAGAATCATTCTATGACAGAACAATACACGATCAAGGGTGTATTAAGGGTAGACACGGTGACGTACCGTGGCAAGACCGGCGACAGCGTCAAGCGCGCCGACGTCAACCTCGTGCTGGCGCCGGAGCAGAAGCACAGGGTGGAAATGCTCGTGTCTTTTGATGAGTATTACAAGAAGCTGGTCGATCAGGTAGGTTATAGTGATAACACGCTACTCTTCAACGAATATTAGCTATTCTGCCTATTATTAGGTAATATTTACTTTGGGAACATCTTGGCTAGTTTATATTACGGAAATCCATAATAGAAGTTCATCATTTCTCTATATTCTATACTTAGGGTGGCAAAGAAGCGAATGAAGAATTGTTTTTATTTGTTCTAGTCATATATTTAAATAAGTTGTAAATTGAAATTATAACAAGTCAACTACTTCCACATATGCATTTAATATTCGATCAAGTTAAAGAAACTGGATACAAAGTAACATAATCTTTTACGCGAATAATAGACAAACTTATTATGCTATAGGCATCATTCAACATTGCTGCCTTGGTCACAATAGTCGAGAAGCAGTTCGACTACTTCGCCCAAGACGACTTCCGAGTTCGGAACCCGGATATAAAGATCAGCATCGAAGGCCAGCCTGAGTCAAAGAAGGAGTTCAATGTTACGGTGACTGTGGAAAACCCTTTGCCTGTGTCGCTCAAGAACTGCAAGTTCTACATCCAAGGACCAGGGCTTGATACTCAGATGAAGATCGCGTTGGATGAGGTAATATTGCTTTTACAAATTGAAATATGTTTTCAAGTAATTGTAAAAGGGCAAGTAGAATTTAAGTGCTTCACAAAATATTTATTTACCCTGAGCCTGAGTACTGATTAAAATTAACGAACTCCATATAGTTGAAGAATGAAGTAATATAAAGAATATTGAAATTACTTTTATGTTATTATAATTAAAATAGGAATATAACAAACAAGCTCTGACAATTGCCCGAACTTGTACACAGCTTGATGACCAATATTTGCTTGCTATGTTTTCTACTACATTTATGGATACAATTTTACAATTAATTGACAGGCTGATAAATATATGAAAACTCAATCTTGGCCACTATTGTCATATAAAGAGCATAAACTTTTTTATTGGCCTCGTAAAGTAACTTCCGATTATGTCTGAACCTTATGAATGATATTTCATTTGTACACAATTATTGAAAGGCCCGATGGCGTAGATGGTAAAAATCATGGTCATGGGTTCGATCCTCACCCAAGACAAATCATTAAATGATGATATTTGGGTTAGCCGTGTCTCTGTGTTAAAAATATATATTTAAGTATTATATTTGTAATTCCTCTGTAGTCTGATGTCTATAACACAAGTTAAGCGACTCATCGCGGAGTCAAGTCGATGTATGAGATATTGTGTGAGTTTATTATTATATTATTTGTCATCAGTCGGTGGCACCAGGTGCAAAAGCCACAGCGCAGTTCAAACTGACACCACCATGGGCCGGTCGTCACCAGATCTCCGCTAAGTTCAACTGCAAAGAGCTGCGCGACATCGACGGATTCCTCTCCTTTAAGGTCGCCATGCCTTCTGCCAGCAACGGCTATACTTCCGATAATGTTGAGGTCAATAGAGTATAAACTATATAGGTAGTGGTCTTACTGTAAAAAGTTTTAGTTTGCCTTGTTTATTAGAATTTCATTAAGGGCAGTTAAAAGTTTCAAGAATTGAGCTGTACCTCTTGATATCGTAGGCTAGTAGTAGTACTGAAGAGGCAAGCAAAATTCTGATTAATTAGTACTTCAAATATTTAAATTTGTGGCTGTAATTTATTTAGCTACTTATTAAACGACAACCAGTGAAAAGTAAAAGTAAAAGTAACCTAAAGAACACACTTCTCAAGATGTTAAATTATTAATGTAAATAACTCGTATTTTGTAAGAAATATTTATTTGAAATAAGCTACTTAACCTTATTTAATATTGTTTATGTTACCGTGAAAGTTAAATTACATGTAATACTAATAACAGTCAATTTCGATTGTAATGTTTAAGCACATATAATTTTTTACTTTTGCCTATTACCTACATAAGTCTGATGGAAATTGATCAAATCATATTGATTTTGAAAAAAATAAAATCAACAAGCAAACTTTCACAATTTGATCAACTATTCTAAACAAAATATGATTTAGCAGTATTAGAACTTTTACATTAATATGTACATAAAGCGTCAGTTAAATCTATACAAATTTATGATAATTTGCCAAAGCAAACTATTGAAATTTTAATTAAACAAATCTTAATTTGTGATAGGTTTTTCCGCCGCCATGTGAATTTACACAATTTTATCGATTTAATTCGATATCGTTTATATTACATTAATTATATACAAAAATTTTGTTTTATTTTAACATTATTATATAATGCAACCAGTATCTGTAATCTTACGTTTTAATGTTTAACAAAAATCTTATTCGGTTATTTCATGAAAGACAAAGTTTGTCACATTATATTAATGTGACAGACTTTGACATTTATTAAAACGACAAAGTCAGTTTACTTTACCGTCAGCCTATAACTAGGTAAAAACAAAGAATTGAATATCATACAAGTTTGTATAAATAAAAATGAAAGTCGGCCCTTAAATAAGAGGGGGGACATCAGGGTTATCGATAAAATCGGGTGAAGGTTGTTTTTCTTCTATTTTAAATCTTGGGTCTATATAGTCTGGTTGTGATTTAGGCAGGGTCATTTTAGTGAAATCTAAAATATTATCTGCTGGTCCTATTTCAAGATATTCTCGTTTGGTCTCTCCTATTCCAACATATTCTTTTAATTTATTGTCTGTGTATGATTGCTTTTTAAAAGTTTGCTTCGAAAGCACAGGTTGTTTAAGCACGCCGTTTGCTTTTGGCATGGTAACAAGTAAGTGCCCCGTTATTTGGGAGCGTTCGGCCTTTGAGTTTGTAATATCTACTTCCTCCGGTAGATGGAGCTGAAATATTTTTCCCTTGATTGTAGCTCTTACATAGTTAGGTTGTACATCAATGTCCATTAGACTCGTGTCTAAATATTTATAGATGGCTAAATCGAGTACATATGCACCTGGATCACTATCATCAAAACGAAAATCAAGTTTCGCTTGATTAATATTGAACGGCCTTCCATCAGGGGCGAACATTTTATATACACGTTTTTCAACAACCTTTTCATTTGTTTCATAACTTTTCTGTTTACGTAGACGCATCCGCTCAATTTCATGACGCACTTCAGGCGCATGTTCGCATTTCTCAGCCCAAAACTTTTTGTTCTGTTCATCTGGGTCCAAATCCTTATATTCATTTTCCCATTTAGACTGGATGTCTCTGTCTAAGCGAGACTTCTGTTTTTTCCTTTGGTGTCTGTAATTTTCTTGCTCAAATAATATATCAGATCTAATAATCTTCAAGTTTTGCAAAGCTTTGATTCTATCAGAGCGTTCAATATCTACACCATCAAGGTAAGCGAGTTGCGGCAAGGTGCCTATCACAAAATCGCGATAATTATCGTAATCTGTACAAGGATTTCCCGTCAAGTATAAATTCTCTAAATTATAATTGCCAACGAGGTTTTCAACACTCACTATCTCTCCAATAAAGTTAAGAGTCAGATCCAGTTTTTGCAAAGATTCACACTTTTCTAGATTTTCAATTATTTCTATGTTGTTCAAGGCCAAATTAAGGTAAGTTAAATTCTTTAACTTGTTCAGATTTTCTATTTTTGCGATAAGATTGTTCTGCATCAGTAGTATCTTTAGCTTCGGACACCAGTTTTGCAAAAATTCAATTTTTTCTATATTTTCTTGGTGAAGTGCAATCTCTTCTAGAGGCTCCAGTAGGCAATCATGATGTTCCGCCTTTTTACGGACCATTTCCACTGTGATTCGCACCATTTTAGGTAAAACTTGTTTCTTGTAATACGTTTCGTAGTCACCAGATTAAAATTGAATAAACAAACAGAGGTTGCCCAGCAACGAAACCGTCCATAGAGATGACAGACCACAAACATTTCAAAACGACCTAAAAAATAATAAAATGTTGTTTATAAATGTATAGTTGTTAGAATATAATTAATGAGAAAGAAAAAAGTAATTTTTCTAACGAGTTTATACTATCGATATCATTAAAAAATATTTCTAACGAATTCACAAGAACGAAAACATCCTAGCCACCGAAATGATGAAAATAACTTGTAGATCGTGTTATATGCACGAGAAATATTAATTTCCTTTTTAATGGCTGGTAAAAGATCCTACAGATAATGTAACAATAATTAATTAGACAAATATTTCAGTAACAAGGGTAGCTGTTAAATTACTTTCACATGTTGAGCAGAACTAATTGGGATGGGGGTTCGCATTTATTAAGTGGGAGTTCGGTGGTTGGGCAAAGAAGGGCAGTCATAGAATCAACAAGATCTCGAATTATCTGTCGATCTCGGCGGTCGGTAATCCGTCATTTAACATTCCTGCGGTGGCACCACTCGACCGTACTAAATTAATATCGCCGTCATGTATACGGTATTAAACATTTTAAACGATGCCATTTATAATATGACGTTCGGATATCAAGTCGCGAGAGCGCAACATATTTTATTCCGAGAAACTGCCAAAAGACAATGAGGTTGAAGGATTGGTATCATCAGAGGTTCGTTTTGTTGTTAATATCGGTCGGTTTGTGGGTTAAAAAACTTAGAAAAAACTGGGGACGTTTGGATGAAATAAGGCTTGACAGAGGGAAATACAGTGTTATTAGAGGTGCGCAGGGCCCGGCGCCCCGCGGTCTGTGTGTGTTTAGGGGCCGCAGCGGGGCGCCGCCGCTCCACGCGACCTGCCCTCTTATTGAAAGCAGCTAATTTAACATTCTCTTGTTTAAATAAACACTTAAAATGGCCTAGTCGAATATTGAAATTAAGTTTGTTCCTCAACATTTTTATTAATTGCATGTACATTAATAATATTTTGTCAACTACCTTGCCTTGTTACGGCTGTTAGACTTCCTTTAGGTACCAATGAAAGTCGATAGATGGCGCTGCGAGTATGGAGGTATGATGTTTATGAAATGTCTGAATATATATTGCAAGGTTTTAATATCATGGAATCCTTTCTGGTGACAGAAGTAAAAAGAATATTTTGTGTACAGTAATTCATACTCTTATATATTATGACGAAAGTTCAACAACGATTTTTGTTAATAGGTAAAACAATTTCTCTTTGAAGCTTTTAAAGCAGCTATACAGTGCATCATATCAGCCATAGAAAGTCTACTGTTGGACATAGGCTTTCCCAAGATAAGGGGAATTTTGCCTAGATTTGCCGCGCTGGGAAGACGTGGTGGCAATCGCAGAGCGCAACTTCCTTAATTACTTACCCTATTCCTAATATTTGTTATTTTTTGTCGAGCTTTCTTTTGGTTTAACATAAGCAACTATACAGGATCTTTTCCAAGAAATATTTCTTTTATCTTATTTAATTAGATTGTAACGTATTTCTTCCATGTTTTCTTATTAACGTTTTAAAGCATAATATAAGTTAATACGATCGGTCTATTGCACCTCAATAAGAATCACTGGGGTGCAGCATGTTCTCGCAAGTGTCAGAGCAAGTCAAAACAACCGTCATCACCCCGACACCATCGCCAAAAGGTAAAAATAAAATCGCCTCCGAGAAACCGCAGGTATATTTTACTTATTGGTGTCCTGAGCTAAATTGCGTATAAATGTGACGAGGTATGACATTTATATTTTTTTATTCTTTAATTAATCTATCCATTGCGTGCTCTATATTTTGTTTCTATCTTTAATACAACTTCAAGATCTGTAAAACCCAGATTCAAATTTAGAATAGTAAATTTATAACTAAGCGCATTAAGTGAAGCCATCATCACTAAGCTAGGTGAATTCAGTTGACGGCTCTATTTTTTAAATCAGCCATCATTATGAGTAACCATGATCATTTGCGATTACCGTCCATTCCACGTAGAATCACAGCATTTACATTAAACGCCAACCATCAAATGGGCTAATAATGTAATGAGTCAATTTCGCTTTTCGATGCTTAACTACTGGCTATGAGGGTTCCCGATGTCATTATCTAGTACTGGAAGTGTTCATGTATCAAATGGTAGATTAGAGCGAGTATGGTCGTCGGTCCGTCTGCGGCCGCACCGGACCATGAGCAGCAATCTGGCGGCGGCATCTCCACTCGCGCGCAATCACCGATTCGTTCCGGCGAGGGCGAGGCGGGGGTAGGGTGGACGGGGGAGGGGTGCAGCCGGCCCCAGCCCATTCTCACGTAAATAATTACCGGCGAGTCTCAAATTACAAGGCGCCGCTACGGCCTGCCGATACATATTCATCAGATGTTCGCGCCGCGCGTGACAGCTTCCTCAGGGCAGCTCGTGGTGCCCGCTCCGCCGCGCCCCGGCTCGCTGTTCTCAGGCAGAAACACGTCTGCCTCATCACGCTTAATTAAAATGAACCTGCCACTTCTAGATTAACTTCTGCTGATGTTAATGAACTTTTGAGCGGATTGTGTAAAGATCATTGACATCGCTCAATTTTCCTAACTTTCAAATTCGTTATGTAAATTCTGTAAATACGAAGTTAGTTTGGAATTGGCGCATTTGTTTATATTTAGGATTTTTTTTAAGATCTGCTAAAGATCTGAATTTCGTAATTTACTGTTAGGTATCCATAGATACCGATTTCCATAGTTGAGAATTATACCAAAGTTACGAAATTATTATAGCCGCCACGGTATGTTCTTACTCCTACTAATTGACTCGTCGATGTCTTTTAATTAAACGATGACTATCAGCGACGTAAAGGGAGCTAATAACCATAAACTTAGAAGGTGGATTATCAGCGCCAATGAAATTCTAATTAGAAATATCGCAGCTCGCCGGATGCGTCCTAAGCGATAAATTATGCACTCGCCGAGGAGTACTAATTTCGATGCCGACAAATTTTCCACAACCGCGATTTTAATGCGTTTCAAATAATGTCTGTAGGCAACGCTAAATGATAAATCGTCAGAGGAACGCCCCCGAGCCGAGTTTAGTATAAATGAGTGGAAGTCCTGTTCCCGCGGGATGGGAAGGAAGAGGACGGAGGCGTCTGGTAAAAAAGGAACGGTTTAGGTGTGAGCGCGATGGTGTTGAGATAATAACAGTGCGGCGAGCGACCAGCGCCTTTGACTTGCCGCCGCTCGCCGGCTGCCGAATATTACCATTAGCCGCAATTTGAATACCTTCACACTAAATGCTATTCAATTTTGCAACCCAGAATCCATTTGCATTTTCACATCAGAGCAATACCTAAAACAATGGATTTGAGATTAATTTTAAGTTATTGAATGAAGAATTATTGAGTGTAATGATGAAGCTATTGAATGGTTCAACTGGTATAATTGGCACACCACTATAAAATGTATCTCCAGCATTAATTTTAAAGACACTGACTGTACCCGGAGGTTGTGAGTTTTAAACCAATTAGACCTTCCCAAGAAATGGGAAATTTCGCACATAATTGCCGCGCTGGGAAAGCGTAGGTATTGATAATCGCAGAGCGTAGCTTTCGCGATGGGACGCGACATCTGGTACAGGGGGAGGTGTACTCTATTCTACTCTGCTCATCATCTTTATCATCATACCAGCCATTGGAAGTCCAATACTGGACATAAGCCTCTTTAAAAAAAAATTGGATTTTTTGCCCATAATTGTTGGGCAAGCTTGTTCGCAATCGCAGAGCGCAGCTATCGCGACGAAGATACTGCTGCCCATCCCCTCCCTGTGCATTTGAGCTGGACTATTTCAGATGGATATACTGCCATCTGTCGGTTCTGGTACTTAAGTCGCCTCCTACGACACCTTGTGCAGTGGTAGGTACTATTCTAATCTACCGGTACCTCACGGCATACCTTGGATGAATGAATATAATGTTGCACGTATTTGACGGGCCCGATGGCGCAATCGGTAGAGCCTCTGTCATAATAGAGTCGATCCGCAACCAGTATCCGCGACAAATATTTTCTGAACACTTGTGACTTTTGTTATTCCTCTGTTGTAAGATATCCATAGCGTTAGTATTTTAAGCTGCTTACTTTGAGACAATTCAGCGTGTGTGTGAGATTGTTGGTTAATATTTATTCTGTGTATTATAGGAAACCTGTTATTACATATTGAAATTCTTTTCTTCCCTGGCATGCGGGATGCAAGGTCACATCTACCTGGCCATAGCCCATGAATAAGATGCAAGTTATTAGTGAAGCATCCAACCGGTGTTTGGTGGAATGTGCCGGGAGGTTGGTGGGGGGCGTGCCCTGGCGACTAAAACAAACAAGTTAATTGTATTTATTCAAATGGGTCCCCAGTCTCATGCATACGCATGGGGAGCTGCCTTCCTTGCTATGTGCGCTGTCATCTAGATGCTATGCAAATTGCAAGCAATATCCACAGTTTACATAGAATTTACGAGGTGGTTAGACCGATCTTTAATGTACAAATATTGTTTTTTTAGATTGCTCGCTGTATCATTGTTCTGGTATTTAATTTACTAGCGGTCTGACTTTGTTCGGACACATTTTTTTTCCCTTCATTGCGCTAACGTGAAGGCTTCAGTTATTTAACCTATAAACTACCTTCCTGAACACTAAAATTAGGTATTACAATTTCTATCAATACAACATTACGAATATGATAATAATACAGAAGTTATTTTTCTCTAGACTTTGGTCCTGAGTATAATACGTACATTATCCGAACCTAAAGGACGAGTGAAAACTTATTGATCATCGTGATTATTATCATTACACAGCCATTTTGTTTTTGGAGAACTGGCATGTTTATATTTTACGGTAAGAAAAAGTCAGTATACGTCAATACATATACTTAAATAAATTTGGAGCGTCTGTTAAAATAACTACTTTATACTAAATGCATATAGATGCATACACGGTATATATAAGAAAATAGCAATTTTTGTCTGTCTATCTGTTTTTGTGAGGTAATCTCTGAAACAGCGTAACCGTAGATATAATAACAACTAGGATATAATTAGGCTACTTAATATCACACTACAATTTTTAGGAGCGGAGCATCAATCAAAAATGTGGCACAAACGGACGAAAACTTTACGTTTGAGAGCTTCCGTTGCGTAAACGGTAGAAGTTACGCAAAAATAATATAAAAACATGGACGAAGTCACTGCTACAGCTAGTGAATAATCTACTGAGCAACAAATGTCACTTGGCTGTTTTGTACATTAACAAGTCTTGTAAATGAACTGTCCGTTCATTTAAAAATAAATAAAAATATAATAAAATCACACATCTTTAATTGTTCTTCTTTTCTATATATTGACCTAACTGCGAGATACAACGTTTATAGTAGATGTCGCAGACGGCGTACAAGATGTCGCAGAGATCTTGTACGCCAAGTGTCGTGGGTTCGACTCCACCCAGGACAAACATTTACATGATGAGTATTAGTATTTGTTCTGTGTCTAAGTGTTAAATGTGTATTTAACACTATATATTTTATTTTAAGTTTTTTATTTGTGATTCCCCTTTTGTTTGATGCAATGTATGAGATGTTATGTGAATTATTTATTTTTATCTTTGTTGTTATAGGAACTGTCGTCTTAGTGTACAAGACAACCGAGTGACATTTCGTTCCTTAGTAGTTTATTTACATATAGTGGTGCGGACGAGCAGCCACGAAGGGGCGGGGTCGGTCGCTCGGCCACAATGCGCGCGCGCACCATTGTTCGTCGCGACCGCGAACCGCTAGAACAATCATGTTTGTTTTCGGTAGTGGTTACTACGAGTAACAGCTCCTGAGAGTGACGTCAGTGACTTGCTTTCGAACATTCCAGACTGTTTGCTGCGTCATCTCTTGTTAGAGACAGAGTTTGAAGCAAGTGACTGACAGCCAGTGATATTTTTCTAGAGATCACTTTTATCGTGCATTTTATCACATATCTAAATCTTAATTCAAAATATGTAGAGCTTACATATTTTGTATCGCCTAAATGCGTTTTCTTTTGTTTTTGTGTGGAGTACCGTCGGGGCTAAATAGTAGTACTCCCTCCAGTACTAGGTATCGTAGAGGCGATAGAAGGACCTAAACCGACAGATCGCGGTATATTAACCCAAATTGCATGTTCGAATTGCTGTGTTCCGGTTTAAAGGGTGAGACAGGCAGTTAAGGCAAATTATTGGCAAAATGTTCATTGTATCTTCAATTCACTAGGTTGGCAATATACATGTGATATCTTTGTAATGAGACGAGTCTCTACAGGCTGCGGTCACGTTTATCATCAAGCGGACGGTATGCTTGTTTGCTGACATCATTACATAAAAAAATAAAACCAAATATAATTGCAACGGTAATGATGAAATGCGTTTTGGACATTAAAATTCACAATCACGACAGAGTATGTTGTGTACTACCGTGATTTAAGTAAATTTCTAGTTCAATATATGTACTCGTATGTGTTTTGTGAGCACTCAATTTTTGAATGCACAATGTAGCGATATTGTGTGCGCCAAAACTATGTAATTGAATATTTATATATAAGAATTTCATGGGATTTTTTGTCCGGAATAAACTTCTAAATTACTGAACCGATTTTAATTCTTTTTTGTTTTCTGTTTACAGTTTGTTCGGATTTTAGAGATATGATAGTTTGTATCTTAATTTGTACTTGCAATATTTTTTTATAATATTGGCTATGATATAACTATGTTTGTCGAGTTCACTAGTATAATACTATAAGATGCACAAACCTCCGCCACAATGGCCACCCAAGATTTTATGTCTGGGATATTTTCTAACACGATAATAGTAATTGGTACTTGATGTAAGAAAATATTTTATTTTTATTGCTTAAGAGCCGGACTTAATCAACTGATTCAAACAAACTGCAATGTATACCTAGTTGACAAATATCACTGTAAACATTTCGTAAGATATGATCAGCCAAGCATCTCGAACTTGCTTGCAGATATTCTTTGGATTCCTAAATTTTTTCAAACGTTTAATTTACATTAGCAATGAACTATAGCGAGATATTGTAGTGTTATATCTGTATTGTGTAAGTAAACTAGTCTAACGAAAATAGTTTTTTTGATATATAGTAAAAACCGTATCAAAATTCATTGTAAAGAAATAAATTGAAACATATAAAGGTTCAGCGTATAAAGGGACTGCTGGACAAACAAATGCACGTATTATCATAGTATTAATGATTACTCTTGACTCTCAGGTAGATGCAGAGAAATAAGAGTCTGAATGTCACTGAAGATTTATATTGAGCACTGATCTATATATATATATATATATATATATATAATATTATAATATTACTAACTAACTTACTTATGTAGCGCGAATTACGGAGGGCACGGGCAATGACTGACTCTGTCGGCCGGCCACGATTCTCGCTAACTCGCGAAAGCGCTGCTACAATGTGTTAAACACGGCAACGTGTCCCTACACTAGCTTTGTTTTATATTGCAGATATATTACTGTAACATCTTCTAATCTTTCTATTTGATACTATATTTTAATAAAACTGGCTTTTTCAATATGTAATTAGCTTGTTATTGGCCCTTTCTGAGGTAAGTTTCTCGTAAGATAGATTTACTTTATTAAAACCATTTGCCTAATGAATATTTTATTAATGCCATAAGGCCTTCGATTCGTGCAATCCCGGCGAAATAGAAACAGTATCCATTCAAATGACATAAAATTGAAATAACCAGCAGTTGCTCATAAAAAATATTTTATGGCACAATTTTGTAATATTTTTAGCGAATAAAGTATTCATGAATATCATAAAACTTTTTACAAATAAAATATATAATTTATTAGTTTGGTTTGTGCTTCCTCAGGCTCAGCTCTCAAGGGTATAACCATATAATAGGTATCTTAGTTTTTCTATAACGGTATGACCAGCATAAATATGAGAAAGCATAAAGTTTTAAGCTTGTGAATAATTAATTATAGTGTTCATCCAAATAATCAAAATATGATATGGTTAGGTTATATAATTGTTATGGACTCCAAACCGAATGTAATATTTGGTTTCGAGGAGGTATTTATTATACTGCTATTAACTATACTTTAATATGTATATTGAATTGACCATACGTCAGTATATATATTAGAATCTAAAAATATACAATGGTGACCATCTGTTTTCAAACCTTATAAATTCTCAAAGCGCATTTTATCAAACGCCAATTGTCAAACGACAGTTATATTTAACGGCAAAATGTTACTCGTGCTTTAGAAAAGATAATAAAACGTTCGTTACGATTTCTTAAGTTGTCTAATGCTTCGAGCTACTTTTATATTTGTTCTTGCATAAGAACATTCCGCCGACGATAAAAAACACACCAAAAAAAATGAA
Source organism: Heortia vitessoides (assembly GCA_020976665.1). Taxonomy (NCBI): domain Eukaryota; kingdom Metazoa; phylum Arthropoda; class Insecta; order Lepidoptera; family Crambidae; genus Heortia; species Heortia vitessoides. The sequence goes on from JACJUM010003174.1 coordinate 6,898,289, forward strand.
ATCGTGAAATCGGTCCAGCCGTTCAAACGTGATGCTGTAATAAGGGAGGCAGGATTCATTTTGTTATATTTATGAATAGATTAATATTACACAAAACCTTGATCTTCATTTTATGCCAGTGTAGATAACAAAAACATATTCAACATCGATAGCTCAAAAAATTTCGTTCAAAGGTAAGAAGGTACAATAGGTAATACTTTTGCTTCGTCCGAACAACACGATTTTGATTGATTGTCCGAGCAACACAAATTTATTTTTATTTATTTAATTTGCTCTGATTTCGATGAAGATAGTCTGAAGAACGTAAAAGTAGTGTTTCACTTTAGTTTCATATATAGTTTAGTAATAATTTTTTTTAGTGTTGATGGATAAGTTTAGTTATCTGGTACCGTAGAGAATGTTTTAATGTTTCAATCTCAGTAAGTACTTTAAAAGTCACTTTTGAATCGCTTCGTGTCGTGTTACTAAAGTAGGTAAACAAACAGTTTGTAATTTTAAAAGAAGTAATTTTCGTAACGTATTATATTGCGGTGATACAAAAATTTATGATATCAATTGTTTCAGAAACTGTCAAGATTATGATTAACGCTTGGACTACAGATTAGTTATACAGTTATGACAAATCGATGCAAACTGATCGATGAAACAAAACCCTTAATAAAATGTTATAAAATAAATCTCAATGCACTATGTTTGGATACAAATTGAGAGAAATACTTATATTGAACGGCACACAATCGCTATAAAGAAATAAAAAAAATGAAATCTGCTCAGACTCCCTCCGTAAACTAATTAGAGACATGATAGCGCTACCACACGCCGCATAAGCCGATTTGTGACGGCTATGCGTCGTTCCCCAACAAAGGTACAAGCCGAATGTTTATTTGCACAAGATATTTAGCCACTTCCCCGGCGGATTAGAGGCGGACAAAGACGGGGGCATCGGGACAGATAAAGTGAGGCTAATAGGGAGGGCGGCTCCCCATCGCGCAATGAATGTGTGATTTAATACGGATTACACTGGATACGGACTCCGCTTGTGCACAGATCTGGCTAATTGAAAAAATGTTCTACAGATGATTTTATTTATTTAGTTTGATAATATATTTTTTAAGAGTATCTTTTTTAGGCATGTAGTAGCATGGATTTAGATGTCTATTCAAGTTTTGTTCTCAATAAAGTCACACTCCTGCCTGTGTTGTTTTTGTTGCGCCAATTTCGTACTTTTCATCTCTTTCTCCTTCGAATACTGCTGCATATTATTATATTAGTAAATATAAATCTTAAGTCTGTATAGAACATATTGGACTAAGAGAAAACAGTTTTGATTACTATGATAATATTTGTATTGGTTAAAGGCATATGTGTTATAATATTATAATAAAAAAACTACAGCGTAGCGAATACAGAATGCAGCGTTTCACCCTTGTGTCCGGAAATGAAACTGCTTAAAAATAATGTTAGACGTGTTTTCTATTGTGGGCGCACACCACGACCATACATAAGGATGGTTTGCCATTGAATATTCTCTAAACAACATTAGACGTGAATGGTAAATTGTCAGTTTGTCACCGAGACGCGACAAGAGACGGCAGGCGTCGGCCCCGGGGGGTGCGTCCACTCCTCATTTGCTGACTTTTCCATAAACACACTTTTTTGGCTATTTCAAACTCCATTCGAGATATTCCTTTTGTTTTTGTAGGATCTCGATCTGTTGAGAGATTTTTTCTTTTGGAATGAATTTGTTTGAATTTTGAACAGGCCTTGTTGACAAATTTGGGAGATATTTAGATTTAAACACTTTAACAACTTTACAAAAAGGTATTTCAATTTAGTAATGAACAATAATATTTTATCATATTGTAAATTAGAAATTGTTTCCTTACTTAAGAGGCAAAGCAAATAAACTCAAAACGTTAAATATTATCAAACGTAGATATATTTGTTTTTACATTACGAATATAAACATTAAAGCAGAAAAAAGTTAGATGCTTGGAGCATCTTACTACATTATCCATGTTAAATAACAAATAAGCATATGCCTCTTGCATGCAAAACATAATTTAGATTTTTAATATTTCTCAATGCATTCGTCTGAATATTTGATGGTTGTGGTGGTTACATTATCAACAATAGGCGACACCGGTAGCCGCTACTTCACTGTAACGAATAATTAAACGGCCTTACATTGAAACGCGATATGCTAGGGGACCGATCGTTCAGCCCAGACAGACGACCTAAAGAATTTCCATGTTTGTTCTTTTTCACGTCGCCGCAAACCGAGTTGGTCCCACGAACTGCTGTCCCAGGGGCCTCTTCTCATGTACCAATTGACAGCTCTGACGTTTGACGGCTATTGTCGCGTGACATGTTGACATTGCCAACTTGACTTCTGCCGGGTTCCGCATGTAAATACGGAAACATTGGCGCACGCACAATGTACGGACAAATTAAACAAAGGAATAACTGGATTTTTGTCGGCGCAGCTGCTGTCGCGTTAAAACGTTTTTGATGATTATTGTACGTCAACGAAGGGATATCGTGAATAAAAGAGGACAGATTAGACATTGATGTCCACTGGGAATGGAAGCTATTTTATTTAACTGTCAGTAAGTTATTCGAGATTTAATGCATATTTTGTTTATTATATGACTAAGTTGACAAACAGGCAGGAAGGAAGCGTCACCGCAGCCTATAGGCGCTAGAATTATACCACAGAGAACACATGGATATCACTAGCGTGTCAACTTGAAGATAATTTGTCATACTATCCAATAATCTCAATGCCTCTCTTTGTCGTCAATCCGGAACACAGCAAAGCGAACACTGCTGTTTGATGTTAGAATTAGGTGAGAGTACCGATGGTGAATATGAGGTAGGTACCAATGCATACGACCATTGCAAGAGGTATTCTTGTCTTGAATTTTTTGTTTAGCATCGGCGTACCGACGGTGTACAGGCATTGCATTTTTGACTTGCTTGGTTATTTTTGAATATTCGAGTTGATGATTAAAATGCCTATATACATTTCGATTCCCGTAGCTGTGAAAAGCGTATAAGAACAAACGAATTCAACTATTGTTTTGCTTGTCTTTCAGATTTTATTAATTATAACGATTAGTTGCTATAATTTTTGCGACAGTTATGATTGAATCCACCAGTCCTATGGGTGCATTGATTAGAATCATCATCGTAGCATCTCACAGTCGTGATCATTATCATAACCTGATTACGTACCGACGCCGTCACTTGTTTATTTTGCCGCATTCAAATTTTGTCAATGCTCTAAGCTTATTTGTTTCATCGCGTAATTTATGATGTGTACACGTCAATGACGGATCGGCGGTTATTCTCGAGCCATTTGTGGCATTGTGGCGATCACACCCATTCGGTTTGGGACAATGGTGGGATGTAACGGGCCGGTTCGCCAGCGGGACTCGACACGTCACAATGGGAGATTAATGGGCTCCTTTTTGTTATCACTCGAAGCTATTTACTCGTTTTTTGGCCTCGTTTCATGGTTCATTATGCTTTATAAATATCGATAATCGGTTATTGCCATAATTGTAAGTCAAAACAATGTTTTTGTATAAATGGAACCCAGGGAAAATGAGCTACACAAAACGTTTACAAATTTTTTCTTGTTTAACTGGGATGGCTAACAAAGAATATATATTTCAACCGAGATGACAGTGACGGTACTAGTTTAAAGAGAAGTTTGTGATTTAATCATACTATTATCACGTTACCCAGTAATTTTACTGCGTAGACCCTTCCAACCGGAACGCATAAATCAGCGGTAGTAATATATGAGAAGGTACCTTGCAATGTAGTCTATTTTCATAAAGAGGTCATGTGGAATTTAATCAGAGTAGATTTATAATATCTCTCTAAAAGATTTGAGATGCGACTTGACTCGAAACGTAGAGAAGGAGATAAACGATGTAGTTTGAATGCAATATGAAACAGGGCGGAGATGGGCATTTCCACGTCTGCCCAACGTAGTCAGTAGTAATGATCAGCAGTAAAATTTGCACAGTATTAGGCTGTAGAAATATGTGAGGGCAAGTTTGCACATGACATTCATCAGGTCTGAAATGTACGAACAATCTTAGAATTTTAGCTATCAAAACATCTAAACTTTACTGACTCTAGCTCTTTTGACGGGAGATTATAGTGATTTGAGCGTAGATATGTGAAATCAAAAGGAAGGTAATTTAGGAGGTACTTAAGAAATATTAACGACATACCGTAATGTTGAGTTGGGTCTCATAGAATCGTAAAAATGAAGTGATTGCGGAGGAATCCACATAAAACCGTGTTTGAGGGATGTGGTCGCAGGTGATGTCGGAGAGAGCGCTTTTTGGCTATAAAACGGGCGTTTTTTGTCACTTGGGCTATTAAGTGTGCGTTTTTTGTGTCGCCTTGTTAGCTGTCGAGTTGTTGTTACGTTATCATCGTGTCGAGGTGTCGACGCCTCCAGCCGCCCGCTATCAAAACACCATTCGAAAGGGTCATTAAAAATGATATAAAGTTTAATTTACAACTTCGCCGCGTCTACGGATTAACGGTTATCGGTAATGTTATGCCCATTTCAGGCACTACGTGAAAATTGTTTTCTTTGTCGAAATAAAGTAAAAGGTTTTATTGCTTAATATTCTCGCGACGTAGCTCTATCTATAGTTCGTATCCTAATTGCTTGGTGTTTAATGGATAGCACATTGATAGCCATTCTAATATTAGATAGTGGTAGTCAATTATAATGGTGTTGTCCCATCTTTGGACCTGTAGGTAATGATTGCCAAGGAAAGATTATTTTATTAGGGTTTAGCATTAAATACTTCAGATTCGTCTAATGTGAGCTCATGTGTGACCTCGGCAAAAATATATGAAGGAACGCAGAGAGCAAAATGTATATTACAAATACCAATAACATTAATGTTTCCTCATTTGTGGTTGCATTCCATTGGACGATCTCTACTACGATCAATAAAATGTGACTCGATGATAATACAGTGCCCAGTTTTCATAATAAAAACAACGAAATAGTAAACAAAATAATTAATAGCTACTTTTCGCAACTACATTCTTGAAATAACCAATTAACTATTTCCAGCTTGACCTAACTGGAAAACTGAATATTTTCCGCTTAGGGGGTAAACTCTATACCTCATAGTACCAACGTGTGTTGGTGTTGCTGATCTAGCGTTTTATTTTCAAAAGACTTTTCATATATATAAAAGAAGAAATTGACTGACTGACATTATTACCGCAGGGCCTAACTAAACTATGGGGCCTATAAGGGTTAAAATGAAACTTTGGGGTTCCCTTTACAACGTAGGGGAGCACTTAAAAAGGATTTTTGAAATTTCACTATCTAAGGGAGTAAAATAGGGGTGCAAAGTTGGTATAAAACTTTGCTGTTTTTGAAGTTGTTTGATAGAAAAGCAGTATAAAGGTTCTTCGATGAAAGTCATCAACACTTATAATTATATATTTTTCCGAAAATCATTCCTTAAGGTGGTAAGCGGGGCAAGCAAAGTTATTATGAGAGTGCTACAATTTAACGGGGGTGAAACTGCGGGGCATTGCTATTGATAATAAAAAGCTAGGGTTAGTCTACTTCTTTAAATTCAATTACACATAAAAAATTAGCTAACCTGCATCTTGTATTCAAACTACTTTAAAAGGTCATATCTCACGAGACCTTAAAAGGTTTAATTCATCCACATCGACTCTCCGAGGTTATTTTGTAAAGTGACCACCAATTAAGGTTTGCTGGGCAGTCTAGCGTAGCTGGGTAGTCTAGCGAAGCTGGACTGTCAACATTAGGGCCAACAGCCCAGAGAAACTAAAAAAAGGCAAAAATGCGTCGAGTTGCGAAACCTGCCAATGTTACATCTACGGTTTGTTCCAGCCAGAATCTATGTTGTTAATAATTTGCACTGCACTGCTCTATCACTTTGCGCTAAAAATCTGTATAAATGTCATCGAAATAATGTATTTAATAGAAAGTTAAGAATATCCCGTATTTCGTAAATCATAGTACTTACAATACGAAAATTTCTGAAGTAAGTTGTTGTCGCGGCCTATTTATTCTAATCAAAGAGTATATGAATACCACATTGGCAAACGTCGTGAACATATAGTCGTCACCGAGAGATATTCCATTATTTTTGTATACGCAAAACTTGTGAAATGTAGATACATCTTATTAATTCACGTGCGTAAATAATATAACATTAAATAAAAAAAGGGCGACTTACGGGTACGCAAATGAAATTGTGGTTTTCCCTAGACTTAAAATAAATATGTATCTAATGGTAAAATAAGTTATTGTTTATTGTGGAGGACGTTGGTCTTAACAATTATTTCGAGATATTTTTAAAGACATTATAATTTAGTTGATATAGTGATAAGAAGGCTTTGAAAATCATGAATACCTAGTGAAAATAGAGTGGCTGATAACATTCGTCACCTGCGCAAGCGTCGAGTCGAGTCGTGCGTCGCCGCGGGGCGTGCATTGTCAAGCTACACACCACTTCCTACAATGATTTACTGCGCACCCATAAAGGCGTTGTCCCACCACTAAAAGATACAAAAGGTGCTAAAGAAAAAGTCATATATTTAAAGTCGAGCGGACGGATATAAAAGCTGTGTGAACCTCAGACTAAGGAATTGACTTTGAGCAGACCTTCCGAACTAATAGATGACTTTAGTACGGTTGCTAAGACGAAAGAATGACCAGTCGGTGTAATTGTACCTAGAAAAAATCAGCCTTGTTGGTAGTCAATACGTTAGATACTCTTATTAAAATGAATAGTTCATTAATTCAAACGTTTATTCGGGAATGGTAATTTTACATATCTTTTTGTCTAATAAATTTTATATAGTAATTTACTACATATTAAAGATTTTTATTGTTTAATTTACACATTATTTCCATTTTTAAGCTCGCCTATAATCAAGTACATAAACATAGTTCATAGCAATATTTGGCTTCCTATTGACTCGTGAATTGGGTAGTAAATGGTTACATTAGTCTTAGATTGAAATATATCAGTTTTAGTGTTGCTCGCGAGTGTTTGTTTACAGCCGGATTGCGCACGCCTTTTGTTCCGCACTCTGCGCCCATGGCGGATTCGTCACGATAGTTCTCACGTATTGGGAACAAAACCTTTGGTTTAGCATTCGGTTGTTAGTGAGTGCGGTTAAGATATTTTCATATAAATCGCATTGGGATAAGAGACAAGAACAAATTTGATTGTTTTATTTATGAGGCAAAAGTACAAGTCAACGGGCCTATTATACTGTACAAGCTAAAATGAAACTCGTAGTAATTAAGCACATCTAACTAACAAAAGGCGTCTAGGTATATATTTTCTACAACCTTTACCAATACTTAGATACAATCTTAGGCAGAATATTTTAATGATAAATTAGAGAAGGATATAACTATGAAATCAGAATGCGTTTTATATCTTTTTGATAGACAGAATTGAAAAATACTTATTAATTTATGTTGGTGCTTTGTAAGGCGTCAGCGAAAGCAATCCCGGAACGGCAGCGGAGGACTGCGGACACCTAGTTTATGACCACATATTGTCCTCTAGTGGGTATCGTATTAAATTGCTTATTTTATGGATATTGCGGACCGACGTGACGTTCGCGGAGAATGCACATAAATCTCGGGCCAGCCGCAATCTGACACCTCGTCACCGCGCTCCATTTGTTTTTTCAGGGGACCTTTCACCATTTGCGGGACTCGTGTCGACGTCGACTACCGCCTTACACAAAAAATCAGTTAAACGCATTCGTACGCAATAATCTGTAAGGATTTATTCCGACCGCGTCGGCCACCCACGTGGTGCCCGTATTTCTTCCTGAATGAGCTAACTTCATTATTGTGGCGTGAGATACAATAGTTAAGAGCACGATTTATAAGTACAACACGTTGACTTCTGTTTATAGCTAGCGGCGGGGCGCGGGCGCAGCGGGGGCGGGGATTACGTGCGCCCGCGCACCGATTTACGACTGCACCTCGATAAAAGCTTAAATACTCTCAACTGGGAATAATTCAATGGTTGGTATGAGCTGCGACGTAGAGAGGCATTGTTGCCGGCCGCGCGGGCGAAGGGCTCGCTTAATGGGCCTCCGCGAATGTTCGACTTCTTGGCTTCCTATTTTACACGGTCGAGCCAACTTTCCATCGTGTATTCAATGAACACAAGCAGTGGACTAATCAAGCTAGCCACAAGACAGATGTTGTTTTGACTATTTTCAGTGAGTATTAAATTGAGCTTGCCTTTTGTAGTCAGGAGATGAATTGATTAACACTTAATGACTTAATTCAATTTAAATGCTGATAGTATAAAGTAAATTAAACTACGACTATTTACTGTAATTGATGCAGCAAAAAACAGAGTATAATTATAAACTTGGAATGAAAAGAATAAATTGGGATATTGCGTGATAATAATGAATGTATATAACAACCCTGCGACGCTCCAGGTATCAAATCTAATTGATAATTAACTATTAATGTATTAGTAGCGCATATTAGGTAATATATTATATATATTAAAATCCTTAATTAAAATATTTAAGTATAACATTTATTACAGCAAAGTAAAACAGAACATATAGTAAATAAAAAATATAAAGTAGCCGCTTTAAACTAAGTATTGTAATTTTTACATACAATACAAGTTTTTACTTTATTTGTAGCCGGTAATCACGGTTCTAACTTACTATAGAAAATATAGCAATTATTACTATTATTAGCTACTAATTAAGATCGTAAATATAAATAAAACTAGGCAATTGCAAAAAATATATAACGTTGTCTTAAGAATGTTTCAAGTGCCCTACTTGAGAAATTCTTAATGCTGTATTTGAAATTTATTGCACGTAATTTGATTTATTTATTGTGATTTGTTTGTTAGTTAATAACTTGGTTAATTAGTTTAAAGCATGTTGTAAAAATCATAACAGAATAATAATTAGATGGGCCCAAAGGCGCAGATGTCAGTTATCCTATCTTGTGTGTCAAAGGTCGTAGGGTCGATTCCTACCTACTCAAAATATTCATATTATGAATATTTGTAAGAATTTTATTTGTGTATCCCTGTTGTCTGATCTCCATTTAGCAAGTGCTTTAAGCTACTTATCTCAGAGTCAGGACAATGAGGTGTTGATCCAATTTATTTATTATATTTCTTATTCAAATAGGTACTATTAAAGTAAAGTGAGTAAATTATATTTATTTCAATGTCTACAACGGAATGATAGATACCCTTAAGGATCGTAAGTCGTTTATTGTCATGACTTATTTCTTGCTTTAGGAAATCAACCGCCAATTAGAAAAAAAAAGTTAGCGGATCGTAGATTATATGATAATAAAGGGATAATAAGGTAGGGTACTTCAGTTTATTGTTTGATATAATATAATAAATTACCACATAATTGTGAGCAGTCCTATTCCTTACGAAACGCAATTTTAAATTTAGGTATAAATTAAAATGATTAATTTTTGTACTTGAGTACTTGAAAACAAAAATAAATGATTGTTTATCAACATGTTGTTTAGCAATCACACTTTTAAAATACATACTTTTTATATTTATATTTATACATGCGTAAATCCCTAAAGTCTTGGCAAAAATAAAGACTTAAACAATTTGCAAAAAAATAGATCGGTATTTAATAACATAGCCAAATAAAAAAGTTGTCTCAGCGCCATTTAGTTTTGTTCTTGACTTCCACCTGTTTTGCTCAGGATTGCAGCGCCATAAAATGTACCGAGTAACTACCCTGGTATTTTGAATAACTTAATAAACGTAGGATTTAGTAGTGGATTTCAAACAACTGTAGAACAAATCTTGTAATTAGTCAACAAATATTAAATATTATTATAATCACGGATCTAACTTACTATAGAAAATATAGCAATTGTTACTAGCTACTAATTAAGATCGTAAATATAAATAAAACTAGGCAATTGCAAAAAATATATAACGTTGTCTTAAGAATGTTTCAAGTGCCCTACTTGAGAAATTCTTAATGCTGTATTTGAAATTTATTGCACGTAATTTGATTTATTTTTTGTGATTTGTGACTGTGATATATTTATGATATATATATATTTATGACTGCGGACTGTGAGATCTAAAAACTATGAGATAAACAACTTTTTTTATAAATAAATCTGGCTTCAATACCAAAGGCAAGCAAATACTTGAATAGTTGTAGAAAATACAACACGTTAGACATGTCTATAAAACTTTTTGATTACCCTCGATTTCCCTGATATCCCGTTATCAGATCGTGACTTGGCACCTACAAGATCAACCGAGGTTACACCCGTTCGAATAAAAAAATATCATGATGATGATGTCGGAGTACGGAGATGTCGTGTAACGTAGGTACATACAAAAAAAAGCATCGACAGTCGAATAGAGAACCTCCTCTTTTATTTGAAATCGGTTTAAATTAAGGAAGCCTATTACAGTCATCAACTTCATTGATCAGATTAACATTTCCTCGCGGAGGCATAGCAGGCATAGTTGAAAGCAAATGCAGATTTACCTAGATTACGTTTCTATAGATTTGTCGTGTACGGTACTAGTACCTACACCAGGCTACAATGGCAGTAGCACTTGAAGGTAACCCAAGTCGCATGAACCGTGAATCTCCATCGCTCTGAAGTTAGGAAGTATTTTCTATATTTATCTGTTTGTTATTGTTGCTAATTGTTAATATTAGTAAAAATACTAAAATATAACACAGTAAGATATTTCGAGGGGTCGGATGGGTGCAATCTGCAATCAGGATTTGCATTTATGTGATGAACATTTCTGTTTCTTCTGCGTCTGGGTATTAATATATGTTTCTAACAATATTATTTATAATTCCTCTCATCTCATATCTCGAAAAATTAACAACCATAACCGTTCAGGCCTAGACCAAAATGTTGAAGACTTATTTTATAACATATACGTTACGAGAGCAACTTGCAATAATTTTGAAGCATATTTTAAGCGGTTTCAATCGTGTTGCCATATTTTTAAAATATATACTTTGACGGTTATTTGACGGTTTAAATTATAAAGTAAAATTATAAATTATCTTCAAGTGACAGGATTGGCGACACGCTAGTCGTGTCTTTGTATTGACACTAGAGTCTATAGATTACGGTGCATTGACTATCACGCGGACGGTATGTATGTTTGCCATCTTAGCAAAAAAAAAAGATAATATCGTTCGTATATACTGTTATGTAGAAGAGTATATAGATTTAAGAATGTCACGTTGTCAGACTAGCGAGAAACTGTCTAAAGACTAAAAGAAAAAGTAAAAGACTATGAATTATTTTCTTTAAGTCTTTTGTTTAGATATAAGCATTTATATATATAAATATATCTTTATAAACTTATAAGTTAAAACTGATTAATAGTTACCCGAAGTTGCACGTTCGTTAACAAAACATACTTGCATATTTAGCATTTACTCTTTCCCAGTTCCAGATACAAAAGTTAATTTTCTTTGCAAATACTTATTGCGGTTACTCACGAACGCCTCAGCAAATATTCTGATACACACTTTATTAATTTGAGACAGTATTTTATTTTACGCAAAATCGAATGTGGTATCAAATTGGGGCTGAGCTCAACCGAGTTGCCAGAAGTTTAATTACAATAGATTCATGGTAAAAGCTTTTTCGGTCGACATTTTGACAAAAACTTTTGTGAACCATTAAGTTATAAAAGTGTATTTAGATTAATTTTAACGATTCATCTACTTTAATTAAATTTGAAGTCGTAAAAAATAAGCTAAAGTATATAATATTTAGATACTTCAATTTTTTAAAAACTAGACGTTGATTATCGTTATCACGGTGCTAAAAGTTTTAAGATGGGTAATAAGTAAAATAATAAAATAAATTTAATTATATTTTCAAATTACACGATGTATAAATATCCAACGGTAACAAGAACTAGTATATATACCTGTAATGTGAACTAGAATTTACAATTGGATCTTACCTCATTGACAAGGGAATTAGGTATCTCGCTAACCACTGGTTAGTTTCGAAAACCTGATCACCGATAGAAATCTAGCAAAGCCTTTTATAGGCTACGCTATTATTAACTGAAACATATGATTATATTTACCGTTTTTCAACGGAAACTTAGATTAGCTTTCTATCATCGAAAAGTCAATAAAACGATTCACTGTTTCAAGATATGAAAATAGCTGTTTGAGTCATATGAACATTTATTTTTAACCTTTACATGAGGTAGATAGACCTCATATAAAAAGTTGTCTGCATTGGTACCCCATTCTCTTTCTACCGCAGTATTCGCATTGCTGTGTACCGGTCTGAACGGTGAGAGAGGCAGTGAATTTACTGGATAATATCGCATAATATCTTCAAGTAACAAGGTTAGCGACGCGTTAGTGATATTACGAGCGTCTATGGGATGCAGTGACGCTTTCTAATACGCGAACTGTATTCTTGTTTATCGAACTGGTCTAATAAATAAACTGAAAAAAGGCCAATAGCAACAAGAGAGTAAGTGAGTTTATTGTGTTTATTATATCGCTTTCAGTCGTAGGACGTCCACTGCTGGGCCTAGGGGGCCACTATAGGCCTTATTCAAAGATCAATCATTTAAGGTTATTAGCATATTGTTGTAGGCCTATAATTGGGGTTAGACAGGCATGGTGGTTGCAGAGCGTAGCATCGCGACAGTGATGCATCTGCCTCAGCCATCTCTTACAACGCGTGGCACAAAGAGCATTGCATTTATTATTTGTGAATCCGTAAAGTTGTGAACTACCCTGGATACTCGTAGTCTCTAGATTGGGTGCTCTAGATGGCTGATGGAACTCAGCCGGCTAGAAAATAAATAATCACCCTACCATATACCTACGTTCTTGTTATTTGCCTATGCCCACAAGTTTATGGTGGGCGTTGGCCACAGATGAGATTCTACTGATTTCTCAAGTTACAAATCGCAAATTGACCGACCACCCAACACATTACTCATCGTTCTAAGAAATTATGCTAAATGCACTTATTATTAATTCATGACACTAATATTACCAACTAGATTTGACTATATATTGTTACGAGTCTAGATTTCTTTGCACTTCTTTAATATGCCCAGTATGTCGAAACCTATCGCAAATATTAATTGTATTTTTACGTAATTGTGAATACTTATTCATATTTTTATTTTCTATAAATTTGTGTAAACGAAAATCTCGAGCACCCTCTCATATTTGAATGAATTTATTAATCCTTCCCTCTTTCTATTTCCGTAGAGATCCGTATACATAAATAGCGCTCAGGGACTTAAATAGATGTCTTACAAATAAAACATTTCAGTAAAACTTTTTAGAAGACATATTTTTTGTGTGGTCTGTTGAAGATTATAGTTATCTACAAGGATTATCCTAGGCTTTAATTGCTTGGAAATGTTTATAAGTATGTTACACTAGAACCGGTGGTGTCGTATAGCAGTAGCTGAGCGGAAGGTTAAGTCGCATAACGATCGGTAATAGGAATCCAGTAACAGTATTGATGGCAGAGAGTGAGGCGCGGAGGGCATAGGGCGCGCTATTTCGGTGCACGGGGAAGAAAGCTGGGCCTAATCCGGCGCGCGGGTGGGCGCAACCCGACACCGGCGCACCGCGTGCGCACACGCTTACATTTGTCATTTATAATGCGAGCGATTTGTTGCTCCTCACCTCGGGCCACTACAGCCTTTTTATGCTTACTTATTCTTTATTCAAATATTCAAGCCGTGCGATGTGTGCCATATTTTTTATGTCAGTTTATGACATCAGTTTTTCTCGTTTAAACGGCGATATTTTTGCAGGTTGCCAGGTGACAAAGCTTGTATTGCTGGGGCCAAAATAATGGTTTGAATAAATAGGTATGCTAGGTATTTACTTGTAAGCATTTACATAATGTGTGAAATTTCAAAAAAATACATATTTAACCCTGTTAAGTTCGTTTTTTTGGAATATTATAATATTCAAACTGGACAAATTTCTTGTGCAGGAAATTAAAAGGCAAAGGTTATAAGGACTGAACACGGGTATGACTTTTAGACCGGTGCATTTTACTGATTACTGATGAAATATGCAATCAGTTAATAACTAATTGATCAATTCAAAACCATAAAATACACAATAATTTGCTATTGGTAACCATTAATCAGAATGGCACTCAGAAATAATTACTTTGTCGAAATTGATTTTCAAGCCCAATCGGTCGACTCATTTCACGGTGGCGTGCCTGACGTGTTGCTGATTTGTTTGTATTAACTTTTTACCACATTCAGCTTTCTAATGTTGCACAATATGGCCAACGGCGTCCTGTGTGGCCCGGCCATGTGTGTGTTCGTTCAAATATTTGGTTGCCATTTTAAAAACTCATTGACATTTCGACATTCGATTTTCAAAATGAAAAAATGGCGCCGAGGTTCGCACCAGCGAGTTTGCACAATGCCTTGGACCTTTGTGTGCTTCCGAAACGTATTCTTGTAGCGTTTCCTATGTTTTTTATGCCGTGTCACTGGTGTTTATATTGTGAATGAATTATGAGTTCCGTCACGTTTACAATGTTGTGACTGGTTTCGCTGGATTATACCGCTTTTGTATCTATTGACGCTCTACACAGTACTGTTTACACAGCAACAGACTAACGGTTTTGTAGTGGCTTTTCGAATTAATAAATAAGTATCAAGTCACGCTAAATGCACGTAGTCTGTTGCAAATATTGTAGTTAGGTGTAGGTACGTAATGACTTTTGTGCATATTCTGTGGTTATTGTATTTAAGCTCTCTTCGCCGTGTTTTTCTTTGACCGTATCACCTTCTACAATTACCTATTATTTTTTGGATCGTTTACTTATTACTTATTTTCAAAAATTAACATAGAGAACAATTTACAAAAAGCATGTTTACTAGCATTAAGTAGATGTATTTTTTTCCTTACATATGAGAAATTGATGAGTGGTTATGTTTCGTACCTTCTACAGTTGAAGTAACATTACACATTATAGAAGTAACGCTTAGAACATTCGTATTATGTACAAAAACAAAGCAATATTCATAACCTGAAGAGACTCGAGAATAGCCAAAGTGTTTGGGATATTGCGTATCGTCATAAAGAACAACTCTGCAAACGCCATTTGGGCAAATTGAAAAACATCCGAGAGGCTCATAATGCCTCTTAATGCCTCACCCCGAGAGTTATAGCCCCTTAAGTGTACAGTATTTTTCATATTTTCGCAAATAATGAGAGTGTTCGACGGGAACGTAGTAAGGGGCGTAGCGTAGTACGTTACGTGGCGTTCGTGGTTGCAACTGAGCGAGAAATGGAAAGGCTTGCCGACGCTCGTCGGCGCCGTTCCTCGCCCGAGAAGGCAATATTTCATGGTTTATACCTAATACATGAAGACTCGCGATGCCTGAATAGGCGCCCCATGTTGTTCTCTCATTTCGCTTAAAGGGGAATGAATTATTAAAAGGCTTTTATAGATGTCATGCCGATGTGTCGTAAAGTATGAAACATTGCCAACAGATCGCGTTGTGAGTTTATCTAATTGTGAGGTAAATGTAACGTTGTCATGACCTATATGAAAATGACGTATTTGTTTGTAATGTTATTCTAACGGCTTTTGAATAATTGCATATGAAATATTGTATTTTGTGTACACAACAAAAATATGAGTAATTAGTTTTTCTTCTGATCTTTTGCGCTTGTGAAGTTATGGATGCTTGCTGGTCTTTTTAATTAACATATAAACTAATTTATTGGTAGATTTTAACAAAAATATTTTAATTCAACAAGCGTAGTTACGATAGGATATAATTTTTTTTACATATCTTTTGATTTTTGAAGTTTTGTGGCAGGTATGAAAATATGTATAGATAAGTTCCTAATAGTAGGTATTACTTCTAATACCTATACCTAGATAGTATTATTTTGAAGGAGGTGGTATTGAATATTATTTATTATATCCAAACATGATATTTCATAAAAACATGCCATAATCCTAACATGGTACAAGATAAGTAATTGACTTTTATAAAACGTCTATATGCGCGTCGCGGATGATGTCGCAACGTCATCTCTCCATCATAAATCCTATTACAAAGGTTAGCTCCTGTTCAACTTAGAACGTGTAAAACATATAGGAGCACATTTTAATTGAATTATCATACCAGCCATTGGAAGTTCACTGTTTTGCCCATAATTCCCGCGCTAAGCAAGCGTGTTGGCAATCGCAGAGCGCAGCTATCGCGATGGGGATGCTGCTGCTCATTTCGCTTTTGGTCGGTTCTAGTATCTAAGTCGCCGCTTACGACACCTGGTAAAGTGGGAAATGCGGAATAGAATAGTACCTATTCTATTTTGCATCAGCACCGGCAGAATAAAATTTGATTGAATAGGAATTAAATATTAATTTCTGTGTCGAAGGTGATGAACCAATGAATTGAAAAAGCTTCCGCTCTACGATTAATATCAGTTAAAATATCTATCAGTTAAGATGTCGCTCATCTTCATTAAAAATGTAAAAAAGCACGAACTTCCGCCTTTTGAATTAATTACATGTCTTTCAACAAACGGTAGGAACAATATTAGAACATCTATGAATATTCTATCATATACAAAGTGTACTAAACCGTGTGCTATATATAAGCAAAGAAAATCTTACTGGACAAAAAAAATATGCAATGTTTGTAGAAGTTAATTAATTGGGGTGGCGCCACCGGCTACGCGGAATAGGGGAGCAGAGCACTGCGATACGTTCGAATTTATTATACCAACAAACGCGTCTGTATGCCGATTTGAAATTGTCGCTATATTTATGTAGTCGTCGTTGTCGCTTGTTGCCATACGGTCCTACCATTACCGTCGCTTGTCGCTGGACATGAACTGAAGACTATTTACCGCGTCAACTGAAAATCACGTGGCGCACCGCATGTCGCGACGCAATATTCCGCGATATACCTGTACTCTTCAAATGCTTAATAACTGGAAAGACTGTTTTATTTGTATTAATACAAGTCTTCAATTCATTTTCAAAGTTGATACTTACTCCTATGTAACGATTTGTCAGATTTTAACGTTTTTATTTAATATTTTAGTTTAGATTTTAATTTCGATGTATCGTGCGTACACCATTATTACGAGTTTCTAATATTTAAGATTCTGTCACATATTTTTACCAGTTTTATTTTATGTGATATTTCTAAGAGGATAGATTTGCATAGCTATAGGAATACCTACATAATTCATGTTTTGTTCAAGTTGATTGGAATAACAATTTGGTATTTAGCTTGACATGACTTCAAAGTCGTCGACATTCTCTATTCTGTAATTTCTTTCACCTACCTACCGTAAAATATTTATTGCTAAATTAAAGCTACCTATAGAAATATAAACCCAATGCCATTTAAGCAAATACCACTACATTCATGTTAACTATAAATTTTAAAAAGAAATAAATTGATCGCAGATGAGTAATTGTCAGGGTCTATAACATTTTTGCTGCAATAATTTTCTGTTAAACATTGCTAAACGTCCTTTGCACATGCAATGATCTCTATTATCTGGTCGTCTCTTTTCCGCGCGGTTGAATTCCGAACCCAGCCGATTCGCTCCGTCTCCCTTTAATCTACTGATCACTTTTTATGGGCGGCGCATTCGCTAACATTGCGCGCGCGTTTTCACTAGACACCATTTTGATATCAATTCGTATTTTCTTTCATATTTCTATTAATTTTTATATTTAAGGAAAATGATAATATTTTATTGTAAGTCTAGCATGCATAGATCGATAAAGAATAATTCAATAAAATCTACAGTTGCACGTTGGAATGCAAGATAAATGATAATTGGGAGAGAAGATTGTCTGTCCGCATCGAATACAAATTAAATAGTAGGTAGGAATGTTATTATTTTTATTGTTATGAAAAGCTCTGGGAAGGGGAGGCATCGAGGGGGGCAAGCGACAGCGGGGCGCGCGGCGAGTGGTTGCGCCGGGGCCGGGGGCGGCGCCGCGCGCGCCCCGCCCGCGCGCCCCGCCGTCGCGCGCTCAGTTCGCGCTGGCCCGGACCGCTCTCGCTTGTGTGTATCGTACGCCCGCCGACTCCCGCGAACGCCGACTATTTGTGACTGATCGTGAATCGTTTCCCAGCAATGGTTGGCGTTGAAAATTCCTAATTGAAAATAGTGATAATAATAATGCGTATGAGATGTGTCGGACGCTGCCGGTGATTTGGACTTAGCTGACAGCAGTGAGTAGGTTGATGGATGTGGAAGGCGCGGATTGCTGGCGGTCGGGCGGGGACAGGATGGTGGCGGAAGAAGGCAAGACTAGGGCGACGGACTTCTCTATCGCAGCCATCATGGCCCGCAGCGCCGCCGAGCCACGGAGCCCCGTTGCCGTCGCGCGCTCGCCGCCCCTTACTGGTATTTTAGGCCTAATTCTTTACCATTATCGATACCATTTTAATGTTTTTTTTATTGCTCTATGTAGCATAGTCTTCTTGTTATATAAATGAATACAAAGAGTTATATCATTATTAAAATGTAATATAAATATAAGTAAATACATAGAGTTTTAAGTTCTTACGATAAAAAGAGATGAGGTGGGGAAGTGATGAAATTGAAACGGGTTCTGGTTGGCAAATTAAATAAAAAAGATGTATGGTAAAATAGTAGTGTTAAATACGGAAATGTGTTTAAGAGCTTAAAATCAATTTTTAAGTTAAATAACTTAATCTACAATAGTAGACTTTCTAGGTATGTATACTAGTTTTTTATTTTCCAGACTAAAGCTGGTTGACTATTTTCTCCATTTTATTTAAGCAAGTCATATTCTACGTTTAAGAAGTATTTGCGATAAAGTATTGAACATGTACTTATATTTAGTAGGCGTGTTGGTAATGAAACCAGAAATATTAATAAAAATGTATAGTTTTAGCAATCCGTTTACTCTACTCTACAATCAATATTTAGAAATACAGCTGTTATTTACTACATCTTTTTAAAATGTTTTTTAATGCTTGTTAAAATATTAACGTTAACATTAATTATTAATTAATAATTTCCTGCCTAATAGGTTCCAAACAAATAAATAAATTAGCAATTAGCTTACATTGATTGCATGATTTCTTTTATTTCATATTAATATGCTCCGATAAGAATCTTAATAGAATAATGATTGATAGAATCGCTCCTTTTGGGGATAAATATGATATAAAATAAAATTGTTCGTTAGTCGACAGTTAACTAGATAATGATCTTAACCGTTATGTAAACAGCTCACTTTACAACTTTAGTTCAATTTAGATTTTTATTAAAATAATAGTTGTTTTACTTCACACTATCCAATATTAATTCATTAATATGTTGACACAAACAAACCGTTTTTTTTATTAACCGATATCTGTTTCGTTTCATACAATTAATAATTCCTACTAATTTATAAATGCGAAACTAACTCTGTCAATCTATTATGCTTTCCTGCTTAAACCTTTTAAACGATTTTGATGAAAATTGGCACAAACAATCTGTAGACCCTGAGAAAGGACATAAGGTATTTTTTTATTCGAAATAAGAGTTATAAATGGTCGGAAGGATGAAAAGTTGAATGGAAGTATAGCTATTTTGAGAGCTAGAAACTTTAAATTTATTTTTCAGGCCATTGATTCAATATAAATAAACATAACATTCAAAGTTTATATAAGTTAAGGTATGGTACCTAACAAAACTATTTCACGCGGACGAGGAGTACGCACGACGCATAGCTAGTGTTTAAATATTATTAAGAATGCAATACACATTTTGTATATCTCAATAAATATTTGCAAAGGCTACAAAGTGCGCCTTATTTGGAATTTTAACATCGAAAAGCTAAATTTAAAAGCGAAACATCGAAAAAATAGTTAATCCTTTGGATGTTTTGCTTTCCCTACGGTTATTGTTATCATGACGGACTTTTATGTTTTGGCTTAACTAAGTACCGATTTTAGAATTGAATATATAATTATATGGGTTATTCCGTATACAACTTACGTTACATAGATCTATTTGTGTCTAAAGTTATACTCGATTTGCATTTAATAATGAATTATATTAATAAATTTCCACAAAGTCTTATACATTCGACTGAGTCAGTGTTAAGCTACGAACGCCAAACAACATAGGATTCACAAATATACTACTTAAATACATACATTTAACACCCAAACACAAATACCATCATATACATATTTGTCTTGGGTGGGAATCGAACCCACGCACACAAGATTGGATCCCTACCATCTGCGCCATCAGGCCTGTCAAATATTATTATTATTTACAGGCTTATTTACAAGAGTATTTCTTTGAAGCTAAGGAAAAATATTAAAATAAACAAAAATTTTGGAAACATTTGTTTTTCTTGTCCACTAAATCTTACTAGAGCTGTATACCTACAATTGCAATATTCGACGATTTTATAAACAATTTAATACACTTAATGATATTTATAAAAGTATTAGATATAAGATGATGATTTTCATTAACAAATAGTTGAATAGGTATATGTAATTTGAAGAACAGTAATATTTGTGTAATCTACAAGTCGAACAAATAAGTACCTACTATAGGTACTATTTTAACAAGGTCTGCTTTCACGGCAAATAAGTAACTTAAATTAAAATATTAAAAGAAGCTTTTTATTTTTAAAGAAAATCAGATTGTAAAATCAAATTAGACATTTACCATCAATTCGTATAAATTAACAAATGCTTAATATTAACAAAGAAGATATTTGCATATCATCATTTTATGATCGTATCTATATATTATTGATGTAAATAAAGATATCCTTTAAACATATATCATAATCATGGCAGCCTTAAAACGTCCACTACTGAATATATGGAGCTGGGAACGCTTGGAGGCAATAGCAGAGCGTAGCTTCGCGACGGGGATGCTGCTGCCTATCTCGCGTTGTCGCATTTGAGTTACTCTATTTTGGGTGGATATACCGCCACCTGTAGGGTTCAGTACCGCCTCTTACGACACCTGGTACATGGGGAGGTACTATTCGCCTCTGCCAGTACGTCACTACTATTAAATATATATAATGGATTTGATTTTAATAAATTATAGAAAGATCTCTTAGGAGATTTTTTTAGAAGACATCTTCTGCGTGCTAAATCGAAATTTTTTAAATGATATCAAAATAAATAAGCTTAGTAATAATGCTTTACTCTCGAGGAATTAATTCTGCTACATTCTTGGAAACGCCAAATTCAGTATTTTGCGTCTTGGGGCCGTTATTAGATTGTTTATTATAATATAATAGATATAATTACATATGTTTTAATATGATTATATTATATTTATTATATTATAATTGTATAACACAGGTACTCAAAATCTGTGTATATGTTTAAAATAATACATGAAGTATGACATAATAACCTCGAATAAACCATCCATTTGCTATATAAAAATAGCCTCCTGAGAAGTCTAGTCTAAGAACAGTTCCAACAGATTTGGATGATATGTTCGTAGTGTTCGTAATTGTCGGAGTCCAAGTAAAGGGCGCTGTAATAGTAGTACCGTGCGCGGGCGCAGGTCCCGGCCCGTTCGTTATTTCGGATTAATTGCGTGGAACCGACGTACGACACGCCAACTCCGACACGAAACTTCGTGCTACGACTTTATTTACCTTTCATTTGCTTGCCCAAATTGACATAGCCTAATATTACGGAAATAAGATATGGAAATGACACCCTTTGAAACTTTCTCTTGCGTTATTGAGGGATAGTAGGTGTTGCATTTTGGTAATGTTAAAGTTATGAGGGAATAATAAATGTTGTTTAGTATTTGTTTTACTTCTTCTGCCTACTAAGCCTGTAGATAACCTACTACTTGAAGATTTGAAATTATAACAAAAATAATAATACATTTCCTCAACATCTTATACATTGACCCGATTTCGTGATAAGTCGCTTAAAATACTTGACTTAGCACATCAGACGAATTACAAGTATAGGTACTACATAAATATTATTGAACACCCAGATACAGAACAAACATGAATATTTATAATGGGTGGAGATCGAACCCATGACCTTTGGCGCACAAGGATCACTTACATCTGCGTCATCGTGCCAAAATAAACGAGTAGTACATATGTATATTTTATGTGATTTAAGCCGAAGCACAACCGACATACGGTCCGTGAGATAGGTGACGCTTGCACCGCAGTATCTCATGGATATTTTTAACGCTTAGCCAACCTTTTGACTTGGAGATGTTATTTCACATTACCTATTAAATTCACTGCGTCTCAAACTAAAACAAAGCAATGCAAACACTCCAAACGCAAAAACCAAACAGCTTTGGCAGCATTGATAGGTGTAATATGTAGACGATCTTTGTATTAGGTCTACCAATCGTCAATGTGTGATATTACAACCATTGGATTACACGATACATTAAGTTCAAAAGCACCAGGGATACCATAAACAAAATTATTTTTGTGCATTTGCGGTTAAATCGTGATGTTTCAAAACTAGGTAAATCATATAATTGTCTTGTCTGTCGTCTTACAAATTAAATTAAATAATCCTTTAATTTTTAAGTATTTTAGTGATAAGAGAAAAAGTAACACTTTTTAACACAAAAATGCGTCTAATCAGAATTATACAAAAATATGTATTTTTCTCATTAGCATATGATATTGTTTACGGAAAGAGGTTCTGTTACACTCAATATATTATAGAAACAAGTATATACCTAATGTTTAGAAAAAAGAGTTAAAATAGCATAAAATAGAAATATTGTATATTATTTATCCAATTACATTTCTGTATACAGTATTTCTTTAAATTACATTCATTGAACATAATAATACATAATAAAAATACATTTAAACAGTAATTTTCTATAGACGACGCTTCCAGTTGTCTTTGTTCTCTGCCTAGGAAAAAGGCTATTTAGATTTTAGCATTACATTATTTAGGAAATGTCTCAGTTATTTACACATCAAAATTTGTAGTAGGTGATAATCTATTGAGTAATAATTGCCCTTTACAATTAACCTTACGAGTAATAAATTATGTTAAGTAATATAAACTTTCTTCTCTCATAATAATAATAATGTTGTTGGTATTCATTATATAATTAATATAGATCGTTGTGATCATAACTATCTTATGCGCCAAGGGTCCTAGTTTCGATACTCTTCCAGGACAAATAATAAATATTTGTGTTTGTTCTGTGACTGGATGTTAATTATGTATGTATTATATTTGAGATTGCCCTGTTGCCTGGTGTCCACAATACAAGTGCTTTAAGCGACTAACTCGGAGACAGGTCAATCTATGAGATATATGAATTTATTATTATTAAATAAACTGCTTTTAGGTACTTACTTTCTCTTAAAGAACACCCAAAAGATATGTTAAATTTTGTATATAGTTTGAGATGATGCAAGATGCTGACAATTTCATAGTGCCTATTTACCTATGATATGCACGAAAGTAATTTGTTGTATTTGAACACAATTTGTAATTTTTAGCATTTTTATACATTTAGCAAAACCTACTTTTTTAGCATTATGATTTTCCATACGAAAGGTACTTAAACATAAAGATTTGTGGGATATTGTTGTTAAAGTATTATATTTTTACTTACTTTAAGGTTTCGTAACTACTTATGTTAGCTACTTATGTTATTAACACATGTCATTTAGAATATTCAATATAATAGTTAAATACATATTTAACACCCGTACACATAACAATCACAAATACTTGTCATATAAATATCTGTCCTGGACGGGGATCAAACCCTTGACGCACAAGATAGGATCAATACCGTCCAGCTAGCCGCGCGTAAAAGTTCTGTGAACATCAGCCCAGTAGTTTTGGTATTACCCGGAATAATAAAAAAACCAAGAAAAGCAAAACACACTTTATTGCTATTTTTTTTACATACATAATACATACATCACGCCTGTGACCCATCAGGCGTGATGTATGTATTATGTAGGCAGAGACTATGGATCTCCACTTGATACGATCTTGACATACATCTTTCGCTTCCCTTACTCGCATTACTTTCATACACGTTCGTTTATTCTTGGTACTTCTTACCTCGCCCGTCTTTAATACCTCCTCTACCTGGTTAAGATATGTTCGCCTAGGTCGGCCTATATCAACGCTTCCATTATATTTTTAATTTAAAATATATTTATTGGTGTAAGTCTCTGCTTCCTGCATTTTACTGGTCTTTACTAGACCTCTTGTGGTCGTCTATTTCCAGCAGTGGACGCCCTACAGATAATATGGTGATGGATACTTATAAAATTAATTTGCGAATCAGGTTCGGTGTCCAGACAGAGTTCGCCGGCGTCACTCAGCTCACCCGCGTCCAGCTGTCGGTCGCCGGTGCCCGACGAGGACGTCGAAGTGGACGTGGAACAATGTTCTGACGGCGAGAGGGACGAGTCTGACCGCGCTGCCCCCTCACCCGCGCCTTCCTCAGGTTAGTAGATTTTCCTTATGAGTTAATAGAGCAAGTATATATAACGCGTGCTGTCGGACATCCGCGTACCACAAAGAATGCCAAGTTGGCCGTGGAAAGTGGAACTTTTCATAGTGCGAATGAGATTAATGTGAAATATCACATGACATGCGTTCACTACTCATAATATAACATTCATAATAATATCAAATTTTTTAGGACATTAAAACGCGGTTAATTTTAATTTAACATTGTTCGCTCGACATTTCTGTTATCTTCCTGCATACAGCTATCTCACACACCTTCCTTTTAGATTAGTAATCTTATTGTGACGTGCAATAAAACATATACAAATTTAGATGTCGTATGGAAAGACATAAGATCCTACCAGACGAAACCCTAATTCTATAATATAAGCACGTTAGTAGCAATTAGGTGTGATCACAACGAAACAGACCCGATTGGGAAAATCATTACACCTTAAAAGAAACTTACCCAACACAAAAATAATTAGAACATCCTTTCATTCATAAAAAAAAACTCAAAGTTAATTAAATGAGCATACTGAGTGATTTCACAAATTTTCATATCCTTAATTGGTTCAAATATGAGTCGTATAATCGTGTTACATTACAAAATATCAAACCAACCTGTTTATTACAGATTAGTTTACATCGTTAATTTTGTTTCATTGTTATTATGTTGATTAAAAATATTATTAAGTGCTCATTAATTTATTCATTTGATACTCAGCATAGCTGACGTAATCTTCATTCATGGGGGCAAAAAGTAAATGAGATGGTGTTTAAGTTGCTATTATCGGTGTAATAAACAAGCTTTCTCATAGCTAACAATTGAAACGTGCAGTTCGGTTCTCACTAGAAGACGGGTCGCGTCGATGATTCCTGGCATCGGTGGAGAGGGCAAAGAAGATAATAATATAATTTATTGAGATTAATTAAATACTGACTAAATAAACAAGCTGACCAGATGTTAACTGCCTTATTGAAACGCGCATTCGGTCAAGGTTTCTTACATTTTCCTTTTGTCGCGCATTTTTGTAATATTTCGTTATCTGACAATAAAAAAACCAAAACAAAGAAAATACATAAATTGTGCGGCTATTTCCGCGCAATGGCGTGATCAAGAAAAATTGTAATTATTTTTGTATATATATATATAGATTATTAATATTTTTCTTAACATTTTTTTTCAAGTTTTATTAAGATTCTTATAAAATAAAAGAAGTACATGACCTCCGCTGTGGCCCCCGTGCTATAGAAATTCATTGTGAGCGACAGGGTATGAAGCTGACAAGCAGCGTAGTCGGCCAAAGTTAGATCATTCTCAAAATGAGGCAATCACGGGTGTGTGGACAGATTATATTACCTTAATTGTATGACCAGTGTCTTCTATGACCATACAGCTTGCGTTCATAGAAGCTGTAACATAGAGGTTTCGACTCCTGCAATAGATCTAAGCTCTGTACATTTCATACGTATATATGACTATTTCAATAAGAAATAGATACGTCTTTTACTTGCTCGCTCGCGCTCTAGCCCGCTTCCGCTCCTCCCATGCACTGTGTACCTATTGTCTGGGTAAACAAAGAGATATATTCAACAGTTACGACTACATTCTTGAATCTATTAGGGGTGTTTAAGTTTACGACAGATTTGTACTTTAACTAGTATTCAAATTAAATTGCATGTTATGATAGTATTTATTGTTGCAAGTCAAAATGAACAACCATTTAAGCGGACTACAGCTTTTTCTATTTAAGCAAGATAACTAAGATAAATGAATTAGTGACATGAAGGCCATTCATTCGTATCCTTGTCACAATTTTAGGTAATAATATGACATAACAAGATAAAAAATAGAAACTGTTAAGTATATGTTTCCTTTTAGAATGTCAGTTGATTCGTATGAACATATATTTTTGACTATTACTTCTAAATAGCAATTATATTTATTTATTATAACTAAGTAAATCTTGAATGTACCATAAGTGGTGGGAGTCTCTCTCAAGCGATCGACTTCTGATTGACGCTGTCAGTGGCGACTGCTGAAAAAAAGTTTAATGGTTTTTTGGTAGAACAAAAAGCAATGATAACAACCTGGTGTGAAGAGTGTTAGACTATTCCTTATCACAGGTTACATTTTACAATTTTGGATATTCCTTTATATATTTTATTGTAGGGTATTCTATAATTGTAGTAATTTAGTACACTAATTAATATTTCAGTAGATAAGCGACTTATAATGGATTCGACTTGTAATAAGGATATTGTAGTGGTTCTCTGTCTTATGTGCTAAAGGATCGTGGGTTCGATCCCTGTACAGAACAAACATTTATTTAGACACTTGTTTTTATTCTGTGTCTGGGAGCTATATTTGTAAATTCCCTGTTATCTTTTATATGTAATACAAGCGCTTTAAGTTATTTATCTCGAAGTCAGGTTAGACTTAGTTAGTCAGTCAATTAAAATGTTTGTGAATTCATTATTTATCCGTTATTTAAAAAATACTGTAAACGTATAAATGTAGAAGTTGATATATATTCCCGTGCTAGTTGAAACTTAGACTTTAATACATAATTCTACTCATGCCCAATTGCCCAACCTCGCCCTGTACACTGTTTAGGATGAATATAGCTCCATTTGTCAGTTCCGGTACCTCAGTCGCCTTACTAACGAAACCAGGTACTCTGTTGGTAACTGGCGGCACCAATTACGGACTCAAAGATCATACCTTAAATTAATGAATATAATGTTGCATGTACTCCATGGGCCCGATGGCGGCAATCGTTAGTGTTTCTATAATGTGCGCAGAAGGTGCGGATCGAACCCATTACGGATTCGATCCGCCAGTCCAGTACAAATGATTTTTTTCTGAATTATTGTGATTTTTGTTATTCCACTGACATTGATATCCGTGGGTACCTACGGCTTGATGAATGTCACAAAATATCCTCATATTAGAAGCTAGTGAAATCTAGAACATAGGGGTCTAAAAGCTATGGTGATGCCAACCAACATGATGTCCACTCGGGATATAATGTTTATTTACCAACCTTTATAATAACTATATAAAAAGGGGGAGTTCAACGTTCTGTACTTCGACATGCGTATCCAATAAAACCTGCCTTTCTTATTCCTATTTTGTAATAAAGGTAAGTCAGTTGGATATAAAAATAAAAGCATTATCTACTATTTATTTTACGACTTTATTTGTGCTATCTTACCTATTATTAGTATAAAAACATTGCGAGCGGCGTACATTAGAATTGGCTGATAATTATATCGACGTAAACTGCATATGATGTTATTTTCAAGTAGTTTAAAAAAAATCGCCATGTCTCTTTTTTCTACATTCTTTGAATATTAATTGGAAAAATTTAATTAAAAAAGGTAATAGTGTTAGATGTGATATTCTATCCTTTGAAAATACACATTTAAACATTTTAAGAATGTTGTATTAACTAATTTAGTCTATCTAGGAAGATACCAAATGTTCCAAGAAAACAAAATTTTATGCAAAACTATTTTTTAAACATCAAACCATCTTTAGTTCCATCTGATAGTATGCGGTCATCGGTCTACGGGCGCCCTTTACGCTAGAATCGAGAAATTTGGGGACTCTCAAGACATAATATTTCCTAACACTCATGCGTTCACTACTCATAATAAAACTACTTTCTAACGGCTTTAACACGCTTTTTTTTGCTATTTACGTTTTTTGTTCGATATTTAGAGTATGACTTTCAGGACATTTCTAAGAGCTTGTACTATCCACAGAACTAGGAGAGCGCGACACCCCTTCCCCCGCGCGGCCTCTACCGCCTGCGACTTCATGCAATTGCGAGGAACTCCTCTCCGTGGACTGCCAGCTTGAGACCAAGGAATTATGGGACAAGTTTCACGACCTTGGCACCGAGATGATCATCACGAAGACTGGCAGGTCAGTACTAATTATGAACATTTTGTGTATTTATTGTGTGGTTGAGTCGCACCTGTATTATATAGTTTTCGGTTAAAGACCTATAATTTTTAATGAGATGATTGAAAAACAATTTCAGTTCATCTTTAGCAATAAAATTAACCTGCTATTTTATATTAAAGTGTTTGCATTAGAATTATTATTATAGCTACATAGAATTAAAATATACAAAAAAAAAATGATTCAGGTATCGTTCTGGTCTTAAAATACAATTAAAACATTACTGAACACAGAGTTAAGTAACGAAAATCCTTCTAATTAATAATTACTATGGTCATCAACATAATACAATCTTTCACTCTGCTGAAATCGGAGTCAAAAACAAATTAATTCATTCCACAATAGGCCCCTAACAAAGGGTTCAACGCAATGGATTCATCAGCCAAAGTGGCCAATTCCGGAGTAATTACTTCGCGAACCCGGTCGTCCTTCAACCCTTTAACGAGATAAATTAAAAGTACATTTTTTCCTAACCGTCGGCGTAATGCCGGGCCATAAATTCGCAGAGCCCTAAAGACAACAAACTGTGCGGGGTGAGGGAAGATGTTTTTATACTGAAGCGGGTTTATCTAAATAATTGCGTAGACGACGGCGGAGAGCGGAAAATTGGCATTGTGTTCGGTGCCGCTTGGCTCCCCAACGCTCCTTGATCTTTGGTCTCCCGTCACTAAATAACGGCTCTCTAGGGCGCGAGCTTGCCCTACCATTCCAAATAATTTAAATTTCGAATTCACAGATTTGAAAACGTTCTGTACGTTGATGCGTATTATAAAACCCACAGTCACCGCAGAACGCATTTTTCAAATTTTATGGGCCCCATATTTATGAACGCTTTATGGTTTTCAAAAACAGACTTGTTTATGATCGTATTTTTATTCAATAATGGCAATATTTATTACTTTCGATGTTTTTGTTCATGTTTAAATACTTATTATCATTAACCTTGATTTTTTGGTAAACTCACTGAAATGAGAATAAAATCTAACTAAAATTATATATTTATATGCTTTGGTATAAAAAGATAGAAGTATCAAAATGAGATAGGAAAACTTTAGAGCTAGTGGCTGGGTAATCTAATATTAAATCATTTTTAAAATCTTCATTGTTTTGCAACCCCATATTAAGTTGTTTTAACAAACACGCTCGCCGTAACAAGTGCATAGAACAAGTATAATCTGCGTATTAGGCCCGTGTCATATGTTGGAGCGAGGGGCGGCCGTCTCGAGTGCAGTTAGCCTAAATCACTACGCGCCCAGAGAGGATTTCCTTCCCGGGGGAACGGTTGCCATTGTTCCATTGTATAATACGATTGTCAAGTTTTGATACATAATAAAATAAAAACATCAAACAATCTCACATATTCATATTGCTCAAAATACTAAAAAAAATAATTATATGATATAGTGTTTGTTTTTTCGTTTCTAATAAGAAGCAGGTGATATGAAAATGTAATCTAAAGTCGTCTCACGTATCCAAGAAAAGCTGCTACTGTGAGGCCCTATTTACATAAGTTAACATTTTATTATCACCAAACATCTATAAAAGGTGTTTAGTTTAATAAAAAAGTATCAAAAACGTGTAATCTTCACATTCACATCTAAACAAGAGATAAATCAACCCGTCCAATCAAAATGGGATATCGGGGACAAATTTTATCAGGGGAGGGCGTCGGGTATGTTTTTAAATTGCTTCACAATGCCTCGTCTATTAATTTAGGGGTGATTTCACATTCCTAATTTGTAAATCCCCAAAAAATGGTAGCCAAACCGGGCAAGAGGCAAAACTAACAAAAGTAAACCAATATCAATAAAATGCGTTACTGTGCTCATTTTTATGACAAACTTAATATGAAAACATAAAGTGGCCCCTTATCTCCGGACATCCCGTAATACGCTTTATCTTTTTTATTGCGCGATGCACAATCCGTTCTTTCCACGTTGCCTTAGTTGGCTTGTGTCCAACTTATTTTTTATCGATAAAGGTCATTTGTTTGATGGTATCTAAATTGGTTACGACATCTTCTGTTTTAGTTAAGAAGTTTAATGAAAAACAAGAACAATGACACATTTTATGATCGTCAACACATTAACTGAATAATGAATATGTCATTATTAAAGATTGTTCGAGTGTATAAATGACTTTCTTATTTGTATTTGCAGTAGGTAAATCAGTATTACTGCTGTTGTTTGCTGTACGTAGTGTTTTCAAAACGTGCAATTTATAACTACACCGTCAAATGTATGTGGTTCAGGAAGGCGTGGCGGCGTTTTCTTTTTGTGCCGGCAACTTCAATCGCAGGTAGTTTTAGTAATAAAACGATAAATACTACTAATGTTCCTGTTATATGCCAGTTAAAAAAAATAAACAATATTTATTTCTATACTATAATTTTAGACATGCATAGGCACTCATGGACGCCGTGTAAACCGCCGTTTATATAGTTTATCGATATGCTCGCTCGTAAATGTCACGTCACTAGCGTTTCGTGGCTCGCGAGAAATGTCGGCGTGTCCCGATTTGTTTATTTTTCTTCATTTTTCGATTCGTCGTTTTGATTTACAAGCGGCCACTTTACTGCCGAGTGGACTTTGTTAGGGAACTAACTGGGGAACGATTTATGTAAGGGCCGAGCAGTAGGTTTGTTCAAAACGTTTGTTAAGCATAATGCTCTTCTGGAGTGCAGGCCTCTGCACCGCCATATGCAACGATTGGTTTCTTTGTGTATTAAGCCAAAGACAAATTTGCACTGCGTCAGCATATTTCAAAATTATAACGCATTGTTTAACTTGCAACTGCTATGTTCTAAAAAAGATTTCTTGTTAAGGTCTGTATTCGGCTTGCTATCAGTCCACTAAACTGTCAAAGTCGGTGGATGCTTGTTTGTCAACGAGTACTTGTAGGTTCCTATTGGAGACTGTCGGTATCTACAAGTGTTATTCTTGAATGTATAGGTGCTATGCTTAGTAAATTCATTGAACAATATTTGCATAATTCTCTAGTAATTTGTGATTGTTCTTGATGCTCTTGCTATTGTTAATATAATGTTTATAAAGTATCTCCCCTGCCTCGGTATTTTTGTAGAAAACTAACTTTAACCGACAGAGATATCTTTCTATATAGTAACGTGTCTTTTTATAGAACATTGATACTTAAATAAGAATATTCTTACTTACATTTTGCGATATAACATCTCCTTAGAATGCAAATTTGTATGAATGATAGGAGTTAAAAATTAGTAAATATAACCTCTTAATAATTTCTCATTCAACCTTTACCAGCCGGCCACCTTTTGATAACCTCATGCGGTCTTTTGTACCCTCTCCAAAGGTGTTGACCGTTAAAAAAAGTATAAAACTTATGGCATTTAACAAACAATATTTAGTGCCGTTTTGACAGTTATTGTAGTCAATGATTACTGTCGATTATGTTGGTTATAATACAGTTTTTGCCGTAGGGGGCGGACCAACAGGTGCTTTCCTATTAGCTTCGCCGTAACAGCGTGCTATATTTCATTGCATTAATGTTTTTGTTTACCAAATGTATCTCCTTAATGGCAGATACCTATATTTATTTTCCTAAATACTACCAAGAGTGTTTCAAATTACGTTGTAATTAGGTCTTAGGTTTCACAAAAGTGTTCTTATATGCTAAAATAACATTTGGCTAAATGAATACAGACAAAATTATTACAACCATATTAATACAAAGTTAAGACATTTTTTTTAAATCAAATGTATAATGCTTCATCTGATAGAAGTGGGCAATAAAATAAGTAACGCTCATATTCGAAGATTTATTTTTACTAGATATCATCTTGGATAGTCGAATGCTTTTGTAAATGCGGCAAAGTATATAGTATTTATCTTCCCTTTACATCGACGGTAGGACTTGGTATTGCGATTTAAAATTGCAAGCGTTATCGGTATCATATTTTGGGTAGGAAAATACGAGGGCTATAAAACCCGTGGAGTCAGCCGACCATCGGTTTAGCTCCGTAATCTGTTTTAATAAATCGACCTAAGGGGGTGGGGAGGGAGAGGTTTTAACAGAAGGGTCGAACATGTGCATTATACTTAATTGAAATTTTGTCGGGTACATGTTATTTTGCGCTAATGCACCTTTCAAGTTGACGCACTGGTCGGCGCGAATCCTGCGCCGCCATGGGGCCTCAGTAAAGAGTTCAACGTACGCGCGTCACTTGCCTGCTAGTATTAACTCGAGACCATTCGACTTGATATAAGATTTAATTACAACTAACAATTTACATGATTATGAATTTTGTAAACAGTTATATTATTGTTTTGTTGCTGTTGCCTGGTGAAGACACGTATTTAAAAAAAATATCTTTACCTATAGGTAGATACACATCGTACAGCTCAATTTGCAGTAATTGATAACGTATCAGCTACTTGTTATTGTGGTTTCAGTGGGAGAAAATGGAGTGTGCACAATGAGGGTGCGCCCACGCAGCGCGATTTGCGCCGGTGTGAACTGTCAGCTACCGTTGGCTGCGTTTGCGCAACCGAGCGGCTGCCAAGCAAATTCATTGTATTATCACGAATTTATCTTTTAAACCTTTACTCGTATCTCGGAGTATAAAGGGTAAAGAGGTCTCATATTAAGAATAAATCAGAATGAATCAGAGTCAGATAAAATCATTACGGCATTGATGAAAGCTTAATAATTTTTTTACCAAAGCACTCGCTTAAAAGACAATTTGTGTTAAAAGAGCTATGCGCATTATCCAAAATGTGATGGAATGACGGAGAGGGATCATCAAGAAAGGGTGGTCGTTTAACAGCCATTAACGCCTAAAACATAATAAGAGACGTTAAATAATTACGAAAAAAGGTGTAAAAGGCTATTGAATACAGCGGAGAGTGATGCGCGCGCGCCGCTCGATGAAAGGCTGACGGCGACGGCCGACGGAGATTGATTACGTAATCATGGACATCGGTGATTTTGGGAATTTCATAGAGAGTAATCATCATTCATCTCACGGCTCGTTGCCGTCATCTCGGAGAGACGTTCACGAAGCGAGCTTCAGCCGCACCTATCTATAATGTACTAATCGAATACGACCGGTAAGGAGTCGACTAATTTTACGCATCGTTAGATATCTCTCTCGGCCTATCTCGAGAGTATACAATTATGAAAGAGCACACGGAAACCATCCGGGCGACGCGAAAGTTTAATAATGACATTGACGTTTAGGTCTTGGCGTCGGTAACAATGAGGGTATCCGCTGGCTGTCGACGCACAATTAGCCCGCCATTGTGCGGAGTGCGCGGGCGCCCGCCCGTGTTGGTTTTACTCCTACGCCCATTGTGATCGCTTCAATCGCGCGCTTCGCCATTCCAGACGCACTCAATGAGATATTATCTCTACCATTATTAGGCGAACATTCGATGTTTAAATAGATAATCATTTAATATTACCGTCTATTTGGTGTATTTGAATTCGACTCATTGTGATTGATTGCCTTAATTCGCTTTAGTAGCGCCCGCGGCCGTTCCGAGCTTGATGGATGATCGTATCTTCGTTTGTGAGTGCGTATCGTTCTTTTATGACCCGTAGTGACTTTTTAATCGGTCTACTTGAATCGAATTACGTTTTGGTGTACTTTCTTATGAATAGGTTCGTTGCGAGTGTTTGTTCTGGCGGGAAAACAGAAGGTTCTAATGTGGAATGCTTTGGCGGCCACCGGCGGTGGGTCACAGGAGTCAGGGCTGCGAGGCGCGGGTCGCTGGTCGCGCGTGCCCGAGGCACAATACTCGCGTAATGAAGTGGGCCGCGAGGGGGCGGCATTGTGGCTCAAACGAGCCATTGTGGCCGCTGCGACCCCCGACCCGCCGTCGCTGTCGCTGCCTAGCTTTCCGGAAATCCAGCCTTGTTAGCTTCTCAGCTGGTCAGCGTTGACCGTTGTCAGAGAGTGACATGTCCGTTAGTTGTGTCACATGAATGTAATGATCTATCCATACCGGTACCAGTCGGAATTTGTAAAGCAGTGTTATTTATAAAAATTCATTTGCCTGTCACACAAGTCTGGCGTAGCTATCATCTGTCGAACTACTAATTAGGCTGGTCGTTAGTGCGATACCACACGGAAGCAATAGAAAGCTCGGCAGTTGCACCGTGAACTTTTTAATCACACCGCTTCAGGCGACATCGTAAAAAACCAGATCACTGTCACCCTCACACGTTTCGAAAGAGTAAAGGACGGCGCGCGCAGACTTCGTCATGTGGTGTCACTTTTTTCAAGTGGAACGTTAAATTTTCACAGCAACCCCTCGGTTGGAATAAATTATTTTTATGTCGATTCCGGGTGGCCAGGCCAGCGGGCTTTTGTTACAAAAACGTAATGGTTACTATCATGTTGCGGAAGTAAGGATTGGTTGAAAACATGATAAGCTCGCATGCGATGTTCTTCGTAAAAAGTTTAAAAATGTTAATAGTCTATTAAAACCTTAGTCACTAGAACCCTTACATAGTATTGATGTTGCGTTCTGCTGGTAGTCGATTGGATTGAAACATGTTGGTGAATGTCATTGAAATAATAAGTGCTAGTGTAAGTTTGTTTACAAATGACGTATAATACGTCCAAATGACTTGTGCCGCCGGAGCTGCCCGCGATGAAGTCATTTTTTTCCATTTCCGCGGCGGCGTTAAGTCGATAACTCGAAAATGACGGCCATTCGTACCAACGAGCCCACAATCTGCCCGCCTCATTACCGAATGATGCCTTTGCTTGATATAGTAAAACTCTTCGAACGCTAGTTTTCGCCGCGCGTAACCAAATTAGTACTTATTTTCTGTTATAATATTATACTCGTATTTCATATTTTTCTTGTCTGACATTCAGTAGCACATTTAGTTTATTAGGATTTTCCGCTCAATATTAATGTTTGCACACACATAAACGACTTTGATTTTCATATAGCAGACATGTTTGAACACTATTTTTAAATATACAACTTACTCGACTCAAGGTATTAATGAATTAAGGTTTTTTTATTAGCGTGTCGGCGGTGTGATGACGGGTGTCGTATGCGTCGGTAATGGTAATATTCTATGACGTCACGCGAGACGCTCATCAGTCGGAACGTTTATTGTCGTCGAACTGTCGTTCATATTACTACACGACTCACTCGGTTAATCCGCGCGTGACGACAAATTGCGCCGGTTTATGCCGAATTAACATGTTATCCTGGCGACACGAAATTTTGTTTTTTTTTTGTTCTATCTATGGATCTTTTGTTGCTCAAACTAAGTAAGTCGATTAGATAATACATTTTCGTATTTGTCTAATAAAATTTTATTTATTTAGAAGCCTTATCGTTATAGATGCCGCCGCAAAATATCTGGTCTAGATTAACCGGTTTTGAAATAGAATGCATTTAAAATTATCGCTTAAAATACAAATACAAATATATTAGACTTATCTACAATAAAAGTATCTCATTTCAGTTATATTTGGATAGCAATTCAGTCACGGGTACGTGAATTGACGTTAAAGGCTTATCGTAAATAAAGTTCATATCGTAAAGGTTTCTTTAATTTACACTTAGTTCGTGTTTTATGTGAATAATTCAAAAGGCTGATTAAGAAAATATTTATTACTGATAATAAGTAAACTCTGAAATAACAACTGTGAGACTTGTAAACGCCATTGAGTAAACAATCTTATTAGAATCAGGTACCTAGTATATTTCTAGCATAATAAATTTTGAGTGACTGGTGTATCATATTTATTCATAACAGGTACTGGGAGGAACTGTAGAAGGAAGATGGAATTGTGGAGAAGCTAGTCCGGCGATGTTATGTTTTATAACATTTTTTACCTTATAGGGTATTTTTTTAATCGACTACTAAGTAGCTATCTTCGTATATTTTTTCTAGAATTTACGCTTTCACTACGGATACGGAACGGATTTGAAACGCGGTTTATTTAACTTTTACATATTTAGTTCGACGCTTCAGTTACCTTGCGGCATTCGTTTTCAAGATTGCTATACATTTAAAAACCACGAAATACCTAGAGATAGTATTGTAGCCGCATTTTAGCACTTGGTAGATCGTTACGATTTTTGTAGCAGAATTAGCCGCGGCCACAAAACAGCGCCGTGTTAGCTAGTGCATGATAGGTACAAACATATGACGCGAAAGTTCACGTCGACCCGTATTTCCCGAGCGACGCGGAAATATGGCGGCGGCGGCGGCGCGCGGGCGAGAGCGGGAGAGCGCGCGGTCTGCAACACAACCGCCCGTCCGCGCCCGTAAGCTCGTAATTTGCCTTTCTATTAGAGCGAGGGCGTGAAAAAAGGAAAGCGTTTACGGCCTGTTTAATGGGAGCGAGAGGGAAGAAATATGACCGCCCGTCGGGAAGGGAAAATTTCGGTTTTCACTGAGTTTTTGCGGAGATGTGCATCGGCTCGCGGTGTGCGAACGGGACGGCGATGTTGCGGCGTTCCCCCGAATAATTAGCGGAAGTCGTGGCTTAGTTACCCCCGGCGGAGGGTCGCGGAGGGGAGTTCCTCTATTTGTCGTTTAAGAGTTAATCGGACGAGCGATTCGTCACCCTCGGGAGAGCGCCGCCGGCAATATTATATCTTTATTATGAGTCTGTTGTGGAGCCCGGCTCGCCCCAGGCGATTAACGAAATCGTGATTATTGATAACTTTGTTTGATATCCGACAAATAGAGTGCCGGATAAACTGCCGCCGCCTCCATAGTCCTTGGATGTGGTAAATGTTTTACAACTCTGAATGTGTCAACGCTAATATAATACATAAAGGATAACAAAAGTAGGTAATCGCATTTTGTACACGAACGTATTTACAATCATTCTAATATTATGAACACAAAAGTATGGGAGTATGTATGTATAGATATTTGCTACATTTTCACGGAATCTCTAATCGAATGGATTTTAGGAAAACTTTACACGATAATAGCAGGTATCCCTTTCGACAGCTATCATTTCTAAAAATGTAAAGATGGCTCTACGACGATGGACAAAATAGCTAACGTCGGCAAGACAGTATAGGTGTTTTAAGTCGATTAATTACACATGCCAGATAAAATGTTTTACTTCAAAAGGTAATTACAAAGTCTGTCCATACCACAAGCAATGTTAATAATACTTCAGAGCTTAAAACATAATTGTATTCCAATCGAATTAAAAGTCAATAGACCCGGAACATTAGTCCATGAGCGAACAAGGAACGTTCCGTTGTGAGGTATCATTACAGCGGGGAAGTGACAAATGCTGGGACACTGTCAATTAACAGT
The DNA here is from genome assembly GCA_020976665.1 of Heortia vitessoides. Classification (NCBI taxonomy): domain Eukaryota; kingdom Metazoa; phylum Arthropoda; class Insecta; order Lepidoptera; family Crambidae; genus Heortia; species Heortia vitessoides. The sequence continues at coordinate 6,936,137 of JACJUM010003174.1, forward strand.
AATAGGCGCGCGACATATGCTCAGCGAATAACTTTTATGTTTGTTGCCCTTTTTACGACACAAAATTATACAAAGGAAACCTCCGGCACGGCTACCCACTTATTAGCGGCGACTGATAATTTTGTCGTTTTGTGGCCTAACAAAAGATTGGCTTAAATGTAATGAAATATATGAAAGTGTACATCTATGTTTAGAGAGTCTGCGGTGATGAATATGCCGTTCACTTTCTACAAAGAACGCAATGTGTTTTTGTAGAAGACAACGAGTTAGCAGAAATAGGGAGCCTCAAAGTTAGCAACAAAACAATAATAATTGGAATAAGTTTACTTTATGCAAGTGTTGTGCAAAGCTTGCACTAATGAATTTAGAAAGAAAGTTATTTCTGCATTTCTGTGCATCTTACATGGCTAAAGATTACAAGGCGTTATGTTGGTCTTTAAAATTACTAGAAATTTTAACTAATTACTTATAAAGACGTAATGTAAAGTATGATATATTAAATATTAGAACTTTGTTCTGTCGTTTTAATGTTTCACCATGCATTAACCCTTGACAATGAGCCTTAGTGCAAGACCAGCAAAGAACTATACTTGTATACTCAGTACATTTCCATTTGTTTATGGTAAGGCAGCTTTTAATTACTAGAAAATTAAATTAGCCAGGCAGTATACTCTCGGCCAATCAGTGGCACATGAGCAGTGTCGCTAATTAAAACGGATCGCCTTACCAAATCAATAAAGTGATGTTGATAACGCAATTAATCGCACATGGCCGGCGTCCCCGGGCGATTGGATCGGGCTATGTTTACGACTGCACCTAGGCCCGCTGCCTAGGTGAAACTGCCTGTGAAATTGCGCAGGGGTTGATAGTGCCATCAACATGGCGATTTACATAATACACTGCTGCTGCGCTATACGCGATCTGCGAACCTTTGCTTAGGTAACGCAGTGTATTTATTGCAAATGAAAATCTTCTGTTTATCTCGGTTTAAAATTCTTATACGTCGTTTTTTAATGGTAAAGATGTAATGTTTTTAGGTTCATATTTGCAGTAATACCAAATGATTGTAGGTAATTAAAAGCACCGATAAGATATAAAAAACATTTTTAATAGATAGTTTTCATATTATCTATACGTTCAGCCATACATTGAACAGTTTTATAAAAGTACAAATATCGGCACTCATTCTCTGCGGAAACTCCCTTTTTGATTGCATGGAAGACTTCATTGTAGATCCGGGGTCGATGGCTAGTGTACCACGAATATTATGGCTTCTAAAGTCAGTTATAACACTTTCTAATATTTACGTGTTAAAACTTCATTTAGATTGCTTGAAAATGTATTTTCTCTCGAGTTAATCAAAAGTAATTATTTTTAACGGTTGCCTACAAATAGGTAAATTGTTTCATCTTAGTAATTTATTTATTTTTATAGGTTCATCAGCGTTTATTTATATTGATTTAGTGGTAATATTTATAAGACTAGAACTAAATGCAGCAAACATTAAAGACAACATGCAAAATAATATAAAGATATATTGACTGACTTTAAATTAAACAAACTATGGCTAAACACTGGGTTATACGCAAAATTAAATTTGATTTAAATAACTAGGATATCATTGAAATTTATTTTAAAATGACATAGGTTTTTAAACAAAGGGGAGAGAGCAGGTGAATAAAATTTTACTTTTTCTATTTAGAGAACAGCTATTAGGAACATTGAAAATACTAAATCACTTGCTATATCGACAAGTGCAATTTTTGGTATAAAAAGATCATTCAAGGCTCCGTGTGTGGTGTCAGAGAATAGTAACATTCGAGTTTTCAGCGGGACAGTGTCCCAAGGTATCCCAGCAGGAGCTTTCCAGGAAGGCCGCAGGCTGTCATCAATTACGAGCGTGTTGATGAAAAGCTTGTGTCAGTAAACACCAACAATGGAGTTTTTACGTGTACACAATATCTCGGTTTAGGGTTCCGTATAAATAAACTGAATCTTGAACCAATAAAAGTATATGGAGATTGTTTCAAAGCGGGACTCGAACCCGCATCTTTCTCATGGAGGCCTGCACTACCTTGTGCTACGATACCTTTGTGGACATGTCGAATTTTTCTAGTTTGCTTTTGGTGCTGCATTGCCAGCGGCATTTCTCAATGTTGTAGGTAATACTACCTACAACATTGAAGAAAAGAAGAACCTACAAACACTTAAGTTAAACTTTGACAAGTTTTATGGAATCGATAAAGAAGAAATTGATGCTTAATTAAAATGAGATGTTTTGTGCCTAGATAATTCTGGATTATATTTAAGATGTTTACTAGAAAAATGTACTTGTCTCAGGTTTCAGGCGGGACTCGAACCCGCATTTTCTAGTCACTTTGTACGTTCTTAAATATTTACTGAAAGCGATTTACCTATTTTATAACATTTTGTTTCCATATTATAAAAATTTTTATCCTTTTTTTAGCATACCTTAGAAACACAAAACGCTATAAGATCTATTTAATTCTATATTGGTGATCCAAATTAAACAAAAAAATAAAAAAGTCATGTCAAGGCAGAAGAATCATTTCGCACAAAAACAGCGTGAAAAATATTAAATGCATCTATAAAAAACCTATTTGTCCAGGTAATCCCTACTAATATTATAAATGCGAAAGTAACTTTTTCTGTCTGTCTGTCTGTTACGCTTTCCCGCTTAAACTTCTAAACCGATTTTGATGAAATTTGGCATAAACAACCATCCAATTAGTCCCTGAGAAAGGACATAGTCTACTTTTTAATTAAAAAAAAAAAGGGTTGCGAGGGATTGAAAGGAGGGATGAAAAGTTGTATGGAAGAATCGCTATTTTTGGAGCAAAAAACTTGAAACTTATTTTCAAGCCTTTGATTCGACATAAATAAACATGACATTCAAAGTTTATATAAGTTAAAGTAAAGAGTTATGGTACCCAAAATAAACTATTCCACGCGGACGAAGTCGCAGGCACAGCTAGTTTATAATATATACAAGAATTTTTATGAGAGTAAAATGAATCTTGTTTCTCCTTTATGTAAACCATCGTTTTTATACGTAAAATATGTACAATATATTAACTATGTATATTCATACAAATTAGTACGTGGTTATGATTCTGTCTTGTAGGCCATAGGCGTGGGTTTGAGCAAATATTATATGAAATATTTGTAATTACTCTGTTGTCTGATATCTGTAACACAAGTGCTTTAAGCGACTTATCACGAAGACAGGTCAATGTATGGGATGTTGTGAAATTAATTTATGTTTAATGAGGACTTTTGTAGGTTACATTGTTATTATATCGCTGCGAACATAAAGGGTAGAACAGACAAAGTCGTGAGTATAATTAATGTTGATATATGACCACATTTCAGTAGTCAATTGAATATAAACATTTCAGAATAAAACAGTCAATCTTTAAGCCCAGTTATAATCGCCGTGAATGTATTTCTTTGTTAATACCGATTTATTCCCAATTGTTAAACATAAAGATTAATTAGTCATTTACAAATAAACATTTGGCAACGGTCTCATCCCGATCCAGAAAGAAACCGGGATAACGAAGCATAACGAATTTCTGTACGTTTTTAAATACATATTTATATGATATCTTGAAGGTAATAATAGACAATAGTCTTATAGTTAATTAAGTATATTACTTCATAATTATAACTAGCTGTGCCCGCGACTTTGTTTCGCGTGGAATAGTGACTTTGGGCAGCATATTTTTTTTCAAACGCCAGACTTCCAGTGACGTCCACGTTTGACACAATTTTGATTAATACTCCGCTCCTATTAGTGATTGTAGCAAGATATCACGTAGCGTAAGTTACTCCTTATTGTATCAGCAATCTGCCAGTGAAAGTCCCATCCATGACGTCTAGACGTTTCAGAGATTACCACAAAACAGACAGACACCCAAAAAAAATGTTATTTCGTTATATTTTCTGTGTAAACATCCATAGGCATTTAGTAAAAAGCAGTTTTTTTAATATTACAGTCAAACACTCCCATTTTATTTATATTTATTGATTATAGCATGGTGCAGAACCCGAGCGTTAGTATAAGTTGGACATTTGGCGGTGTGTGGTATGTCGGACAATGATGTTTGTGCCTGCATTCGTCACGGGGCGCCGCGGGCGCGGTGGGGCGCGGGCCGGGGGCGCGGGGACGTGAAGCCGCAGGGGCGCGGGGGCGCATGATTGATGACCCGGCCCCGCGACACTGGATGTCTGGATCACTACATCTAATGTTGTTGATATTTGTCAAATCTGGTATGTCCTGTTAAATGATCTGCTTGTCGAGACAAACTTTTTTGGTCGTTTGAAAAATATTCAACTCTAATGGTGTTGCTATTCTCAAACTAACCGAATAAATGTCTGTGTCATTTGAGTGTTACTCCGAGACGCTTTAAATCTACCTGATACCTAACAATTTGCTTGTTGTATGATTTTATTTGTCGTATAGAGTAAGAATTCGCCACCGTGTTTAACAATTATAAATTTATTTCAAAAACCGCTTTAAAAATATGTTCTGCTAGTTTTCCGAACGAACTTTTCCGGATCCGATTCCTATTGACATAACACGGAAACAGGCAAATGTGCCGTTGAGGTCTTAATGACACGGCAAATATTACTTATCCACATTTTAAATATTAAACATTTGTTTACTTTATTTGGTATTTTTCCAGCATAAGTAATAAGTCGTGCAGATTATAATATTACCTCCCCCTATACCAAGTGTCGTAAAAGGCGACTGAGGTACCAGAACCGAGAGATGGCGATATACCATCTGAAATAGTGCAGCTTAAATATATACTCGTAGGCCGGGGATAAGTAACAGCATCCCCGTTGACAAAAGCTACGCTCTGCGATTACCAACACCCAGTGTAGCAATTATGCGAAAAAAACCTCACTTCTTTGAGAGGCCTATGTCCAACAGAAGACTTTCAATGGCTGGTATAATAATGATGATAAGCATTATAGTTTGTTGGCCACATCATCATTAAAGCGCTGTAGAAAGAATACTCCTCAAAGAGGCAGTTCAAGACAAATACTGCTCTATGATTGTTAAAAGTTTTTTTTAATCAGGTGGTTCAACATAGACATACAATCTTTAAACCCTGAGAAAGGAGAAGGACTACTTTTTAATTCGGAAAAAGGGATATTACTCTGTGATTACATTGTTTTCTATACTCATTCAAAGAACGGTCTAAGTGTACGTAGTAGAAATAAAAGAAATGGTAAAAACATCACATTAAACATCAGGTGTTAAGTTACCTTTGATGTACCCGTGGGAAAGAGTCGCCCAACGGACATGCTAGGTATATGAACATAAAAAAACATCACGATCTTGCGAAATCTTAAAATTCCACAATCGTTAATGAATTTATTGTATCCGTAACATGACACGCCCGTAACTCACTGGCGACTACTAAAGAAGGTGTCAACTGAAAATAATATTTCTCGATACGTTGTAAATAGCGTGTATCGTCATAGTAACATAATATGCGGTCCGATGGCCCCTGAGATACCAGTCCCCGTAATCTCCGGGGGTCTACGTAAATAAAAAAATATGGTTAAGCGCGAGCGGGACACGCGTGCTAGCCACTTACGTTTAAAATATTGTTTTTATAAGCTCGTATTTTCTTAGACAAATGCTTATAACAGATATCTGAGTAAAATGGTATTCTTTGCCGTAGGGTTCCGGCAGAGTAGAATAGTACTTCTCACTGTACTCCAAAATACAGTACATACCGGACTTCGCAACAGCGTAGCTTCATTGACAAGCACGACAATAATAGGCAAAATACTTTCTTTCTTGCAGAGTATGTCCAACGGACTTTCTATGGCTGATATTTGACGGGCCCGATGGCGAAAATGGTAGTCATCCTATCTTATGTGACAAGGGTTGTGGGTTCGATCCCCACCCAGGACAATATTTGTGTTTGTTCTGTGTCTGGCTGTTAAATATGTATTTATGTATTATATTTGTACTTCATCTATTGTCTGATATCCGGCACACAAGTGCTTTAAGCGACTTACCACGGAGTCAGGTCAATCTAAGAGATGTGTGAATTTTTCTTCCTTAAAAAAATATGATGATAATGATGATTTTGATGATAAGCAAATAAGCATACAGTCCGCGTAGTGGTATGCGCAACTAACTACGCCCACCTCACCTATCACATATCTATATATCGTCATCATATCAACCGTAGGACCGGATGACCTACGGTTGTTTATATATTTTTTTAATCAACGATATTTTGCTATATTTTACACATTACTCCACGTATATCCAAAGATATTAAAAATTTGATTAGTGAAAAGAAAAAAATATTGATTTAATTATTATTTGTAATATAAACTAACACTTTTATATCCTAAACCTCAATTTTTTGTCATTATTTTAATCAGAAGATCATCTAAATAAAATAATGATAATACGTTAGAATAATACTTATACTTTATATATTAGAATATACGTCATAATTCATAGGAACATTTTATTTTAAAATTGTCATGCAAATAATTTAGGATATCTGAAGTCACCCCCCCCCCCCTATATATTGATAATACTATAAAATTAAAATGGGATAAATACAATCGAAAGTTATTGTCTAATAGTGCTATATATGAACTATGTCAGCGTCCTAATATAAATATGCTATATATGAAATATTAACAAACAAGAGACTATTACAATAACGTGGTGATAACATATCAAATAAACAAACAGATTTACTTTTGCGCGTGCACAGTTTTAGTTTGAGATCATTAGTAATTTTAAACATCGGCAGTACAAAAGACTTCAACGACTTAGCTTCAAAGGTTTTGTCACCTTGTATATGTAAAATTAGGTACCTTTATTTAATTTTGTGATAATTGACATTATTTTACTTTCATTAGGGGTCTCAAACAAAAACCTGAATAGTCTATACATAAATAAAAACTGCCATCATAATGAAATGCGCTTTGTAAGACAATGATGTGAATCTAATATTGTTAGCTAGCTTAACTATTGCCTGGCGGACAGGTGGTGCGATCGGGTTACCAAGGCTCATTTAAACACAGATGGCCTGTTCAATATAAAATGAGTAATCAAGCGCACTCATATCTTAGCGGCGACCGTTCCTTCGAGCTACGTACTTTGTGTAGGGTGGATAGAATAGAAGAAATATTATTGTGTCGTACCAACATATAGTCGGTTATCATAATCTCAAAAATAAAACGTAAAAATCATAAAAATAAAGAACGAATCTACATTTTAATTATAAATTTAAGTTAAAAAATAATGTTCTTACTCAACACATATAACAAATGTATTTAACAACATGAGTTCGTTACGAATTTAGAGTGATAACACGGTTATTTGTGAGCATCTGGTGTCTATGTAGGTTTGCATGTTTACGTTTTTTTTCTTAACAATGACTTATTTATTTTATTTATTTATAGAAAGACACAGCAGATAATAATTATATGGAATTAGCATAACTAAGTTTTAAAAATAAGTTTATTATTCAATTGTAGTTTTTGGAACAGCATCAACGATAATATTTTTTGTTAATAAAAAAAATCATAATACACCAATTTATAAATATTGATCACACAGCTTGTAAATTGAGGCAACATTTTCCTATGCAGGCTTGGCGTGTCTGTTCGAATATTGTCTGTGGTTCCATAGAGCGGGTACCTCATTAGCATCTTGGAATTAGTACAGGTGGCGTCTGTCTCGTCAGCCCGTCAAACTTAAAAGCATTGCGACGTTATCTAACAATACCTTGAAGTGGCCATTTTGGATGGACATGTCAAACTAATTGAAAGGTATTTATGATATTGGACATATGTCAAATAAAAAAAACAAACTGTTTTCCTTTAGTCCTATATTTAAATATGTTATTTTTTCTCTTCTTCTTATTAAGATCTTTTATTATTGGGTTTTTGTACTGTATTATTTACAATTCAATAACTATTACGCATTTACTATACAATAAAACTAGTTTTGAATGGCTTTTAACCATGGTTTATTTAAACAAGTTTTGTTTGACGTTTCGGCTACCTTACAGCAACCGATTCCAAGATGCATTTATAACATATATTCTCTCAAAGCATGACCTATTCAGAATCCAAATCTAGATGTTAACGGAGTGAAAAAATGGAACTTCTTGATTTTACTGTGTAAAATCTAGTTCCAAGGTATACCTTGCTTATAGGCAACTTTAAAATTTGCTGCTCGTCAGTGGCCGTCTCATCTAGTTAAAGAGCTGTTTTGTGGCAAAACCTTATTTTGACGTTGTCCCGCTTGTAATTTGAGACAACAGTAGCTATTCCCGGGTGTTATTGTGTGATTATCAATTATAGATACTATATATTACTTGTATATTGTATACGTGTTTAAATTGACTTTAATCTGAGATTTTATATGAGGTCAATTATTAAGCACTTTTATTCCTTTTATTTTATATAAATTACTAATAATTATAAGTACGTTACGAACCAGGGCATTCACAATTCTGGCATTACGGATAAAGGAGTCGCAATTAATGAAACAAGGGAATTCAATTTTCCGCACCACTTCACGATAGGCTGTCACTGACTCTGAAACAAGTGCGCATCGATGTTAAATAAATCTGAATAAGTTTTATTTAAAGGCGAATAGTCTTGTTTTCGTGGAAGCGTCCTTAGGACATGAAAAAAGGCAGAGGCGGCAAACAATGCTAATAAGCTTATGAATACTCATTCGTGCCGGCATGAACCCGGTGACACCATTGACTTGAAATGCCTACCGAGTGGATAATAAATAACAATTAGTAAGGTTCTAATTAGCCATGTAACGGGCTCGATAAGTTTTTATGTCTCAATATCGCGTGTTCTGCAATAGTTTGGCGTAAATCCGGTTGTAAGTACTTTCAAGCTAAGCACGCGCTTCCCATTTTGTAAATAAACTAGGTGGTGAAGACCGGGAGTGTGTCTACGATGTGTACTCTCGCGTAAGTGTGCACTCACTCACACAAAGGCACGCCGCCCTCGCTTCCACAGCCCTTGCTAACCCGACCGGAACCTTACATAGGGCTAATAAATATAGCCACGCGTAGATACTCATAATATTTGGCCCTTCGGCAGTTGTTTACGCTCGCGTTCGTTGCGTTCTACATGCCGCGGTAATTTTGACCGATGCCTCATTAAGCCTGCTTAGCTTTTGTGGTTATTATTTTATGATTGTAAATTATGGAAGACTTGTCTAAAGATAAAGGAATTTATAGATATAATATTCATAATTTGCCCCCGTCAGCGCTATTATAGCGCAATAACGGTGTTAGTAGACGTATAAAGTAATTATGTAGTTTCGTTTAAGTTGCAAGTTTTAAACGTGAGGCGCTCAGGAATGAACCGCTCGCTCGGATCGGACAATTAATATAGATAAATCTTAATCGGACGGATTACAAGTGGACAACTCACTTGTCACCAAACGATGCTAAAGTGTTTTATCGGTGACGGATCAGTGTCCTCTGAAATCATCTGGAATTCAAATTGTTTGTCGCTCAGAAAGTTACGAACGCTGACAAGTGTTTACAGTAGATTGGACTCTATGTTCGTTAGAATAAGTGTGCAGATGGCGTGGGAAGTTACTGTTGATTCTCAGTCGACACCGGGCGATTGGGCCCGACATGGTGTTCGTTTTGTGCCCGTCGTCTAATCCCGCGCTTAGCTAACCGTTTTGACAAGATTCCAGATGTACAGATAAGGTTGTTCTTGATTTTTTGAATGCTGGGAGTTTAGCCGTTTCCTCATAAGCTCGATGAATCACCGTGAGTTTTGAACGTAAAATAATATACTTACGTATATCAAATCTCGTATGATTGTAAAGTTATGAGAGCATTATCTTTCGGGACACTTTTTCAATTAGATATCTCTCTCTTCAATATATATACCATATATATGTCAACGTTTGTCTACATCTACAAAACAAACAAATTCAGCTATTAGTGAAGGGGATTATTAAAAGATTCCCGATCGATCGATGTCAGATTACGTTGCTTTTTTTATGAAACCGTCGGATTTAAATGTGAGCGGCTTCCTAGCCCGTGAGCTGAGATAATATCGACGTGGCAAGAGCCGCCCAAAGGCCCGGCCGCTGCAGTGACAGGGCACCACAATGCAGCCATTTAACACGCTCATCGCATTCGGATGATCTCTTGACAGCTCGAATGCGGCCGCGATCAGGGCATAGCCTTTTCGGGTTGAAGCGAGTCGTTTGCGGATGACGGACGCGGCGGGTTAGACTGTCAGGTGGCGGGGAGGGTAGGTGCGACGGTTGAATCAACAATGAGTAGTGTTGCGGGCTGCGGTGGCGTGCGCAAGGCGTGTCCGCGCTTCATCGATCGCAGCCTCCGACGCTCCTCGACGACGTCTGCTCCCCGGCGCCCGCTCCCGCCCCCGCCCGCACGTCGCCCCGCACCCCCGCGCCCGTTAGCGCCCCGACCGACTGCATTTACCACCCGCCTCCCCCACATACGTACACCTACCTGTCTACCGATGCTTCAACGTTTCCTACGCTCTGCTGTTTGCCAAACGCTGCGTCCAATTTTACCCATTATTATTTTAAACATTTTTGTCCGCTGTTTCGAGGAATTTTATTGCGTCCGCTTATGTACCTATTTTCAGTGGAGGTGTTGATTCGCCGGTAGCGGTAGCCGGCTCGGAAGGTGCAATTAAAGCAGTTTACATCTCCTCGCGAGCGACCTGTAAATGTTATTTCTGCTCATTAAAACTGAATTACGTTATAAATTTTATGCGCGTACGCTGTAGCCACGTTAATGTGCCCGAGAAATTATCGAAACATTGTACCGAGTTTATTTTCCAAATTTATTGCAGGGCTATAGTTGATATGAACATGATTTCCGACGTTAGTCGCTCGCATATTCCATGTAGTAAACTTCATGTTAGATAATTTAATTATACTTGAGGTTAGACTACTTAGAAGTAATTAATGGAATTACTTACACGCACGCCACGCAAGCATTGATTTCACATTACGGGGCCTGCAGGGATGTACCTACGTTGAGAGACGAAAGAAAGTTTTGTAGGAGAGATGGTCATTAAACATTTTATCATTACAGTGAGTGTTGAGTTGATGACATCGAGTGTGTTAATATGTTTCAGTGTAAGCTATCGCTTTATTTGAAGTAACACAACAACATTAGCGATCTAAATTAAATTTGTCGGGTGTCGGGAGCCGGCGCCGGCGGCGCCCATCGATCATCAGTAATGGAGGCCCCACTAACGATCGTCCGTCCGTCTGTCACAACCATCGCCGTAACGCTTCATGTTTTCATGCAACAAAAAGTCTGACATTGAATCCTTTTCCGTATATTCATCAGATTTTCGTAGTGCATTTATGATAGTCAAAATTACAGTTCTTTAATAAATTTATAATATTTCCTAACATTTACGCGTCCACTACTCATAATGAAACTACTTTTTAACGGCTTTAAAACGCGGTTTAATTTTTATATTTTTAATCCGACGCTTGCGGCAACCGAAGAACAAGACCGAAAGTCTTGTTCTTGAGAACATCAAACAAAAAATGTAAAAAAACGCGTTTTAAAGCCGTTAAAAAGTAATTTTATTGACGACATTTGACGTTTTTTATAAAACATTAAAAAATACAGGTATTAAGGTCTACATTAATGACCATGGAAGTTTTACTTTGCTTAAGACGACTATCCCGGTAAGTTATATCGGATAGAATAAAAAATACACTTCATGTTAATATAAAAAAGGAACTCAAGTTCCGTACTTGAAAACTATTTATGAAATCTTTAATAACTCAATACATAAACTAATAATTGCTTAATTATGTGTCGGAGCGAGCAGGGAAGGACTTAACTGCATTTGTGACGTCACCGTTTAATTACCAAGTAATTAAATTCCTTGATTAATACTCATAACACAACATTTATCGCCAATGTCGTATAAAAACATAGAAATACTATCATTATCATCCATAGATCAATCAATGGCGTATACTCGGCGAGCATTGCGATGGCATTTGACATTTTAGTTTGTACTTGTAACATTTATGCGGTAATTTTCCCGCATAGCTGCCGCTAAGTTATTTACAGCTTTGGCAATAAAACGAGCACAGGACAATGAAAATTTAATTAACTTTATGCAGCTTAAATAAACTGTTAAATAGTGTCGTGTGAATTAGACGAGTTAATAGCAAAGTTCATTTTAGGCGAGCTGTTCGTCGATAGGAATTAAGTTGGTCGATAATTTTATATGTCAATATATTGGTTTTCTCTTTAGGTCTTACCCCTGAGTATCTCTGGTTTTTACAGGAAGAAGCTCACTCCCTATCAACCAAAATGTACAGTATCTCGTGCTGATTGCAATAAAAAAGCACGGTCTTTTACACGGGAATATCTTTAGGGATAAAAGTTGCATATGTGTTATGTAGCCGCCGTGAGGTATCAGCAGATTTCAAGTAGTACCTCTCCTTGTACCAGGTGTCGTAAGAGGCGACTAAGGTACCAGAACCGACAGATGGCAGTATATCCTTGCAAAAAAGTTAGCTCAAATGTACAGGGTGGGGATGGGCAGCAGCTTCCCCGTCGCGTAAGCTGCGCTCTATGATTGCCAATACGCTTGCCCAGCGCGGGAATTATGGGCAACATACACCCTTTCTTAGGGAGGCCTATGTCCAACAGTGGACTTTTAAGTAAGGTATGATGATGTGTTATATGTGATCTCACCCGGACATCCATCTTTACATCCGCACTCACAAACTTCAGCGTTTATAATATTAGAAGGGATTCGCGTTAAGGCATTAAACAAAGTCCTATAAAAGGATTGATAAAGTGTGTTGTTATCGGTTGATAAGGCAACCGAGCCTGAGGCTTTGACATTAAAACCGCCGCTTGTGGCCGCAATTTTTTACCACTTTCAATTACTTGGGGTATGTACTGTTCTTAAATAAATATTGTTCGTAGAGATAGGCAGGCTAGGATAAAGGCTTATGTTAACTTTATAAAGGAGTATATATAGCCCTAAAGAAATGTGATGTACCAATATGTAAAAGTTTGTATTTTTCCTTGTTGAAATGCATTTCACAACGTAAGCTCTTTAAAAAGAAAATTAGTAAGTTATCTTATGCTCAAGCTGTCCTTATGCTATTGAAGCGAGTCGCGGGGACCAGTAAAACACCAGACTTCTTTGGCAAGTTTGTTGTCTGATTCAACGGCTATTCCGCTAAATAGATTTTAAGGAATGTGGCATATAGAAAGTTTGTATGATTTAGACATGAAATACTATTATCGTCATCATATCAGCCATTGGAAGTCCACGGCTGGACATATACCTCCCAAATAAATTGCCACGCTGGGCAAGCGTATTAGGAATCGCAGTGCGCAGCTTCGCGACTGAGATGCTGCTGCCCATCACGTCCTGTGCATTTGAGGTGAAAAGTTAGTATTATAAATGAAAATGCTAGAATCGCGTCAATATACTTTTTCAGATCAAAATTCAGATCGAGGTGCCCAATTCAGTTGAATTTATAAATTGAATAATAAAGTGGGCAGCATCTCCTTGTCACTATCTGTTTCAGAACAGATTTTAAAATGATTTGCCCTTAATAAGTGCATTTTATATTAAGTTGACGTGTCGACTGATTTTATTATGCGTTGTATTAAAGCTCTTGTCCCTGGGACTACGCTCCTGTGTGCGCACGAGTTGCGTCGCTAATTGCATCAGCTGCTGAGGCTAAGTGCCCGTATCAATCTCGCTCACGTGGGAATGGCCTCCGAGGCGCGCTCTCCTAATTACTGGCAAAATTCTTATTAACCATGGATAAAATGTAATTAGTTGAAATTATTTTAAAAAAGCTTTACGCGTACTATATGCAAGATACTATGATTTAGTTGTACAATATTGACATGAGCTTGCAATAGGTTCAGTAGGAATTGAAAGGAATCATTTTTATCTAGAAATCGTGACGGTTTTACTTACACTTATTAAAGTTGGTACAAAAATGAAGCGCTAATTTAATAGCCAGATTATGATTTGCACATTTGATAAATGCTGACATTAACCATTAAGTAGCCACTTTAATTACAAATGTATTGTTAAGTGTATTCCTGTAGTTTGCAAAACTACAGGAATACACTTAACAATACATTTGCAATGCATGTTTGATATTGCAATGCATGTTGTTAATGTTTAAATTTAAAACGACTTTGTCATATTATTTTATTTAATCTACAAGTTATAAGTATACTATTTTAAATATTAAATTTAGTTGTTCTTAAGTTTCTCTCAATTATGAACGACACGTTTGGACATTATTATGACTGTAATAAAAAATATATAGCCACCTGGCACGTCAGGCTAGCCCTAAATGTGGCAGCGTATTATAATCACCAGTAGAAGATAATTTTATCGGCATCGATGTTAGAAACCGGAGTAGTGTCACATTGTGGAGCCACCTGCGACACGCTTTATTGCCATTTACTACAAGCGTTTCTCGGTTCATTAAACTTATGTTAGCGACGTCGAGCCAGCGCTGTCCGCTCCACTCGTATCCCATTACGCACTCCAATATGTATAATTAATTACGTCTTCATTAGCTAATCCTTCGAACGTGTTCTATACTAACCGTAATATTTTCATAGCTCGTGCAATCCACTCGTTAGCGCTGAATGCGATTATATATTATTTCGCAAATTGCAATTCATAAACGCAACGTTGCATTTGTTCGCACAATAGCTATTTTTTATCGGTCTGCGAACGAATGTTGCATTGCGACAGTAGTATATCAAATGATTGTTGCTATGATTGCTATTAATTGTCTTCACATCAACATACTTGCTGTAGAGAAATATTGTGCGGTTGTTACGCTAGGCTACAGTAAAAACCCTCCATGCGCGAACTCGTTACGAAAACATCATAAAAGAATGCCATTTACACAAGCCCAGGCGTGCTTCTATAGATAATAAGTCGTTACATCAAATGTACTCGTGGAGACTTTATAGTTTACGATGTAGAAAATCAACAGATTATGGGCATAAATGGGCGCTATTACGTCTCTATTATAATTACGGTAATATTGACAATGTTGGTTTCGATGATATGTCCGTTAGGTATTCGCTGGTGTCGACCACATGACAGCTATAAAACTCAACACGACAATAATGTATTTTTTATATTTATTAAGATGTTGTTACGGTTCAAAATGTAATAACAGTGAATGGAACCAACGTAAGAAATTCATTAACCTCGTCGTTTGACTAAGTCAGTCGCTAAACTTGAGAGATAATTAATTCAAGTATTGCAAATGAGTTATGGTTGTGTTAATCACAATGACAAAGGTTAATAAGTTGGAATATGTATCAAGAGCTGTACAAGAGAACGGCACGACCAGTCAACAGGCGTCGCACGCATGTTACAGAGATCCGCAATTGATAATCGCTATCAGTTCGTGTTTATATAAATACTAATATTTACTTGGCCAAGTGTTTTGGATATTACCACATCGTCTATTGTAAAGTCCAGTGCAGTACATATAATTAATTTTTTGTGTCAATATAAAATGTAGTTTATTTACATTTCTGTAGTTTAAACAAAAACAACGCAATTTAATAATATGTTTACATCTTTTATTCAACGTTTCGGCTACCTTGCGGTTAATAGAGTAGTTTTATTACGTGTAGTGAACGCAAAAATGTTTAATTGGAGTGAATTTCTATCAATACTAAAAAAATAAAGAAGTTTCAAGTGACATCCGGGTGGAATGAAGTTCCTTTCAATTAGTTATTGCGGGAATTTTAATAAAATTAATATCCGTAACTTGTGCAGAAACACTGTCAGGGTTCATTACTGTTATTATTTATTATGTACAAAAAACCCTGTATACACTCAACAAATATAATAGCCGCGACACCACACTGTTTTGCGTAATAGAAAGACGAAACGAAAATAAGAGGCTTGCTCTCTATGAGTTAGATAGAGCCAGAAACGCGCGCACGCCGCGCCGCTTACAATTATAACAAAAAGTTTTGTAACAACTTCTGGTCTTATTTTTTTTTCAACTCCCTTTCCATCTCTTTTGCTACGCGCGATAAGGACACATAAAGGTTTAGTTAGATTAACAATCGACTAATAGTTTGAAACTTGTCATGTACGGAACCTCAAAAGTGCTTGCGAGCGGGCAGCGGCGTGTCACCGGTTGACAAACGGCAGCCGATCGTTGCACGCAAGTAGCAATTTGTCGATAGCTGCGCACCGAAGGGTTAATGTCACTCGATGACCGACATCGCTCGGTGGAAAAGTTTACAATTTTATTGTTCAATGTTGTGTGTATAGGTGTAGTTTTATACGACAGGCCCAACGGCGCATGCGGTAGTGTTCCTATGTTTTGTGCCTTAGGTCGTGGGCTCCCTACCTAGGACAAATATTTTTATGATAAATTCTTGATTGATTTGTTTGTTCTGTGTCCGGTGTAAAATATGTATTTAGGTTTTATATTGGTGATTCTCTGATGTCCGTATTACAAGTGTTTTAAGCGTCTTATCTCAGAGTCAGACCAAGGTATGAGATGTTTTATAAATTTATTATAATATCTTTACGCGTTCACGACTCTCTCCTGCAGAAGCTTCTCTTAAAAAGGAAAGGTTTATGTTTTTTCTAGGGATTACCTTGCCAAGATTCAAAATTGCTACATTAGTGCTGCGAAAGCGTAACGAAAAGACAGACACATCTTTGTGTTTATAAAATTTGTATTTAATAAGTTCATGTTGTCAGTGTCTGATCTTGTTCTTAGTTAAATATGTTATACAAAATAGCTGACAGGAATAGTTGACGTGATAAAATATTTGTTAAGACTGGAACTATAAGTAATAATTTGGTAGTAGATTCGCGCGGTTAAATTACTTCTTTCTTCTTGGGGAGGCGTATGTCCAGCAAAGGACTTTCAATAGCTGATATGATGAACTGAAACAGCAAATGAACACTTTAAAAGAAAAGAAAATAATGTTATTGTTTTTTTTACTTCATTTATTTTAGTCATGGAAATCAGTGTTTGATTGGTTGATATATTGGTATTTTGCACATCGCTATTTATGATCACGTTTTATTCTGCTATATAATTTTTTATTGTGCGCACTATTAACTGCTTTGATTTGACGAGTTAATTGCAACCTTGTCGACAGTTGCATTTAGCGCATGCATGTTTATTCGCTGAGTACAAGTACGGAGGTACCGAAGCTGGTCAATTGCCCAGTTTGATTCTTATATTAATTAAATATATGATTCTTGGTAATACAATTCCACCATTTATTGGCATATGTTTGTTTCATAGTCGGAATTTTGATAGAATATGTAATAACATAATAATATTACTATATTATTATTATTACTTAAATGTACTTTTTCATGATGAAATTACATGGCATCTTTTATTACACCACAAACAATAAATGAAGAGCGATTTTGAATGACAAATGCAAAGAATATGAAGTAAAACTTAATTCAAAGACCCACTCGGTACTTGGCTTACCCGTAATTTGCCGTAGTTTGAATTTTTCTAATTTTTAAGAATATTAAAAGCATTTAGGGCGGTAATATTATTCTGTCAGCTGAAACATGCCTAGTACCTTACTTTCTCAATAATTACTTATTGTTTATATTGTAACTTTCTCCGATATTGTCCTATTACTTTGTAATTAAATTCTTAATGTAAATTAACTTAATGTAATGTAACTTAACGTAAATAAAATCTTAAAATTGTTAATGACGGTATAAAGATAATATAGCATTAATTGTTTAGTAATTAGAGATAGATCTCATACAAAGTTTTTTAGCATTGGTACTTCACTGTCAACTATTTCTACCGCCAAGCAGCAGTATTCGCGTTTTTGGTGTTGCGATTTGAAGGTTGAAGTAAAATTACTGGGCATTGTGACATAATATGTTTAAGTCCCAAGGTTGGCGACACACTAGTGCTATCCTTGTGATATTACGAGCGTCTTTAGGCTGCAGTCACGATTACGATCTCGTCATCGCCATGTTATTTTTGCAAGCCAATTTTGTTTCGCCTCAAAATTAATATCTGTACAGATAGTATATTTCTTAATTATGCATTGAGTTGACGTTATAATACAATCATTTATATCACTGACATATGTAGGATGCCATCTATTAAACATACAAATCCTCAGAAGATATGGCTTTTAAACATACTTGGCCTGTTAAATACGTAATCAAATCTAATTCAGAGGCGTGCCTCATTAAAAAGTCCTTCAGAAATGTGACAATCAAAGAGCTAATCAGCTTGCAAATGGTGGGGGTAAAAAGAGGACGAGCTGAGACGTCCATTAGTGAAATGAAGCCATTAGGAGCGTGTAAAACAGTTAATTACATTGGCAATCTCGGCCCGGCCGCTAGGTGGCGCTGCGAGCATAAACCCGGATAATGATACAATATTATTTAGAACGACGATGTTAATTATAAAGCTGCTCGTAATCGATTGTGTAAGTCGTTCCAAGGGTAATGACTTACTTTCGCATTCAATTACTTTCACATGAATGTACAAGTATATAAAACATTGTATTTTTAATATAAATTAGTAGTGCCCCGCAATTTCACCTGCGTTAAATTTTAGAACTAGTATACTAACTTTGCACCTCCTTTTACCTTCTCAAGGGATGACTTTCGAAAAAATATTGTGTATGGATTTCATAACTTACAATAAAGAATCATTAAACTGAATGTCATTTAAATATATTTAAAAACAGCACAGATTCAGTCTAACTTTGCACCCCCGTTTTACCCCGTATTTTGTGAATTTTAAAAATCCTATCTTAGTGCTTCACTTTGTTATAAAATGAACCTTTGTGTAAAATTTCAAGTTACTTAAACATAAGGGTTTATAACTTATGTGTCAATCAGTCATGCAGTCAGTCAATCAGTGAGTCATTCAATCAATCATTCAGTTAGCCATACGGTCAGTCGTTCAGTCAGTCATTCTGCCAGTCTTTCAGTCAGTCATTCAGTCATTCCGTCAGTCAATCAGTTTGTCATTTAGTCTGTCATTTAGTCTGTCATTCAATCAGTCTTTTAGTCAGTTATTCGGCCTGTCATTCAGTCAGTCCATCAGTCAGTCATTCATACAGTCATTTAGTAAGTCAATCAGTCAAACATTCAGTCAGCTATTCAGTATTTCATCCAGTCAGTCAATCAACCAGTCATTCAGTCAGTCAATCAACCAGTTATTTAGTCAGTCATTCAGCGATTCAGTCAGTCATTCAGCGATTCAGTCAGTCATTCAATCAGTTATTTAGCCAGTCATTCATCGATTCAGTCAGTCATTAAGTCAGTCATTCAGTGATTCAGTCAGCCATTTAGTCAGTCCGCTTCTGATTAAATATATATATATATATATATATATGTGTATATATATATATATATATATATAAGTATTAAAAACTTAATGTATATAAATAAAAAGAACATAAATAAATAGTAATATTATAATAATAAAGAAATTAAATAGTTCTGGAAGTGTAAACTCCATTTAGGTAGTACAATATTTATTTGAACGTCTTAGGTAGGTATGAATATCAAAACTCACTTTTTACACAACCGTATTCGCTACAATTATATCCAAAACTAATAGCGGTCCACAGGCAAATTGAACATGTCAATAAACGTGTGATTACATTTAGCATCATTTAATATTCCACGAATAATAAAACCTTTCGGTATATTAATTCGAATTGGATCTTTTTTACGTGCTATGAAATTGCAGTCCGCAAAGCCATGATTACGGCGCGCCCTTGATAAGAGTCGGGGTTTGACTAAGAGGATTTATAGTTATAGAAATACGGTTCAAAATCTTATGATGTTTTTATCCGCAATCATTTACGACCTATCACGTAGTGGGCAGACGAGCCGATGTTTTGCAGCGCGATAATCGTCAGGCCAGCGGCGGCGTCTCCTCGTCTACTGATCTACGTTTATATTATATATTTTTTATAAAGTTCACTGGCATTTTTGTAAATAAAAAGACGTATAGTACAGGGTGGGGTTGGACAGCAGCATCCTCGTCGCGATGTTGCGCTCTACATTTGTCACCACACTTGCCCAGCGTGACAATTATAGGCCAAAATCACCCTATCCTGGGAAGGCCTATATTCAATAATGGACTTTCTATGGCTGATATGATAAAAGGAATTATAAATATTACTGCCGCCAAACAGCTGTATTCGAGATACGTACTGCGCTCTGTGAAAGATGCAGTAAAATTACTGGGTACCGTTCTGGTTGCAGGTTAGCTACATCTGATTGAATAGATGATACGGTCGACTGGTTCAAAAAATCATTCATAATGGAGGCTACGTTATCAGCAAGTAACATAAGTTATATTGAATCAGCGTATTCTTACGGAAACGGAGAGTTGCGGGCGAAACCGCGGGATGCCGCTAGCACCTAAAATATGAGTATAATAAGTTATAAATGTTACATTAAGTTTTTGTATGAAATTGAAAAAAAGCTACGCATGCGTGTAACAATGCTATACTAAATTTATACGATACAGTAACCGGAACATTCTAGTAGTATATAATACAAACTATAAAAATTACGAATAAGAAAATAATACAAGAAGAAATTTAGGTACAAAACTGGACCCTCGATCTTGTTACTGGAGCTAACAAATTATCAGAGAGAGAGCTGGCAAGTTGACGCACAGCTTCTTATTAAGCCCAGATTGGGTTACAATAAATTCCAACCGGTATTCTGTACTTTTTTTTGGCAATTTTTTAAAATTCCAACAGACTATCACCCAGACACAATTGAAATATATTTATCTTATAAATATATGTCCTGGATGGCGAACGAACACACCTTTAGCGCACATGACAGGATCACTACTATCTGTGCCAACGGGCCTCTCAAATGTTATATATATGTAATTAAGTATTTTAGTATACTTGCCGTGTGGTACCGGCAGATTAGAATAGTATCTCCCTCTGTACCAGGTGTCGTAAGACGACTAAGTTAACAGGATCACACATCGCGGTAAAACAAGATGGGCAGCAGCATCTCCGTCGCGAAAGCTACGCTCTACGATTGCCAACACGCTTGCTTAGTGCGGCAATTATGGGCAAAATTTCCCTTTTCTTGGGGAGGTCTATGACTAACAGTGGACTTCCAATGGCTGTTAATGATGACATGATTAATCCCGCTTTTGCCTGATGTCCGTAACACAAGTGCTTTAAGCTACTTATTACGGAGTCATGTATATGAAATGTTGAGTGAAAATATTTGTTCATGGTTAATATATTTTCCAAAAATAAAATAACTATATGTATACAAAAAATACAATAATATGGAAGGTGTAATAGGCACTTTTAGCCTGGAATAATGGGATATTATTTAGTATTTTTCTATATATTGACAGTAAGAATGAATATATTTTTGAATAATAGTAATATATTTACTTTAAAAAAAATGCTGATTATATTTTAGAATTTAAATTGCGTAAGTTCACGGTAAATTTTGCTTATTGAGATTATACCTAAGTATGTCACAGCTTTCTAATTAGTTTTTTATACGCTTCGGTTTTTTATAATATCGTCATAAGATATTGCTCTAAATAATTGGGTCTATGAAGCGTAAAATAGTTCGTATCAATGAGCTACTGCCCCGGGGATAAGTGTGTATATAATAATTATCTCTATAATTATTATGATAATAATATTTTACTAATATTTATCGTGCAATTTGCGCTCTATTTTAACTTCTACATTAACTAGCTGGTTCCTGCGACTTAGTACGCTTAAAGGTCTGTCCTATATTAGGTTTATTATATTATAGTGGATTATGCATTTTATATAAAAAACTTAAACCTTCATCTTCTGAATTAGTATTAATCAAAATTTTGACTTTATAAGTCTCACCATAATTTGTCAAAGTATTTTGAAGATCTGTAAATGTAGATAATTCTTAAAAATCATATTTATTATATTTGCTTTTCATTGTCATTACGTATTTATAGATTATTGGTATAAATTCCCTGATAAAAATATAATATTGCATACATAAACTTAGTTATTGGTTCAATATCGCGGTAATCTACACGGTACAGCTTTCCGCGCAACGGTTTTACTTGAAAGCAAGACATCCAAGCTGAATGAATATAACCTCAAGCTGAGTCAAGAATAGTAACGGCTAATTTAAAATAATGGCTCTAAACGTGCGATAAGCGCGCGCGAGGTGCCACAAAATAGTACGATTTTTATGGCATTATAAAATTATAATTGGGTAGTTCGGCATTTTTATACTATGTCCGCCGCCACCGCCGAATTCGGACGTGACCTCAATAATTTACGATGTAGTGGACCGCGATCGGTCGTAGTTAGGTTTACAACCATCGCCGGTTCCGGCGGAAATGTCATAAACCGGCGTCATCTGATTTCGCCGATAGTAATTAAAGGGCACCTTGTTACGATAACTGTTTCATAATTGCCACCCCCCCCCCCCACATTTATTGGACCTTGAGTAAAAGGTAACTCTGGAAATATTTAATCGATTGCTCGATCGATAATTATAGATTAATGCGAACAAAAACTTTAATAAGGTCGGTCACGGTGCGCGAATGGGAGTCTCGTTTATGAGGAATGTTAGAAATAAAATTCCTAATATAATTTTGCATTGAATTATTAAGTAATTAACATACGTTCTTCACATTCTTCGACAACTTATTAACATCACGAACATGTATATTTACATATTAAAAAAAAAATTTCTTTGTGTAATTAATGATATTTCTTAAGAGAAACCTGCAGCTGTGATAAAATGATATTTCTACAGATCATCATAAAAAAAAATTCGTTTATTTGACTTGTACGTACATGTATCAGTTTGATTTATATTTTATGCCTGAATTTTGTTGTGGATGAAAAATATTTTTCGAACACAGAAGTTTATTTCGGTGACCCATAATAAAGAATAAAATGAGGGTACGCTTCGGTACAATAAAAGTTTAATGTGGCACCCTAAATCATGCGTCGCGCACCTTGGCTGCCCTATAACACCTTACTCCTCGACTCTGTGGGCTCGGCTCTCACACTACTAAACAAATATTAAAATTTAAACACCTTGCCCTCTGCACACATCAATGTATTACAACATACTGCGCAATAATCGCTTCATTTGTAATCGTAATCTTTAAAATACACCATCAAATTTGTACCTATTAAAATTCTAGCCTGTGTGCCAAGAAATTTACATTAGTATTTTCGAAGTCGCACATAACGTAGATGTGAACACAAGTTAGCTATGCTAAGCAAAGATACCGATCTAACATAAATGAAGTACATGCTAACACTTTTCAAGCCCGAGGGCGGTAAAGAATCTGCCACAAGCCCAACCTCAGCCATTACTATTTTAATGAGGTAAAACGAAATTACATCGGAATTTCACGCGAAACATTACATTTGAATTATCGTGTGTTGAAACAATAAAACATTTCTCGCATAACTACAATCTCAACGCAAAAACAAAGAAGAATTTTTAATTATCAAGCGTTTTCCTGTAGAGAGGCGCCCCGCGGCGGCGCTACTTTATTCACGGAGCGTCGAAGTCGTTAACAAAACGTCACTTTTCACCATATTTATGTCTCCATTATATTTCATGTATAACGACATCGTAAAATTGAAATTTCGCTGATGAAGTATCCTTCTCACTCTCTCATTGATAAAGAAATGTCGTAGCGAACGCCATTTTATCGCTATAATGTTAATAACTAGAAGTTTAGCACTTTACTTACCGATATTGCAAATGCTAACTAATCAAAATATCGTCAGAAAATTTCCAATATAACATTGTAAAAAGAATTTAGATAATTAGAGTACGAAGCGTTCAACAAGGGAAACATAAATGGAATGGGGAGACAAGATAAATTGTAGACCCTCCGCTACTTTACAGAAGTAATAAAACGAGATTTCCATTTCGCACGATTACCCGGGAGACGACAAAACATGTCAAGTGTCAATTTGTTTAATTTACAGACGAATTAAAATGGCGGTCTGACAGATGACAGTTCGCGTGGTCCGCGTCCGCGCCGCGTGGCGTCACGGAGTTTCGCCATTCTCGTGTTTTCTGCGCGGTTTACGGACTTTTTATCTTATTACGTTTTATCCAGTCAGAAACGAAGTATCGGGTAACAGGATACTTTGTTTGGAGCCCGGAGATTAGTCGGGCGGGAGCGGGCGCGTGGCGACGTAACGAGACGCGTGAGCGACGGGCCAGCGACGGCGAGCACGTGACTGACTGACGTGACATGCGATTCACACGTCGTGAACCAATGGAATCGATACCGGGAAAACTAGCTTACCATTTAGATGATTGGTACGTTAGATACTTTTGTCATAGTGATATACATCCATTCAGAATATATCCATTTTTGTATTTGTCATCGAACAACACTTTTTAAATTGCCAACTATTACATTCCGATATAACTAACAATATCTTGATCAAAATGCGCATCCCGTAAGCTGTCAGTAAGTATTGACCAATAGTAGGTTATAATTATGGTAATAATGGTAAAGGTTACAAATAATCATACCTGAGTTAATGCGTCAGGAGCGTGCTGTAGATACAACGCACGAAGGTCCACACGGACCCAGTGGACTGGCTCCACAGGCCATGCGATCTGTGTTCCACGTTTATAGAAGTTCGAAACAAGTCTTACTACTGTAATGCATATTCAGTAATTATTCAATATTCCTAAGAAAACTAACACTTTATTAACAGTTGGAAAGATGTTATGTTTTGCTTGACTTAAGCCATTTTCACATGGCGAGGCATAGCAGACTTGACGCTTGCGATTTATTGGAAAAAGGTTTTTGTAATTTACATAAAGTTCGAGAAAAGTGTTTTCGAAGAGAATATACTACATTATATAAACTATACTCGTACTTCGGTTTTCTTGGTATTTTATGCGTTATTTGTTATTTTTTAAATAAATTTGGTACGACTTATACCTTCGCCATCATCTATAATTCAAAGTTTCACAGTCCAGGCATTACTATATTCAGCCGTAAGTGCTATCTATATATTCACTTGAACAACTTATGAATGTTCATACATTTTATGAAATTAAATATGGATTCTTAGTGGCTGTAATATACTTAACGTTTCGGGTGTTGAAAGAAAATATCATATAGGCTCAATCAATAGATGCATACATAGATACCACCTCTCTGGTTTCGCACAAGTTGGTTATTCTGTGTCTGACATAATATTAATAGTATTGCTGATTGCCAATGACGTTTATAAACGACCGACGTCTTGTATCATTTCATATCACAGACAACGCAGGACTTCTTAGTTGCCTTGTCTCATTTAGTTACAATGGGATAAATGCAGCTGACACCGGTACACCATTTGTTGATAAGTCTTACTGTACAGCCAATGCTAGCGAACTGTTTGAAACACGAAACGTTCTTTGTTCAATTTTGATTTGAGATGATTCATTATCATCATCATCATATAACGTCATAAGACGTCCAGTGCTAGACATAGGCCTCCCCAAGTAGTCTCCAATAGGACCGGTTGTATGCGGCCTGTGTCCAGCGAGATCCTGCTGTTTTAGTCAGTCTGTCCATCTTGCGGGTGGACGCCCTACGCTGCGCTTGCCAGTACGTGATCTCGATTCTAGAATCTTAAGACTCCATCGTCCACTGATTATGCGCCTACTGCCACTTCCACTTACTAATCTGCCGGGCAATGTCGGTAAATTTGGTTCTGTTACGAATTTCCTTATTCCTGATTCGATCGCGCAAAGGAACTCCAAGCATTGCCCTCTCCATAGCTCGTTGAGCTACTTTCAGCTAGTCAATCAGGCCAATGGTAAGAGACCACGTTTTGCTGCTATAAGTCATCGCTGGCAACACACTTTGGTCGAAAACTTTCGAGTTGAGGTACTGAGGTATGCCGGAGATGATGAGATGAGATGAGAATTGAGAATTGAGATGATAACCCGAAGAAAATATTTGTAATAAATATCTTAATCAGCTTTACTTCTCACCGAACGTTTGGTCCAGATTAGAATTACTCAACAATAACCTATACAGACATACTTTATCACTGCACTCTGAACCAGATGTTGTAAGAGACGACTGAGGTACCAGCACCGACAGATGGCGGTATATTCTAATTGGCGTAACTCAAATGAGGCAGAATATCAGCATGCATGCAAGTTAGAATACAACAAAATCAGCATAGTAAGAAACATTTGGTTGTAATTATCAAAATTTGGTTACCAGCATATAAAGGGAAATATTTATTTTTGTGACAGTGTAAAAAAATTACCTAAAGTTTTAATCCCGATGCCATATTACATTTAGAAGTTTAAAAGAATATATCCCTTACTACTTAAATATTTCTTCGAATTAATATCATTATATACGCAGTTGAAGCCGCGGGTGTCCGCTAGTTTACAATAAACACAAAACTTTTTGGTGCCACATCATCACCAATCAATCAATTTTAATCATCAATAAAATCTGGGTGTTCGGTTTGACTGATGAAGGTTTGTTTAAAAAATCACCCAACCGCAAAATATTACTCAACGTCTTTATTGCGACTTTAAAATGTATACATTTATGTGATGTCGCTGCCAACTCGTATTTTGATGTAGACGCACTCACGAGCCAGTGTGACTCAGAACACACGAATTCATCATCTTATCAGCGGTCAGACGTCCACGTTTGGACACAGGACTCGCTGTGCAGGTAATATAATTCGCTCTGAATTTACAACTCTGGTACCGCTTTGGACATGAGGAAGTGGACCTTTGGTACTAGTTGCCACTTTGTAGGGCTTCGGTACATTGACAAGCCGCACCTGGTGCTGTCACTGGTATTGTTTCCCGATAATGCCGCAAGGAGTCGTAGGGGCCGTCCCTACGACTCCTTGCGGATTTACATTAACAAAATGTTGGTGACGGGTGAACGCTATAAATAAAACTAGTAGTCCGAGATAAACTCGAGATCTAGCTCTGTTTGCATTTAAACTGGATTGTACCGGGTGGGTATACCGCCATCTCTAGGTTCCGACACCTCAGCGGCGGGAGATAATGTCATAATATCTTTTGTTGGAAGTTTCGGTTACTTTACGGCAACCGCTTTCTATGTGCCGCGCCTATTGCGATTTGAAAGAGGTCGGTGTTAATTTTTGTACACCTACTTAGTTAAATACATTTGTATGCTAGAGTGGGTTTATGGTTGCGTTAGACAACCACTAGAACGGGATATAACACTAGCATATAGATAAGTATGCGTTTAATACTTAGGCGAGATATTATATTCGCATACATAAGTTGCTGACTATTTTGCAACGGTATTGGGTATGTGTAACCATCTTAAATATCAACCTGTATATTCTCATTTATTTTAAGTTTAATGAATACTAAAGCTTGCTTTACGTCAAAATTTCATAGATATTTTTCGCTAAAAAATCCTTAACATAATTTAGTCAAGCACTTCCTAATAAACTTTTAAGCTTTAATAAATGAGTACTTCAATTTTTTTTCTAGACGTCTCTAAAATTTGCTGGAGCAATCAGGTATTAGGTTTTTTGCTTCAGTTCAATTAAAATATGTTATATTGGCTAATATTTGCAATAGGCGATTCAATTTCTTCTATTTGTATATATAAGTTATTTAGGTTCTTCCCTAGTTACAAAAGCAAATTAAGTGTCCGCATAAAATGTTATAGCATATACGTAGCGATGACTTGTACAAATATTTTTGTGCTCGTGGAATAGCGCTTAGATATCTTCGATCGTTGAATATTCCAAGAAAATCAATAATGACGTTTTCTTAATATTGAAGTAAATTTAAATACGAAATTACTGTCCACCGATCGCACGGCGACCTCCCATATACAGCGGTGCCTGCAGCTATACAAGATTGAAATCATCAACACCCTTTTAAAGCACAAAAATAGATATTATCATCAAATCTGCTTTATAATTTACAATAACGTGTAAAATATAAAATAAAGATCGTGTTTACGAGTGCTGTTAGTTGAACTATAATATCTTGTATACTTATTTCCGATTTGATTGTTATTTATGTAAAAAACAATGAGTTATTAAATTGAGTCGTGAATTGGTTGTATTGTAAAAATATTGTTATAATAACGCAAGGTTTTAACTTTGCCGTTCTTGTGTTGGTTAACTCCATATTAGAATTATCAATACAACTAACAAAAACACATACAGGTACATATGTATTCCCAGGGTTTATATTAAAACAACAAAAAGTCTAATTAACACTAGACGCTATGATAAGTTCCAGTTAAATTTGCACGCAAGCTCGCTAAGAAATGAACTGGCAAACGTAAAAAGTATCTGCGATTAATATCCCTCAATTAACTATGGAATTGATGTGCTCTCTGCCATGTATTTATTTAACAATTAAAGGAAAGGTCATAACCACATTATGAATTGACATTAATCTTATAAGAATTAAGTGTATTTGTTTTTGCCATCCCACTTCATTATAGCTTGTCTTCTATTTAATTAAGTCGATTTATTAAACAATATATCGACTTATAGCATTATAATCATGTATATATGTCGTAAAATGATTGACGCATAAATTTAAAATACAAAAGTAACTGTCTCTCCTAGTTTAGAAAAAAAGGCGACTTATTGACACGGGGAAACTAATGTTTTTCTTGACGACAATCGAAGCATTTCCTAAAATAATAACTTATAGAAAAGCGTCGTATATACATAGCATCAGAAGTTAGTATGTTCGTCCACTTTGTCTAATATTAATTCTAATCTTATAAAGCTCAAGAGTTTGTTTGAACACGCTAATCTTCTGGCCAAAATAGCTTCTATATCCTCCAAACTATTCGAAGTCGAATTCGCAGGCACTTCTAGTATTAAATATAAAATGTGATACATATATTGTATTTATGATACAACTGTTTGAACGCAATGTTTTTTTCTCTACGGTAATCTTTTAATAGTTCCTTTGCTATTTTTTGTCATTGAAAATAAAATGTGTGCTTAACGAAAACTTGTCCATGGTTTTATTCTAAATTAATTTAATATGCAGCGCAGTCAAATAATATAAAGGAAGAGAAACGCTGCTTTTATGTAAACAGTAGTCAATGATAGGGTGGGAATTTATGTGAAGCAATTTCGCGCCTCTCTCCGGAAGTGGTGGCCCGTAATTGAGCATTTACCCTCCGAAATTAGGTCTCCATCATGCGTGTCTGTCGCATCGCGGTTTCTTGCCGCAAGCGCGGTGTGTAACAATGCCTCGACACGATGTAATGATTGTGTCCCCAGTTTTTGAGGTTACCGAGGAATCATATGTGCATATATTTGTATTACATTTTGCAGGCCACACAACATTTTCTTATATAAAAAAAGCTGAATTTTTCTACATTAAGTTAAGTTTCTACATCAGATTAGCTGCAAGACATTCTCAATTTCTTCTCTGTTACGCACCTCTATCTTATAACACAGTAATAAGTCATTTTGTAAAAATGTAAACAAAAGAGTCATACATATCATTATTCGTGATTGGTGAGTGAACGGCTTTTGACCTGGACTTGCGGTATCATGTGGTTCCTTTTATTTTCCATTTTATTAAATAATCTTATCACTCATTATTCCTGCAACAACCTGCAGTAGCTTTTAAAATTGTTCGCACTCTGTCGCGCGCTCATTTATTACTTGATATTGGACTCTAGCACTTCAGTTATAAAGGTCATGATGTATGGTTGTGTATTGTGTATAGATTCCCAATTGGTGTTTGTTAAGCTTATCCGAGGGCATCGTGAGCGGACGTTTATTAATGAATTATGCAAATGCCCGACCGCCGACGCTCTGCCGACTTTATTACTCGTGAAACGGCGCGTTAACATCGAATTGTTAGCTTTGTTCCCGCAAAGTCCCGGTTAATTGCTTGCAAAATTAATGCCATCAATAATTCTTATAAGATATCCAGTTGAACGCTTTTCAACGGCTCTAAACAGATATCGAGCTGTTGGGCGAAGCGATGCGTGCAGATGCGGTGTAATTAGCCGATTCATCATCACGTTTTTTGTTGCCATATTACAATTTAGATTAATTTCCTTTTTAACATTACAAGTACCAATGCTCCATGAGTCATGCGACTGTGCGAGTTTTCTGTTGTATTTAAACGCGTCGTGTTACGTTCACTGAGCGTCTCAATTTATAGGCAAATCTGGTTAGGTTCGGTTCGCCTTCAATTAGAGAGAGTCGAGCTGTGAAGGTATTCGTAGCGCGATCGATTGTTGTCCATGATGGATGCAGCTCATTACGCGGCCGCGCTGGGTGGCGGCGTCGCGCGCCCTTAACGACACACTCATAAACGCGCTTGACAGCGACTTATTGTCGGACGCGACGAGAGATCCCGCGCCTCCGATACGGAACCACCGCTCAAAACATGCCTTAATACGATTTATTTATGGCTAGTGCTTACCTCGCGACTGAGACTCTCAATACGCGTGCTTTATCGCCGTTCGTGCTGCGCCCGCGCTCCGGCCCGAGAATTTTATAGGTTTCATCTATTTATTATTATTATCATACTTTTCATATAGAACGGTTGACACCGCGCCCGTGTTTTATGGATGCTAATAATTCTTTCTTTCACTCCCGGATTTTATTACTCGCACTTCAGGAATTCAATAATAAATTCTATGCACATGCTCGTTATGATGTCGATGTAAAGATATAAGGTGTTCGGCATGTGTATCGCGACGGTGTCCGATCGAGTTAGCCTAGCGGACCGGTCGCCAGTGGAGGGTTATCTAATCTGACAGGCCACGACTACTTGTTTGGGACCCTCAATTACAAATGTGCCGTTTAAAGGTTAAGAAAAAAAGTTGTATTAAGAAATACCACATCATAAATAAATTGAGGTGAGATGTTATCGCTCCCGCCGGCAGGAAGCGCTTCGGCCCATTTAAGGGTGCATTAAAATCGAATACATCATATTTGTTTGATTTCCTAGTTCGCGTTATACCCTGTAATTATACAAGTCACCGTCCGTGGCCGGATCTTTGGCGGTTTTTGTGGAGATGCATTAATCATATTTTTTTATTGCGAGCATGTGTTTTGGACTCGTAAAACACTTTTGGGGATTATAAGCTTTTGGATCTTAATGTCGAATTTAGTTTCTTACGAGTCCGGTCATTAGCGTGGTGAGGTCCCTTTCTTTAGCAAGCTTGAGAATTTATAGCCGAAAGTTTTACTTTTATGTCGTAATAATATGTCGCTATAAACTTTACAATTCACCTGTGCGTTAATTTTTAAATTAAATATTTTGTAATATGTATCGTAAAGTGGGATGGGCTTCATTTGATTGGCTTCGTTTAGTTTTACTAATATTTTAAAAGAGATTGAAAAAAAGAATAAAGGACAGGACGCTGTTTTTAAAATAAATTATTACATGCCATGCCATTCATGGACCTGCTTCGAGTTAAGTCAGTTAAAGCATTTATCGAGCGTTGGGGATATCAATCATCAAAGCATTTAAAAATATAAAAGTTACTTAAAATATTTATAACACCCAGACACGGTGCAAACACAACCTGTGTGTCCTGGGTGTCGTGGTCGGCCCGGCGCACTACACACTGATATTACCGAATGCGCTATCGGGCCCGTCATTTTTATATCATTTTGTCCGATTTAACTCGTCAATAGTAAATCATTCGTGTATACGCATTTATGTGTGTAAATTATAAAGTTTCTTAGATGTACATATATTTTTATGGATAAACAGCGTCAAGTAAAATATCTGTTTTAGCGCACTTTTGAAATGAAGTCATAAAAACAGGCGATTTACTCTAGGCAATAGCTAACATACCTAACTGATAAAAATAAATGCCAACGATAAAAGTTTTCCTACTTTTAGGTTAGAATATGATCAATTTATTTTATTGTTACGTATTCTTGACGAGTTATTAAAACTTCGTCAGACACTCAAAAACAATGTTCTCAAATCTATAAACAATGGCATATTAGGTAAACTCTAACATTTCATCAAACTCAACTTCATGATATCTAATTACAAAGCGAGGCGAGTTGAAAAACAGTCAGCGACCTTACATGGGCGAGTTTACTTCCAACACGCTACAATAGTTAAAAAACAGTAATTGGTGTTAAGGCAATAGAAAATGTTGTTATTGGTGCCATTCTGATGGCTTAACACATGTTGTTGCAAACAGTGTTGCAATTTAAGCCTTACGCAGTAACCTAACTTTAATAAATACCTGCGGTATAAACGGCGTCATCGTGTTATTCATGCAAACGCATGCTTGTGTATTTTGAAGAAAACAGTTATATATGCCACCAGGGCAAATCTCGCCATAATGACAATGCCAATTCCCGATCGCCCTGGGTGATTTGAAGTCTGGACGCTTCTGTAGAGTTCATGGAACGAGTAATAATAATAATAATTGGTGCTAGAGTGCGTATAGTAACTGAGTGTTGTGTGTGAACAGACGCATGTTCCCGACGGTGCGCGTGTCGTTCGCGGGGTGCCGCGCGGAGGCGCGCTACGCGGTGCTGCTGGACGTGGTGCCGGTGGACGGCAAGCGCTACCGCTACGCGTACCACCGCTCCTCCTGGTTGGTGGCCGGCAAGGCGGACCCGCCCGCGCCCGCGCGCCTCTACCCGCACCCCGACTCGCCCTTCACCGGCGACCAGCTGCGCAAGCAGGTCGTCTCCTTCGAGAAGGTCAAGCTCACTAACAACGAGATGGACAAGAATGGACAGGTTAGTTATGGAGCTTTTTCTCGTTTATTGTCGACAGTTCGAGAGCATTCAATGATAATGTTAACTTGGAAAGGCTTGGACTTTTTAGAAGTTATTATTGAATGAAAAAAATGTCATTATTTTGCTGTCACACACATATTAATAGCTTCTGAATGTGGTGGTTTATTAAGGCATTGTTGGCCTGTATCATGATTTCCTTTGACAGGCAAGGACAAACGTTATAAAGTTTTTAAATCAACAGCTAAAAGATTACGTCCGCCATTATCTAGTGTTGGATGTAAATTGAAGTATCCGATCACATTACTAAACGCCTCGTTCTACTATTAGCCCTGACATATCAGAGTAAATTAAACGGATAAACAAATAGCTGCACCTGCCAGATGATTGATGATCCGTGACCGGCGTAAGAATTTGATTCGAGTCAATAGTCGATGTCATACCGAGTATCGGGTGAGCTCGTGACGTACCGAGCGCGCCCGGAGGTGAGCGAGGAGCGAGGAGCGAGGTGATAAAGCGGCCGAGAGGCTGAATGAGCTATAAACTGTTGACGTAAAACAGTTGATTTACGGGTCGCCTCGGGGATCATTGGCACTAACGAGCTCCGCGACGGCGGACTACTACACGTGTTCTGTAAATTTAGTTTAACCTCTTAACACATTTTCGAATAGTGTGCTTGCATTCGGTGCTTTTTTAATAGATACAATGATTTTTTGTTAAAGGTTGTATCTTAATTGCCAAAATGTATTTTCATTCAGAAGTTACCTTAATGCTCATGAACTTTAAATAGAAATAAAGCATCGTAAAATGTGAGTGATAATAACGATCTTTAGCTTAAATATTTTTGTACAATTTAATATTGGTACATCTTTGTATATATTTGTCATCTATCTTATATTCAAATTATGTATTTTATCTTAAATAAAAATGGTGACCAATTCGCAATAAAATGTCAATGATGCCAAAAATCTGTGTTAAAATCTTTGACTATTAAGAAGACTCGATTGAAAGTAATCGAGCATTACAAATTATCCGTCAACATTTAATTATACAGCGACCACCTTGGCAATTCAATGAAAAGATGCCTTTTACGATACGCGAGCGCAAGCCCGCGTGCATTAAGTATACAATCTGGTGAGATTTAATTAATGTAATAACCTAGTGATTAATGTATTCGTTTACTTTGGGAGAAAATGAATAATAGTGTGCCCGATGTAATAGAGAAGATAACGTTGGACAAGATTCATTTACATAATGCATGGGATATTTTTACGTTCATCTGTTTCATAAATATATGACGGTGTAATTTTACATAAGGTACTTCTGGTTTCATCAACATCATATCAGTTGTTGGACGTCCACTACTCGACACAGGCGACAATATAACCAGAGTTGTATGCGACCTCTATGTAGCGCCGTGCTGCGGTTCTAGTCATATAGTCTATCTATCCATGTTGAGGACGTAGCAATAGATGGGCCCGATGGCACAGATTGTAGTTGATCACTGCCGTTGGCGCAAAAGCTTGTGCCGCACAATCGCGGGTTCGATCACCACCCAGAACAAATATATTGACGATGAATATTTGTATTTGTTCTGTGTCTTTTTGTTATTTATATGTGTCTATGTCACAGGCAACAGGGGAATCACAAATATGCTACTCAAATACATATACACTCATTTGCAAAAAAAACCGGCACCTAAGCAATTAACCATTTCAAATGTTACTATTAGTTTGTTTGATAATTATGGGTAGTTTTACTTTTACAAGTTTGTAAATTAATAAGCAAATTATCGTTTTCGTCAGTATTATCATAAAATTTTGATAAAATTTATGGGTTTTTATGCTAAAGTTCACTAGTAGTGTATGCTCGCTAGTAGTGCATATGCTCGTGAAGTAAAAGTTGTTTTTTCTTTAATAAAGTAAAAGCAGATAAATGTTTAGTATCGAGTGTGACCCCCTCTAGCTGAAATCACAGCTTGAATTCGTCTGGGTATGCTAGCGAGGATATCCCGGATACTTGCTTGCGAAATACGTTCCCACTCCGCGGTAATCACATTCTTCAGCTCTCTGATGGTCTGCAGAGCTGGTTGTACTAATCTCACGCGTCGTTTCAGAACGTCCCAGACATGCTCTATAGAATTGAGGTTGGGGCTTTGAGCTGGCCAATCCAAACGACGAATGCCGACCTCTTGCACATACGCTTCCACATCGCCAGACCGGTGGGCGCGAGCGTTGGCGTCCATAAAAATTAAGTCTTCGCCTAAAGCGGTCAATGCGGGTTGTACATGAGGAATTAGAATTTCCGTTATGTATCGATGTCCAGTCATTGAGCCGTTTTCAATGAAGACTAACTCTGTACGATCCATTGAATTTGTTCCTGCCCAAAACATTACAGAGCCCCCACCATAAGGTGTGATTTCTCCAAATAAGCCTCTGCAAAGTGTTCTTCCCGTCTTCGTAGCACTCGCCGACGTCGATCTTCACCGAGCAGTCTTCTTGCGTCCATGACTCACAATTTCGAGCAACCCTAAGCCTGGCAACTCTGTGCTCACGGAGTAACTTAGGGCCGCGGGCCGGGCAATGACTACGTATATTGGCCGCGAGATATAGATATAGCTCCTCCGGACCGTCCATAGACTAATATGCACATTTCTTACTTCTTCGAGGTTGTTCTTAAGATCCACATACGAATACTTGCGATTTCTCAAAGCGCGACTCACAAGAAAACGCCCACTCCTTGGTTGGGTACATGGTTTTCTTCCAGAACAAGGCCTTCTCTCGTCGGAACCGGTGTCTTGATACCGCTGCCAGGTCTTTTGATCCGTCGAGCGACTCACACTTAACCTCTGAGTCAAGAAGCATTGGCTGCACCCTCTTCGAGCAGCGCAATAATTTTGGTATCTTTTACCACTTTCACTAACATTATTGTGACAGCTAAACAGCAATAAATGAAGCTTTGAAAATTAAGCATATGAAAAAAATACATAAAAATTGACGAAAAGTTTTAAAAACCGATATTATCTTTTGGAACTTCGCACCAAAAATGTAGGATAAAAAGTGGTTTTCTGTAAAAACGAGCATGAATCAAAAATTTGAATTTAGAACGTACTGTTTTAAACACCACGGCATTTTTAAAACCGGCCAGTAACATGTACAAATGATTGAAATCATTTTGGCACCTTTTTTTTTAAAGAAGAATTAAAATCAATACAGCCCGTTTTCTTTGCAAATGAGTCTATTTAACAACCCGAGACACAACAAACACAACTATCATCATATACATGTTTTTTCTGGATGGGAATCGAACCCTTGACGCACAAGATAAAATCCGTCGGTTCAATCAATATTCATATCAGTTGAATCAGATGATCTTTACAAGCGCTACGCATACGCAACTTATCCCATCCAACCCTCGGCTCACTGATTCATCAAAATAAACCAACATTTTACAAACTAAATGACGTGTGAGCGACACTGACTACGAAACAATAGCTATACATATACTATATTAATAAATTTATTCTCAGACGCTTCTTACACATGTTTCAAGGTAATTCAATAGGATTTTCTACCTTCTTTATTTATGGTTTGTATCAGATATATTCTATCTGTGCGCGTGATTATTAATGCTCCATAGACAACAGAAAAAGTACGATTTCTAACGTACACAACTATCTACACCCGCCTATATGACACTAGTTCACCTGAGCGAAGTTTTTGTTAGAAATATTTACTTAATTAATTCAGAACATCTGCCTCGTTCATAGTATTTTAATCGGGCGCCATTTTTATCACGACGCGAATCTATGTAGAAATAAATACTTTCCAGATAAATTTTGACAGTACATTGTGGATTTTTTTTTGTATTTCAATGTCCAATCCTGTTTCTTATTATTGACGATCACGTAATAATTAGCACCTGTTTCTGCGGTACTGCACTTTCGCACTTCTCAATTAAAGCGGGATGCTTGCCGTCCGAGTTCGTGTTTCACTTCCTTATGCGTGGGGCAATTTATAGAATTACGGGGCGAAATTGCCGGTGTCCACGACACCTCAGGCGTCGTTGGCGACGTAATGAGCGCGTTGCCAACAAATTAGCGGCACATGTTGCTCGCGCCAGCCGGCGCGGCCGACTCGCCTCCGCAGGTGCTACTATGAACCAAATGTCAAAAGTTACCAATACAACAAAACCTCTGCTACGCTTACCGTTGCACGCGCCCGCGAACCTAGTTTTAATGGACACTTGGATGATAGAAGGCACGAGTAAGACTCGGCCTACGTAGCGATACTATCGGACCGGTAGTCATTGAATTGGATTGATGAGAGCAAATACATACTTTTTGCTGTGAAATATGTTAAGTACTCACCTACAGGAGCGATTTGTATGGGTGGTCCTAATTACAATTTTTTATTGCGAAAGCTGTGTGAATCTGAATGCAGGTGCCGTATTATTCAGGACAATTGAAAAAGTGTGTTTTATTTATTTTTATAATAATATGTTAGAATCCGAGTGAAGTGTAGCATTAATTCAATATTAGTTCGAGTGCCCTATAGCAGCGAAACGGAACGAAACGGGCGTGGCGAGGTGATGGATGGACGCGACTCTCAGGAAAAACACACCTAATTGGCTTTCCCATTGCTGCGGGCTCGATAGCCATCGCCCGCGTCACAGAACGGTTTACTATATTAAAACTAATTATTTTGGTACACTCGCAACATTTTATGAGCCGTAAAATTGTTTGATTTTGTTTCTTAAGTCGAAGGTGTTACGATATTCGCATAAAAACACCGTGAACACTGCAAATGTCGGAACCTACAGACTGAATCTGGGGCCGCGCGATAGCATAAATACGCACGAATTTATAAATAAAAAGCCTAATTGGTAATAAATTACCGAAAACGGAACTAGTTCGGGGTCTCGTTAATAGTAACAATGCATAGGCCACGCAATGTCGGGCGGCACGCTCGCGCCTAATTGTGGAACAAAAACTCCATGAAACCGACGAATTAATCATCGGCCCGCGACTTAACTGCCTGTACTCGAGTAACACTGAAATAGCTGATGCACTCGTAAACCTTGTAATTTAACACTGCCAACGCTACCGTGCGGTTCTTTGCGTCGGGATTCTATTAGCAATTAATATGAATAATTATTTAATGGGCTTTGCATTTGATAGTGTATGAGTGGCTGTCCGTGAACGTCGAGATTTTGTGTTCACCTCATCATGGCCGTGGGCTATTGGAGTTTCAGACAGTTTAAATAAAGATATTTTCTAAAATCTGTTGAAATATGTATATAGCAATATAAAATCCTGATATAATACACAGTGTAGCTCTAATGTACAGGGCGGGGGTGGGCAGCAGCATCCCCGTCGCGAAGCTATGCTCTGCGATTGCCTATAAGCTTGCCCAGCTTGGCAATTATGGGCAAAAATCCACCTTTCTTGGGGAGGCATAAGTCCAACAGTGGACGTCTTATGGCTGATATGATGATGATGATGATAAATATAAGGTCCATTGGAAGTAAAAAAAGTTAGTATATTTTTAGTAAAGTTTAAATATTTTAAAGGTTATAATTATACCAATGCAGACAACCTTTGTTAGAGGTCTAGTTAATTTTATTTATATTAGCGGGATATAGGTAAATCAATTGGTGTTCACTGTAAGCTTAACGAAATTCGAGCAGTACAGTCGAGGTCAAAGGTTACGAAGGTTATACAATTCATGAGAACGGTCGCACGAAAGCGCGGCGACGACGGCTCGCAATTGTACTACTGTTCGCGCGCCCTCCTACCTTTACCATTTACGAACTCGCCACACGAACATTTAGTTAACCCAGATGAATTACATCAGGGTTAGCCAGATACTACCAGCTACTACAGCTACAAGTACCTCGACCGGAGATCTGTCATTTACTAACTACTCTATGCAATCGACCAGTTTCATAATCTGTGCTTAATATAACATCATATTTATTCTGTGGCATCAGTTAGTGTAAACGCTGCGTCTATATGTATTTCGACATATTTAGATAAGACAGGTTTTAAAATACCGTATCCTAGATATATTTTAACGCGAAGTTTGTTTAGTTAGTTTGGATGTTTGATACATTATCACGTAGGAACGTCTTAATAGATCTAGTTAATACAGTGGCTACTTTTTATCTCGATAACTTTTTTTTATTAGACTAGATCAAACGAGCTTACAGACCGCGTGATAGTAAGCGTCACAGCAGCCTATAATCACAAGGATATCACTAGCGCATTACCAACCTTGTGATTTAAAGATATGATGTCACATTACTTAGCAATTTCACTGTTTTTCTCATCCTTCAAGCCGGAACACAATAGTGCAAATACTGTTATTTGGCGGTAGAAATAGGCGAGAGTGAGATACCAATGTAGACGATCTTTTGTGTGAGGCCTACCGCATGCTTTACCATGGTATAAGGTGGTAGGGGATTTATTTTTTCTGAGCAATCGGCACGAATTTTACACAGTTTAGATGTCAGATCTCGACATAGACTTATTTCCGGAATAATAAGATCACAATAGCGGACAAAGACGCAGGCGGAAAATTATTAAATATCTATATTTCTTATCTTACCATGGCTGGTTAACAACCCCTGATCTTCACATGAAAACGCGTGCATATGCGTCAGTAGTCATATGCGAGTACGGGGGTTTCTGGCTACAATATATAAGTACAATGCCTGTGGGTATTTGGAGTTTCAAAGTTTTGAAGTTCTTGTGGGTATTTCAAGCAATCGATAAAGAAGTTACTTAATTATAATTAATTAGAAAAAAAATATTTGAGTAAATATCCTCTTAAATATAAAACAACATTTTCTTTGTATAAACCACTGAAGGTACTAGACCATGTTGTTATTTATTTAAATACATACTTAGCTTTCCATCTGGGAACTCTGACCAAGATAGTATCCTGCGCGGGAGTTTAATATGCCAAATCTAAATTTCTCAAATACCGCTTACCAAAAAACCTCACTTTAGCATTGAAAGTATTAGGTAGCAAAAATGGAAAATTAATTTCGTTTTATATTCATATACAATTTATTGCTTGCTTATGGTTATGTCGCATAGTAACCAAATTACAAGGCTTTTCACTATATGAGATTTCTAATGTCGCTGTCTTTGACGTCAACGTTCGAAAACTGATATCAAATGCTAATCATTCAGCAGTTCCCACGTGTACAATGTCATGATTGCTACATAACCTAATCTAATTACAAAATGGAGTTGGTTTTGTTACAGTGGATTGAAGTGACAATTGAACTGCTTGGTACTTAGAAATTATTTTTTGTTTCTGTTAGAATGCCATCGTTTTTAGTAGAGCATGATGTAGGAGGTGTTAGATTGCATGGATTTAGAAATAAGGAATATATTTATAATGTTTTATTTTCAAAAAAAATATTAAATTATTTGTGATTCATAACAACTTTACATGTAATAAATCATCGACACTTAGTCAGACATTTTCCATTTAAGGACACGTTTCAAGTATAGTAATATTACATGGAGCTGTTGGTAGGTATTAGATAAGAGATAGACATATTAACCAGAATATTTTGGGGAGTAATTCAAAGCGGCTTAAACATTAATTATTAGATCTCCAACAGATGATAAAATGTACGCAGCCGTACATTGAATTTTAGGCTATTATTTTAAGGAAGGTTTAATTAATGAAAATATGGAAATTGCCGGTTTTGGGTATACATGCCCACCACTAATGACGAATGGTTGTGATGATTAATGAACGCCTTTCCACTGCTCGCCTAAATAACGAGAATTGTTAAAACTGCATGTCGTGCTCAAAAAATATATACGAATTCTGTTTTTAAAAGTTAACCTCACCTCACCTCAGTTAGACATCACATCAGGGCGATATTAGAACTAGGATTCCGAGCAAAGGTCGAAAATGGATAATTCTCTAGTTAAGTAATATGAAGATTAAGAAAAGAAGCTTAAACTCTGATAAGCTAACTGAATACCATTAATTGCTAAATCATTATCAATTGAACATTCGAGTTTGACGACGTGCGTTGTTTTATCGGTCTATTATTTTTTACTTTATTATTCTCATTCATCTTATTCATCACGTTCAGGATGTGTGCCATCCTTAATAGTGTTACTTAGTGAGATGTTCATAATTTTTTTGTACGGATAGAGTTATAGAGCGAGTTAAAATGGCCAAGTGGACAAGCTTTTACATCATATTAGCCATAGAAAGTCCACTGTTGGAGATAGGCCTCCCCAAATTTGGAGGATTTTTGCCCCTTAATTGCCACGCTGGTCAAGCGTAGTGGTAATCGTACAGCACAACATTGCGACGAGGATGTTGCACACATTGGTCAATATTGGCTCATGATTCTTTATTAGTATTTGGTAATAAATTAATATGTTTATTTTTATTTTTTGTATGAAGAGCTTACCTATCGTATTGAATTTAGAAAATTAAATCACATTCTGGTGCATATCTAAATAAGTTGCATTACCAATTTAGATTCGAGGTAAAATATACGTGTATTTATATTAAACACGAATATAATTCTCTCGCAATACAGTTAGTTGAGACGAAGTGAGTTAGTTCGGCTTGTAGTACCGACGTTAGACCGCCGCCGCACGACACACTAATGTTGTATCAGTCAGTTGTCGTCGCCCGAGGTGCTGGCCGCCTGTTAGTTACCCCTACCACCGTTGTTCAATATGTGCATTTACTACTTTGTAAAACCTCGAGAAATAATCTATAAGGGAGAACTATTACAATCCTAAAAATAGCAATCGATGTGTCTCAAGATATTTAGCGAAGTACCACCACTCTTTCAATTCATATCAGCCATTGTAAGTCACGAGCCTTCCCGAGAACTAGGGAATTTTGCCAATAGTTGCCGCTTTCGACAAGCGTGTTGGCAATCGCAGATCAGGCAAATATCCCCCTATTCTGGGGAGGCCTATGTCCAACTGTGGACTTTCTATGGCTGATATGATGATGATGATGATGATAATGACATATACATTTTCCGAGTGTAAATCATAAATAAAATCAAATCGCTGAGGCACATGTGGTAGGCACAGAGTACCGCGTTTAGCCGTCGGCCCCTCACATTCGTCCCGTAATCACTGCCATTTATCCCATTTATAACACGGGAATTATGTCGTTACACTTGCTATCGCTGTATTTATTTTATGCAATGTCCGACTCAACCACAACGAGCAATTATAATGCACTTAAGATATGTGCTCAATTCGAGTGCTGGCTTATCTTGTCCTCTCTCATTCCTGCTTATTTTCGCGGACATTGCCATTATGCGTTACGCTCAATGGTAGCGATTATCGCCTCATTTTATGTTTATTTTATTTCTCCTGCCTTTACTTGTTTTGTTGAAGCTTGTTGCTGTTATTTGCAATTCGTTGCTTGGCGTATCGTAAGTCTTTGCGGTGTAATTATTTTTTTAATGCAATCGTACTAACTGAAGGTAACGATTCGGTGGATTAAGTTACATAATACGCTCTGATAGAACTAATAGGGGAAATGTTTTGGTATCGGATATCATGGTACCGCCCCGCGGTGCCACAGAACACTTTATACACCATCTACTTTTGCCTGGTTAAATTGAATCTTTGTACAATTAATTAGACCACTTTACGGTTGTATGCATGATGGTTGGATTGTTTTATAGTATATATAGCTGGATTTATAATCTAATGATCTGAAATAAAATATCTAATTTATGTGAATATTTATCTTAATGTATATTCAGTAATATTCTAGCCTCTCTAGAAAACGATAATAAATCGACATATATTTGCGGATTAGAAAAATTAAATCAACTGAATTTCAAAGCCATCAAAATCTAATTTTATTATATAACCAAAGTGATTGAGTGCATATTTCAATTGTTAAAAATTCCTAAGCTGTTAGTAAAAAATGTATTGATCTAG
The DNA here is from genome assembly GCA_020976665.1 of Heortia vitessoides. Classification (NCBI taxonomy): domain Eukaryota; kingdom Metazoa; phylum Arthropoda; class Insecta; order Lepidoptera; family Crambidae; genus Heortia; species Heortia vitessoides. Next base: position 6,978,947 of record JACJUM010003174.1, read on the forward strand.
GCGAAGAAGTGACATGACAAAATAAAGGTCCTCTCAATCCGCCATCAACACTTTATACAGTTAGTCAGATATTATACACGGTGTGATTCTAAAAATGTTTTCATAAATAACAATCTGTGCATAATTTACGAGTGTTCGCGTTCGCGCCGCCAGATATACGGGCCAATAAAATTTAATAAAACGCTCACCGCTGCTGCCTGTCTTAATGAACAACGACAAACATCAATTCTCGGCGATCATTTGCTTTTTTAATTACCGTTGATATTTTCACGTCGTTAACGTATATTCGAGGGACGGGGTGATTATAAAAACAAACACGCTAGACAGGTGATTTGAGTAGGTAGTGAATGTAAGTGTAATATAAATTAATAAGTTATTTGGCGTCTGCGAGTATCCCGCTGGGCGCGCCCCTGACGCTGGCGTTCGTGTTGTGTGCTTGCAACGATCCTCTTTTGGTGTCGTTTCTATTAATTCGTATATTCTTGAGTTAACCCGTGTTCATTGCGTCCGTGTTATTTAAACCTACAGTATTAACCTTATTTTTTCAAAGAATTCTATTGTTTGCACTAAAAGAAAAATTAATAAAAAAACAATTATAAGTAAACGCGTCCTATTAATTCAGTATTCAGTGAACATTGTTTTTTTTTCTTTATTCGTTTTGATGCATTGAAATTGCCAGGCGTCCAATATAAATTGATACAGGTTAATTTCTTTTATTAATATATCATCATCATCATACTAGCCATTGAAAGTCAACCGCTGGACATATGCCTATACTGGATATAGCCAAGAAGGGGGTATTTTGCCTATAATTGCCGTTCCGTGCAAGCGTGTTTGCAATCGCAGAGCGCAGCTTTACCGACGAAGATGCTGGCCATCCCTGAACTGTGCATTTGAACTACACAGTTTCGGATAGATATACCGCCATCTATCGGTTCTGGTACCTAAGACGCCTTTTAAGACACCTGGTGTAGTGGGAGGTCCTATTCTACTTTGCAGGTAACTTACGGCAAATTATAGATATCAAATTGTATACTTTTGTAGATATACTTTTAATTTTAAAATCTAGAAACGTAACGTAAAATTATTTTTAATTAAAGAAGGCAATATTTTAGTATTACGGGCTAACGATCAAAACGTGTATTGTAACTCCAATATTTTTTATATCAGTAGACAAATATATGACACGTCATACTTGAAGTCATTTGTGGCGTCTCTATAACGCTGTAGGGTATCAAACGTTATCGATGTTTGGATCTATGACAAATCTATCCGTAATAATACCCGTGTGTGCTAGGGCCGTCACTCACTACTTATGCTCGCGGGTCGACTCTTATTTAGTTAGAGTAGTAATAATTCTAGTAAAATTACATGCTAGGTTTCTTAACATATATGATATAAGCAACAAGTTTTTACTCTTTTTATTTATATTAATTTTATTTAGCTATGAAAAATGACATGTTTTTCAGAGGAACGAGTATTAGCTTCGCGTACGCACATATTATACCTACACAATATTAGTACAATCATATAAAATATTAGTACAATTCATTACTTTAATTCAATATTTATTTATTTTATCCAGTATCTTCATTTCATCAAAAACATTGTAGGCCTCTCCAAGGAAGGGTTAATTTGCCCATAATTGTCGCGCTGGGCAAGCGTGTTGGCAGTCGCAAAGCGCAGCACTCGCCACGGGGATGCTGCTGCCCATCTCCGCCCTGTGCTATTGAGGTACATTGTTTCGGATGGATATACTGCTATCTGTCGGTTCTGGTATCTTAGTCGCCTTTAACAGTGCCTTTTACAGATAGTTAGTACAGGGGAGGTACTATTCTACTCTGCCAGTACCTCACCATCCCCATATTATAATTCTATCATAACTACTAAAAAAAACGCTCGATTTTCCGATTAGAATATTCATAAACAGAAATACAGGGCTAATGAAAAAATCACGTAAATCCTAAAGGTTTCACTTAACTGGCAACCCTGAACTGTTACAAAGCAATCGACTATACTTCGAATACGTAGGGAATACTTAAGCACCCATTTTTCTCGTAACTTATTCACGATATCATTACATGTTTTGTTTTATATTGCTGTTGACAAGTTGTAAAGCAGTTATTTATAACGTAATTTATCGTCGGAATTAACATCGAGTGAGTTAGAATTATTCGATTACACAATGTGGTTGTGACGCCTGCACAGACAGAAGCAGAAACTTTGGCGTTCTCAAGTGCTTTGTAATAAAACTTTTTTTGTGGTTGCAATTTAATTATCCATTTAATTATCGCAAGCGTGTTCTGTATAAAAATGCACCACGGTTAACATTTAATTTCTAATAAGTGAAACGAGTTGCTTAATCCATACAAAAGGTGGCCCGCGCTTAATTAAGGTGCTCTATATACTCGTAAAATTAATGAAGAAGTGCGCCGGAGTTACTGTTAACTCGAGCAGAGTTAACGGCTGCTAATACTTTGTGGCGGCTGGGGGATTTAATGAATTATTTTTATGTCATAATAAGGGCCATTGGAACGCGAGTGGCCGGCGAACGGAAATGAGCGGACTCTCGATGCCGTTGCCTTTTATTGCTGATAATTCGATCGCTTACACGTATTTGAATTGTTTTTATTCAAATTATGTATTGTAAGTAATTTTTGAATGTTTGGTTATAAGAACGAGTATTAACTGACTGAGAGCATCTTGCCAATGGAGTACTAATTGTCAGTATGGCGTTTTTGGGTAGAAACAAAATAACGATGATTCGTTAAGTATTCCTTATTATATGTCAAAGATATTTTTAACAATTTTTAACAAAAGGTTTACTCCAATTAGGTTGTAATTGAAGATTAGGTCTAACAACAGCCAACCTTAAGTGTTAAATTCATATTAAGTGAATAATTGTTGCAATTTTTCCTTCGAGCCTTTTTCATATAAAAGTACAACATGTCAACCAAGCGTTTTCTATTCTAGAGACATTTCTAGATAATTATACCTACCTAGATAAAATAGGGCAACGAAAGGTTCCAAATAGTCTTTACTAAGGCAGCTAAAAATATTTTAATATCTTTCTTTATTTGTATTATAAAAACCTTTTAGAACTCTATGTAACAAAGATACTACGCGTTCCTTTTATTGTTTCTTAATGAGCTAAGTATTTTGCCAGGTTATTTTTATCATTATTTTGAATTATCTCGTCGATTATAAATAGTTATTTGTTTGAACAACATGTGTATCACGTTAAAATTTTAACCAACAAGCGTATTAAAAAGTTGCATTTTCTTTACGAGAATTGGTTAAAGTTAAATATACAATTCCGTAATAAACTATGAAAACACACTGAGAGTAAGCTGCTTGGCCATAATTAAAGTGAACACCTGGTGCATGGGTCAATTTGAGCAAAGTTTGTATGCTAACGAGATTGAGGTGTGGGGTTCAAAATTGCACAGTCAACATTTGTTTCACAAAGAACGTTTATAGTATACTCACAATATATTTGTAACATCTTCCACATACATCTGTCGTTGTAATAATCGTGACTAATAAATACGTTAAATAACAAAGAAACCGCTTAACTACAGAAGTTGCTGGCAAATTACTCATTTCGTATCGGAGACGTGTACACAATTCAAAAATAAACAGTTGAATGAACCACAGTCGCTATGCACAGGAACCAACAAAGTTCTTATCAGAAGCAATGCTAATTCTAAGTGTCAGCAAATTCTTGAAGTGCCATAAAAACAATTCTCACGCTTGTAAATGAGAAATTTGTGCTCAAGTGTATTTCTAGAGAGGGTAGTAATACATCAATAAAAACTACGTGTCAAGATATTCGAAGGTATTGAAAAAAATCGACTTTTTTTGTGTTCCCCTAAATGTGCCGGTGTGTATATACTAACTCTGAAAGTTGTAAAAAAATAGTTATCTTTTGTATAAAATTAGGATTTTTCAATGTATAAAAGAACTTAAAAGAACACTAGAACAAATTGACCTTATCTACAAAGTGTTGGTAGTTCAAAGGTAACAGCTTGAACATTTTTTAGTACCTAAATATTATCTATTATATGAAATTCACCATCTTTTAATACTGAACAGGTAATTTTATAGAAGGATCTAAATTATTTTTTGTAGAAAGTATGTGCCGGCGCTATATTTCGTCGTATGATTCTCCTCTCTATACCTATTTCTGCCGCCAAAAAGTAGGTTGCTGTGTTGAACTCTTTGATAGCAGAGGTGGTCAGATTACTAAGTAATGTGACATAATATCCGCAAGTTAGCGACGCGCTAGTGCCATCCTTGCGGATAACACTAGCGTTTATAGGGTACAGTGACATCTCGCGGATCGTATGCCTGTTTGTCGCTCTAGTACTGTAATATACATATATAAATGTTTATTATTACTATTATTAACTATTGGATAACCTATGAAAGGCAAAAATTTATATTTTCTATTTATGTGACAATGTTTGACGATTCGATGTCGTTACCTTTAAATTAATGGCTCGCTTAAGCTCGCACGCCTTTCACGATTGTAGCGTCATTTAACCTAATAGAATGGGATTGGTTTTATTATTAAAACCCACTTACACTTACATAATTTAACCAGTGTTATAAATAAATATATTTACTAAGCGTTAAACATTTAGTATAAATTTATTTAAATGAAAATAAATGACATTCTAGATTTTATCAATAAGTAAGTATAGTTTTTAATAATTATGTGACTTGCGATATTGCGAGCGACCTTATATCTTGTACTATTACTACCAAAGAAAGAAATACAAGGGCCCGTCTCCCAGATCGCCTCTAATCAATTAAGTATGGACCGAAGATTGAACCGTCGAAATTTGGCTTAAAATCTGTACCACTTCCATCTAATACCTAGTCGTTAGACGGGCCTGATGGCGCATATAGTAGTAATCCTGTCTTGTGTGCCAAAGGTGACATGCCCCACCCATGACAAATTTTTAAATGATGGTATTTATGTTGGTTCTATGTCTGTTAAGTATTTAAGTAGTATATTTGTGATGCCTCTGGTGTCTGATGTCTGTAAGTGATTTAGGCGACTTATAACGGAATCAGGACAATGTATGAATTTATTTATAAAAAAAAAATTATCACCCGATTTATTTCTGATGTTAAGACGTTTCGAAACGATCGTATGTTATCTACCTCAGGATAGAGTTAAAGGAATTTCAAATAGCTTAACAACATTTCATCAAGATTTAAGAAATCGGGTGTAGTCTTGTTTCAAATCCAACTTGAGCGATATTTGAAAGCTGTTAGTTATTTATTTACTGTATTGTGATGTAAAACCGCTCCTATAACGTGTTTGATTTTAATACACTGATGGAATGTGGTTTAAGAAAGTCCTATGCATTGTATGCAAATGTCCCGGGCGCCACTGGGAGGCACTGAGCTCATTTACCAAAGTTATGATCCGTACGTGTTGTCGTAGAGATGCAGTGATAGGCCCCGCGACTTGCTGTATTAATCAAAACAGTAATGATGGCTTTAAAGGGTCCAGAGCGCGAGTTGGACGGAACGCTGCCGCCTAGCGGGGGGCGGCCGGAGCGACATAACATTTCTCACTTCGATTCTGTCGTATTTGTTTTTCTTGTCTCACTTCATTTCAATCGGAGGTCGTTTTTTAATAATCCTTTTCTCTTTTTTCATTCCGGTGTGACGTTTATCGTGGCTCCCCGGGTGACGGCGACGCTGTGCACTTAAATGACGATTCACCAGTTTTTCATTCCACTCCCAATGTCACTCTCTTTACGAGCGAGTATTTTATTTGGAGATATTTTACTGCCACCGATGTTATGATGAACGTTTTACGTACCTCTAAGTTATTTTAATGGCCCTTTCGAATTTGTGAACTTGAGACTCCAGGATTATAAAAGGCTGAATTGATTGAGGTATTTTTCAAGTTTATTTGTGTGCGCTACCATAATCTAGAAGGTGGGCGGTGTAGGGTTGTATTGTCGTATTTATTACTCGAATCTCTTTATATCACTGCGTTGTATCATAGTTTATACTTCCGTGTATTATTCATCTCCATAATGTTGATGTATATCTGTCATTAAAATGCCAATTGGTCTGACATATTCACAATCTATAAACATGTTAAGATAAACACATATAAGTAATAAATAAAATACAGACTAAAATGAACATCAAGAAATGCAAACCTATCACTACCTCAATCAAGCGTACGACCATAAATAAAAGCACGTCACCCTAATGGCAGCGTTAAACAAACTGTGTTGGCGATTCGTATTAAAATAATCCACAGTATTCACTGGGCAAATAATATTTGCGTATTTATGAGTGGAATATAAACATAAAAACTGGCCCGTTGTCCGCGAGGAGCCTAACTAATGTAAATGCGGAGAAATCCGCTTCTTTAGAGGATCGTTTCTCATCGCTTACCGCCGCCGTTGACTTAGCTGGCCACTCTCGAACTTGCGAAAAAAGCGTCAGTATAACTTAAAGGATACTTAGAGTTAAAGGAGTTGTAGTTTTTTTTTAATAATTGGAAGTTTTTTCTAATGTCAATATCAATTTTGATTCAGTTTTCCGAATAGTTTCATAGCACACGACTAATTGATGTGTTTGTTTTTAATCAATGATGCATAAATTAATTTGTTAACTCGAAATTCGCTAATTGATTGCTGGTAGAGCCATTAGTGGAACCAGTTATTGGCGAAATGTATGCGACGATATATGTGGCTCCCGCCCACGCTTGTGGTCCCATCCCGTTGTCGGTATCTCGGCGACACGTGCTCTTTGCATAAATAAACGTGTTATTTTAACTGTGACACACGCCCATTTAGTAGCGTTATTTATAATCTCATAACAATTACTAACGCTTAATAACCAATAGGCCCGTTTTTTAAATGTGCTCTCCGCTCGTTTTTGGGTTAGGTGACTCTCGACAATTTAAATTGTGGTTGTGGATTTATTTAATTGAATCAATTATGATAACATGCAAAATACCTACTTATATATTAAGAAATACAGTAAACCTTTAGAAATTATTGATCGCTTTTTACATAAAAAAATGCTCTTATGGATTACAACCTGGATTAACATTTTCTTTGAAATCGTCAAGATAAATGCAAATTATTTGGGGAAATGATTAGGTATTAGAATTTAACAATAAGTAGATAGGCATAAAAGTAGTTTCAATTTACTTAAGACACCCTATAACGTCTTAAATTTTAATGAATACGCCTCAACTGGAAACGTTTTCTGAATTTTGCTTCAATAGGAATAAAAATTAATATGTTACAAGTATTATCAAGGAATCTTTAGTTAGGTACACTGTAATTTAAACTTATATGCGGTTTTGACGGCCATATTGTACCTTACAAATGGGCCAATCTGTCAGCGCGAGGCGACAATCCGCCGTAATCCGTGACCCGAGCTAATCGAGACATCGACGCTCATTAATACAACAAAAATGTACCTACCTACCTGCAACGAAATGTTCTGCAATCTACAACGAAATTTGTGCCAATGGTCATGTGTTCGATCACCATCCTGGACTAACATTTATGTGATAAATATTTGTATTTCTTCGGTGTCTGGTATTCACATGTATTTAAGTATTCCGTTTATAATTCCTCTATTGTGTGATTTCCGTAAAATAAGTACTTTAGTGTCTTAAGTCGAAGTCAGGGCAGAATAATAGGCAGACATAATATAAATTTATTTATTAAAATTTCTGACTAACATCGGGGAATGAAAACGATTAGATATACTCTGAGTTAATATGCATTAGTCATATATGCAGTTCCTACGTGGGGCAGACTTTCTTTAGTCTTTCATAGAGAATAGCATTGTCAAAGTGTAGTTCCTATGTGAAGTAATACCTACCTTCTTTTGTTCTTCACAGACCACAGGATCGTCATAGTTATTTGCAGTTCCTATGTAAGAGTATACCTTCTTTTGTTCTTCACAGACCACAGGATCGTCAAAGTTATTTGCAGTTCCTAAGTTAGAGTATACCTTCTTTTGTTCTACACAGATCATAGAGTCGTCATATTTATATGTAGTTCCAATGTGAGGTTATACCTCCTTTTGTTCTTCTAAAACCATACGATCGTCATAGTTATATGTAGTTACTATGTGAGGGTATATCTTCTTTTGTTCTTCACAGACCACAGGATCGTCATAGTTATTTGCAGTTCCTATGTGAGGGTATATCTTTTTTTGTACTTCACAGATTATACATTCTTTTGTTTTCCTTACAGCATAGGATCGTCATAGTTATTTGCAGTTCCTATGTGAGGTTATACATTCTTTAGTTCTTCACAGACCACAGGATCGTCATAGTTATTTGCAGTTCCTATGTAAGAGTATACATTCTTTTGTTCTTCACAGACCACAGGATCGTCGTAATTATACCTATGCAGTTCCTATGTAAGAGTATACCTTCTTTTGTTCTTCACAGACCATAGAGTCATCATAGTTATATGTAGTTCCTATGTGAGGTTATACCTTCTTTTGTTCTTAACAGCCCATAGAGTCGTAATAGTTATATGTAGTTACTATGTGAGGTTATACCTTCTTTTGTGCTTAACAGCCCATAGAGTCGTAATAGTTATATGTAGTTACTATGTGAGGTTATACCTTCTTCTGTTCTTCACAGAACACAGGATCGTCATAATTATATGTAGTTCCTATGTGAGGTTATACCTTCTTTTGTTCTCCACAGACCATAGAGTCGTCATAGTTATATGTAGTTCCTATGTGAGTTTATACCTTCTATTGTTCTTCACAGACCATAGAGTCGTCATAGTTATATGTAGTTACTATGTAAGGGTATATCTTCTTTTGTTCTTCACAGACCACAGGATTGTCATAATTATTTGCAGTTCCTATGTAAGGGTAGATTTTTTGTGTTTTATAGAGGATAGGATTACCATCGCTATATTGGCAATTTAGCGAACAACGCTGACCACAGCGAGTGCGCAATAACAGAGCGACTTTGTAGTTGAAACTTTCAAGTTGCGGGCCGTCGAGGGCGAGGTACAAATGGGCCAATTTGTCGGCGCGAGGCGACAATCCCCCGTAATCCGCGGCCCGCTCTAATCGAAATATCGACGCCGTTTATTGACGAGCGCCCTTCGGCCCGCGGGCCCTCCGGCCGCCACCTGCCACCTTTGCAAACATATTGCGAGTTACGCAAAATTCTCTGCCTAGATTATTTGCGTGTTGGATTGTGAAGAAAGGTATTCGGGTACCTACAACAAATTTTATTGATATGAAAGCTTTTTTTATGTAGGTACCTATATAAGGATGTTTGTTAGAACTCAAGAGGAGGAACTTCTTTCCCTCTACGAGATTTTAAAAAAATCATTACTTCAAAATACTAGTGTACTACACTGGTGTAATATATTTTTCGTATTGGAACAGTGGAGACTTACTTTAAAAAAAGGGTAGTATTAGGTATGGTTAGTAAATTAACGATATGGTTAAAAAATATAATAAAGGTATGAAGAAACTGAACTGTTGAAGTGAAACTTGTGAACAATACTTTTACAAATTAATAATTTTATGCAATTTTTGCAAGTCCTTTATTCAATAGTTCTTTTTTATTTTATGCAGAATCCTTTTTTTTTCTTTCAAGAGTTAAATTTCTAAAGAGTAACATTTTTTTCAATTTAAATTTACATTTTAATGTGCAATTCATGGCTAGGGTCATACCCCTGGTTTAAATTTTCTATATCACTTTATTTTGACCCGTTTCTAAGTAGTTGAATAATAGAACACTTGTACATTGTATTCGTCTACATTTCAAAGACAGTTAAATTTTTTTTTCATAGTTCCATTAAGTAGAAACTAGGTAAATACGAGAATTAGAATTTGAAGCAAAATCGGTAGTTAGCTTTCTAGCTATAGGTAGGTATATACAATAGATATAGTTATTATGTATATTGAATATTTACCAATTATCCAATGTATATACTTACATAAGAACTTGATTATTAAGCTTATCGGCTTATCTGTTTGGAAATGGGTACGTACCTATGTAAAACATATAATATTTCTAACATCCTTGTTTTATTTTAAAACATCTGTGTTCTAGAAAATAATAACTTAGAGTAGATTATACTCGTAATTAGTGAGAACCGATATCATAGAAAGGAAGCACCTCTAACTGAAAGAACAGCGTACAAGTCACAACGACATCTCCTAATCAAATTACTTATTCCAAGACGCGGCCACCGCTAAGCCATGCTGACTGGCCAACGTCCCGCCGCCATCTGCCCCCCACCGGCCGCCATGTTCCGCCCCTCCCCATGACCCTCCCACCGCCCCCCGGCAATTACTCCGCTCCGACTCTCTTCACCAAACTATAACTTATCTTACAGAGCTAATAATAAAGTTTAATTCTGCGTGTCTCGAACCACCCGGGTGGGTTGTAACCGCATCCCTTCGGAGCGGTCGTGTCGTCGCCTACGTGCTACGTTCCATCCAGCTACCAATAATTATTATTGTAATGCTATCGTATCTGCCCAGGATTTATTGAATGCCTAATTAATTGGTCTATGAAGTTTTATTCGACGCGATTAGTGTTGGTATTTACTGGCAGACGTATCTAGCTAATTAGTTTTGTACTGTTTTGGTCATGAGGGAGTAATATGCTACAAGTTAAAAGCTTTTATAAATGCACCTACGTATCTTTATTTGAATGTAATTGATGGATTCAGTGTCTTTGTTTTATTTTAATCTAGTGGAATTAAGTAGTTTTGTAAATTACATACGTTAACTAATGTCTTTGAACTAGAGAAAACTAATTAAGTCCGTCTTTCAACAGTTAGGCTGGGCTACAGCTTTACTACCTGTAGGTAAATCTAATGAGAAGTTTATAGATAGCTATAAACACTGAATAAAATTCCTCAGATTTCCTTACTGCACTCCTGGATAGCATTTATTATAAATAAAATTAAGGTATTATTTAAAGGTAATTGAAACACTATTTTATCTTGAATATTGGTTTGTATTTTGAGAGGAAGTTGAATGAAAAGGAAATGCGTTCTCCTAAATAGATATGTAATTACCTAAATGATAACAAATTAATTTAATGTTTAATACACTAACAATAAAATAAAACAACAAACTAGGCACCTTAAAAAATTAAAAATTCCAAAGCAACATTTAGGTATTTATTTACCTGGAGTTGCTACAATACCAAAATAGGTGTAAATTTAAAAATGATCATGAAACAAAACAACGCGATGTCGAATTCGTTCAAATCTTGCTAATAAAATTTAAATTACTGGCTCCCTGCCATTTCGGTAGATGGGTATCTATTTAATTATGGAATGTCATCGCATGATCGATCCCGCCATTACGCGCGTGATTGTGGGTGGCGTGATAGTGGGTGGCGTGATTAGGGCAGGTGTGGATGGTGCGGCGGGCTAATGACGACAGCCCCGCCCTGCTTATAACTACATTATCTTTGTACCATTTTGTTGCCTTCGCAGACTGTCTGTTTTTAATTTTGAACGTTCGACATTAACAATCTTGTATCTAGTCTATTATATTATTATGATAATGATTATCTAATAATTTTTACTTGAGATGCATATATATGATATATTGCTCTTTAAAAAGGGATAGCTAGGATATTCAATTCATGATCAAACCAGCCATTATAATTCCACTGCTGAACATAAGCCGTTCTAAGAAGGATTTGCTTATAATTGCCGTGCTGGACAAGCGTGTTGGCAATCGGAGAGCGTAGCTTTTGCGACGGGGATGCTGCTGCCTCCCCGGCCTGTGCATTTGAGCTACACTATTTCGAATGGATATACCGCCATCTGTCGGTTCCGGTACTTCAGTTAATTTTACAACACCTGGTTCGTGGGAGGACTATTGTACTCTGTCGATATTCCATGGCGAAATTCAATTAATATGTACCTAATAGGTACTAGGTAATTGTTTTTAAATTGTTACCTTATTCTACTAGACAGCCACAATTTATAAACTTACTGAAGTTACCTGCATAGTAGCTATTAAACAAGTGAGTTACAAATGTGTTACAAGGCATGACCAAATGTTTATGATGGATATTTTAGGATTATTTATTCAGCTTAAACCATTTTTATTTAAAGCGGAATTCCATATACACTTTTAAGCTTGATAAAGCGTAGGTACATATTGCTTAGAAGTATATTATCCGTGGGGTAGGATAGCAGAGTAGAATAGTACCACCTTCTGTACAAATTATCGTGACAGATTGCTGAAGTACCGAAACTGATAGATATTGGTCGGTAAGTATCTAACCGAGATTCAAATGGAAAGCATCCCCGTCGTGAAGTTATGTAAATTTCTCCTTTATGGATGGCCATGTTCAACTGTGGACATGCTACCACTGACAACTTTACATGCCTTAGGACCTTTTCATAGTGAAATAACAGTCCATGAGTAACTACAACTAAAAGTAAGGGTTACTGTGACAAGATACTAAAGTGTATTATGATGATATAAAACAAACTGACCTTCCACTGTCTATCTATATAGATGCTTAAATCTCTAAAACTACGCACTGGATTTTGATGCAGTTTTTTAATAGATAGTATGATTCAACAGAAAGCATTATTTTTATAATACACTGATAATTTTAGATTTTTCTAATGTGTTACCGTAAATAAACACATTTTTTGCGATTAAATTGCTAATGCTGGCCGAACCCGACGAGATAGATCTGAAGAATGCACTATCGTGTTGTACACATTATAAAGATCTACAAAAAAGTCCGGGATGGCATATATCTATCTCTAATCAATCAAATAAAATGGGTTATCCCACTCATAATTACCATTTTTCTTGAATGCATCCGTGCGAAGTTGAGGCAGTTTGCTAGTTGTGTATAATGAATACTAGCAGCACCCCGTGGTTTTCCTTTCCCGTAAGAATATGGGGACAAAGTATACCTCCTCATGATATTCGACAATAATATAACGTTTATTAGTGAAAGTATTTTTTAAAATCGGTCCTGTTGTGTTTGAGCTTTTAGTTACAAACGTACAAAAATTTGTTTTTTAATTTACGCTTTACTTTGACGACGGTACTCAAAATAAAAGTACTCTTCTACTACCATAAATCTTGGTACGGTTCGGATACATTTAGGTACGGATTAATATTTTTAATATAATATAGAATATGTTACTTCAGATAAATAGAGCTCTCTATACATATCAGCCATTAGGAGTCCAATGCTGGACATAGGCTTCACCAAAAAAGGCGGAATTTTGCCCATAATTGCCGCACTGGGCAAGCGTGGTGCCAATCACAGAGAGTAGCTTTGCGACGGGAATGCTGCTGCTACGGCTATCCCGCTTTGGATGGATATACCTACCGCCATCTGTTGGATCTGGCACCTCAGCCGATTTTTACGACACCTGGGGGAGGGACATACAGGGGGAGGTACTATTCTGCTCTACCCCACGGCAAAGGTCTCTATTATTAAAAGAATTTCGATATTTGGTTCAGTGGTTATTGGGCCTATTCGTTACAAAAAAATACAATCTTTTTTTAAAAGGCCCGATGGCGCGTATTGTAGTGATCCTATCTTGTGCGCCAAGGGTCGTTAGTTCGATTTCCACGCAGGACAGATATGTATATGATGATATTTGTGTTTGTTCTGTCTGGGATTTAAATATATGTATTTAAGTTGTGGGTATATCTGTGATTCGTCTTTTATTTGGCGTCCGTAATACAAGTACTTTAAGCGACTTACCACGGAGTCAATTTAATGTATGGATGTTGTGAGAATTTATTATTATTTATTTATTATAAAGCGAAAGCTGAAAACAAGGGAAAACCGGCAACCATTCAGTTGATGCAAATAGACTATATCCTCCCTTTTAGTGCGACGTGTTAAAACAGAGAGAAAGAGCAGAGTGAATCGGCACATTTCCCTGTTCGTTAAAAATAACAAGCGGCCGTAATTAATTTACACTGTTTAATTATCTCGTCAGAGTATAAAGTCCGGAGCATTTTGCGGCGCCGGCGTTATCGGCTCGTCACATCTGACGTCATACAATTAATTACTATGTTGTAATGCGAGAAATCATTGTGTGCCCGTAATTAAACCTGCGAAGAAAGCTGCCAGTGATTTTGTATGATGAGATTTGGAACAATGAGTTGCTATGCAGCCGGTGATTTTTTATGACTTTAAGCCCGATTGTGAGGGAATATTAAATTTTTTGATAAAGCTTTGATACCTGCATCAATTTTCTGTGAAAGAATGCAAAATATATAGCTTACGCAGCTTTGAAGGCGTATTTAGTAATGTCCTGATGGGTATATGCGTATTCGCTAACGGGTCGTGGATTCATTGCCCACACAGGTCAAACATTTTTGTGTTTGATCTGTGTCTGTGTATTATATTTATAATACCTACCTCTGTTGCCTGATATCTATATATTTTTGATAAATAACTTCCGCTACATAATATTTAACATAATACAGTTTAAGATACATTAAGGCAATTACAGGTTTTCACGAATAAAAATAGAATAATATAAAATTAGCGAACTTAAATGTTGCCAGCAATCACTTATTGACAAAGCAGTTAAAATAACCAGGTAGTACAAAACATTCGTAATACTGCTTTAAGCTACGTAAGTATCTTAGAGTCTAATGTCCTACGTATAGTTTATTCTTTACAAAGATATGTGTGCAGACAAAGTTAAAGTCGTTAGCATACATGTAAAAATGTATTTTTAGCAGTATTACTTCAATGTACATTCCTAAGCAGTCAATTAAGGGCACATTTGCACAATCGATAAAAAAGTGTAACAACTTAATACAAACGAACTACATCCAATTAACAGGCGTGTCATCAGGTGTTTATAAATAGGTCCGCTAACCTTTTCCCTTTAGGTATTCTGGATAGTCTAGACTAAGGGATCAAGCCTAATACTGGACAAGTGTATTATAGAAACAGATAATAGTATACAAGTAACGTCCCTTATTAACAAGTTGCGGTTACTATTATGGCAACAACACGTGTGATCCCATTAGCCGAGCTGACTATCGTCCAGTTTCCATCGGTTGTCTAATCAACGGTAATGGGATCATCTGACTTTTTGACTTAATTAGTGACTATAACAATTTGTTCGATCATACAAATTACTACGTTAACATCAGTTTTGTTTGATATCTTATAATTTATTTAATTATAGTATTTTACTTATTTATATTTTTATTTTTTTTTATTAAGTGATTTCACATGTTTTCAATATAAAACTCTCTGTAGATATAGGGATGTAGGTATTGAAGTCTCATTCGATTTCGGACGAAATAATAATAATATATTCGTGGGTTCGATTCCCACCCAGAGCAAATAATTATATGATGATATTTGTGTTTGTTCTGTATCTAGGTGTTAAATACTTATATGTATTTAAGTAGTAAATATATATGTGATTCATCTGTTGTCTGGCATCCGTAACACAAGTGCTTACATGACATACCACAGAGGTCAGGTCAATGTATGAGATGTGGGAATTAATGATTATTATTATTAGATGTACATACTACATTTAAAAAATGATGTGTCTAAGATATTTTGCTTAAAGTACTTGTGTTGTCCCTAACACAAGTAGGTACTTTAAGCAATGCAAGCAAGCAGATGAATCAGACAACAGAGGAATCACAAATATAACACTTAAATACATATTTCACATCCAAAACAAACACAAATATGTATCATGTAAGCACTTGTTCTGGGTGGGTATCGAACCCATGACCCTTGGTACACAAGATAGGAACAATACCGAATGCACCATCGAGTCTGTCAAAGTATATTAAAGAGACAGAGATTTAGAGTAGGTTGAATCTTCCCTTACAAGATGTTTTTTTTACTTACTCTAGGTATGAGGGTGAACATGAACATAAAGTGACGTTTTATTCGTTTCCGTTCATCTGCAAAATCCGAAGGTTCACGTAGTAAGTAGGCAGTATATTGAATCTATTACCATGACGTATTAATACAATTACCGATCGCCTATCACTTGATTAGTGATCTTCCCCTGTATATTAATATTATAGAAACTAATTTTGGTGGATGGCTGGATGTATTAACTCTTCTATGCAAAAACTACAACATTTTAACGATAGGGCATATATAACAAATCAGTAGTCGAAGTTGATCGTGACTTCTTGTGATTGCTGCTAGACCCTAGATAGATAGATAGATAGATATATATATATATATTATATTATTATTCTTATAGTACCTTATTCGAACCAAGAAAACCGACATATACCGGCGGGTTAGCAAGTTGAAGTCGCGGTAGGCGGTGCTCTTAGTACGCGGAACCGATGTTTGGTGAAGCTGTACAGTTCTGGAATGGAGACCACGTACCGTCAAGCTAGCATGTGGGTGGGCGTCCGACGCTGCGCTTGCGGTACGTGGTCTCCATTCCAGACCCTTTTTCAGATTTCAGAACAGCCAGACAATCTGACTAATACCGTTGGATCGCGCTAGACGCAGGTCACATACAACCGGTCCTATTGAATATCACTTGGATATCACTTATGAAGCCTATGTCTAGCAGTGATTGTCTTACGGCTGATATCAGGATAATAATGACGCCAGGATAAAACAAAATGTAGAGTTACCAAACACTGAAGTTAGATTCTTCTTTTTATGTATCACTTATGTAGGTGAATGCTTTTTTATATTATAGCGCGCAAGAGTGTGAGTATGCATGTATGGATGTGTGGACGAGTATAGATGTACCTACGTTTATTACTCTTTTACGCTGGAAAGGCTTAACAGATCTGAATGAAATTTGGCTCAGAGATTATTTATAGGCTACATTTTATCCTGAATACATGATCGAGTGGGATATATCTACAAACCGCACGCGGAAACACAAGTGAACTTATAAAGCTTCGTCAAGCCGAATGGTAAATTACATGGTGGGGATAATTCGGTCAGAATACAATGTATATTCGTATATACAGCCACAAATTCAGTTTTAGATTACGACGACTTTAAGTACATTATTTCAATGTTTTTTTTGTCTTCAGTTAAATCACATAACTATTATGTACAGTAATCGTTTATTTCTTTACCAATGATCTTCTCTACCCACAGATCGTCCTAAACTCAATGCATCGGTACCAGCCCAGGATCCATTTGGTGAAGATCAGGGAAGGCGGCGGGCAGATCACGGACCTGACGCGGGAGCAGCACCGCACCTTCGTGTTCCCGGAGACTGTGTTCACTGCTGTCACAGCCTATCAGAACCAGCTCATCACCAAGCTGAAGATTGACTCTAACCCGTTTGCGAAAGGCTTCCGGGACTCGTCGAGGCTTACTGATTTTGACAGGTGTGTATTTGAATTTGCAATACTTAGAGGTAGACCTCGTACAAAAGTCTACTGCTAAACAGCAGTATTTGCATTGCTGTTCCGGATTTTGGAAGGTGCCGGGGCAGTGAAATAATTGAGCATTGTGACATCTTTGAGGTTTGCAACGGCTAGTGATAACACGAGTATCTGTATGCTGCGGTGGCGCTTACTATCTCACGGACTGTGTGCATGTTTGTCGACTTAGTTAGTCGTAAAAATAGAAAAAAAAAAGATTAATGGCATAATAATATTCTTGACTAGAGGACCTTCATTCTTCAACTTACATTAAACAATACCATTGCCTGTATTTCCGTCGTGGCGAAGATTTAATGCGTGAGACTATTAACTGATAATAGGCAATTTATCAGGTAACTATCTATGGTTGCTCACTTTATCACAATAGTGACAGAACGAAAACTTTATTGCATTTATAATTTTCTCACAATTGCGCGTTGAAAAAAAATAATTACTTAATTGATTTTTGTGTTCTCGGTATTTTTTTAAGTTCTATTTTCATTATCATCGAATCTCACTTGATTGTTAACAAACACACAGGCGCATTTTGCATTCATTCAACAAATCGGACCGCTTCGAAGTGGTTCTGTCAGTCAAGCCCAAGGTTACGTAAAAAAGCGAAGACTGATGTCCGTCCCCACATGTTGGAAATAACGCTAAAGTGTTCCGAATCGATGTTTCGCCGCTCGAGGCGAGTTTGATAAATTGGCAGGTTATTAGCAACAGTTGAGAGGCATTAGGTCGGCTGCTCTGCAATTTGAACGGCGGGTTTTAACACGAATAAAAGATTAAAAACGCCCCACTTGCGATAAGATATGCGGTGCCCCAATCTGTCGAAAATAGGGACCTTAGAAAACTTATCAATTGATTTACGAACCTCATTTAATAAACTTATCTGTAACAATGCAATTATGTTGTTTCTACCACATAGTAACACTTGTATTTTTATTTTCAATGTATAATAATTTTACAAGGTTTTCTGAATAAATTAGCAACACTACCTCATTTTTTAAAACAGTGGTTTTTTTTTAACCTGCTTAAAACAATCAAATATATTTAAACATTAGACGAAATAAACTATTGCCCACGCTAATTAAAGATAACACTATCCTGTTTTAATATTTTTATAACCACGTTATTACATCTCCCGAATACCGCCCAGAATAATTCTCAGCTTAACACGTTGCGAGTTCTTTTAGTGCATAATTATGATGCCTTTAATGTCGGTTCTTCTTCACAACTATTTAATTAATTTTTTTGTTTGATGTTTGTGTTGAACTATTCAAAGATGTGTTGAGGGTCGTGGCCTTTATGTGATAGGCAGTACAATTAATTTAGGTTTTTTTTTGTGGAATTGATAAGTACTTAAAATAGGTTTTTATGACGCAAATTAATATTTTCTTCACAATAATATAATGTTGTTTGGTATTCCAAAATCCTAAAGTTATCAAAAGATATATACTATTTTTTTTACTTTTATATTGGCAAATAAACATACAGCTTCAAATATGCTAAGTGTTTCTGTAAAACAATAATAAACACACACATATCGTACATTGATCTGACTCATGATAATTCGCTTGAAGCACTTTTGCTGCAGACAACAGAGGAATCACTTATACTTACTTAAATACATATATTTTCTCTTTCTGGGCATAGAAGAAACATCACAAAAAAAATTCATCATACAAATATTTATCCTAGTAAGGGATCTAACTCACGAGAGCCACCATCAGATCATATGTAGGTAAATATCACTGGGATATCACTAACGGATTGCCTAAGTTATGAACTGAGTATATTACATTACCTTATATTATTTATTATTCATTATCATTCCAGCCATTAAAAGTCCACTGCTGGCTTCTCAAGAAAAGAAGTTTTTTGGCCATAATTGCCGCGCTGGGCAAGCGTGTTGGCAATATGTTATGAATAAAATTTATTTTACTTATCGCATGTCTTTCAACTAAATAGAAGGTAGGAATGTACATGCTACTGTCAATTGTTTACATACAAAAAAAACAATTTCAATTTTATTTTTTAAATGACATTTGCGTCTCCATCTAATTTGTTACACAAACGATAACCAGCCTTATTTGTACTTTAACCCTCAAAGAATTGGGCTTAGAATCCAATACTGCCTTGAGCTAACTATCTTTGAATTATTCAAGCATTCGGAATCACCTTCTCCACCGGAGCTCCTGTTGGGTCAATTAATGCATAAATAAATGATTGACAGGTAGTCGCTAATTGCTGCGTAGGTCGACTGCGCAGTCCGCCATTACCTCCTAATATAAGTAGGTAGGTAGCTAAATTAATGCATTGACTGGTATAGCATAGAATTTACGTCGATTTACTAGTAATGAAGCTACTTCAATATCGCCGTTATTATCGTTTCGCTAACCGTTCTTGACTACAGTTGTGTTGAAATTTTGCAATCATCTTTTCAAATTTGATCGATAAAGATAATTTTGAGGTAACTATTGAATTACTATATGTTTTTTTTGGAAAGAAAAAATACCTTTGTATTGATATTTTCAACATTCATAGTTCCTATCTTCAAATCTTTTTTGTAGAAATTTTACCTTCTGTGAAATTATATTCTCTCAGTGATTATATCATGAAATGCATTACAAATTAGAAATTAGTTTTCCAACTTTGCAACATAATGAATGTAATCTGAGGAAAGACGAAACTCGTTGGACGTTTAAAGATGTCCTAGAATTAGAAACTCTGCCACAAAGGTGTTGCGAGTGTGCGACTAACAGTTTGCGAAATTAAATTTTCTCGTGTAGTCATTAATTCGAAGGCATCAGATGATGGCACGGTGCGGAGGCGCGAATTAGCCGACAGGCACGATGGGCGCGCCCGTTCCCATGCATTACCACTACTAATGGTTCTCTCTCACAGATGATTGTTGGCGAGTTGTGAGTTCCTACTTACAACTGGCCAAGGCTCGGAATAAAATCCTCTCACTGTGAGGTGAAGGCAAGCTACGTTCATGTAAACTCTACAATATTACTTAAAGTGCACATAACAGATCAATCTATACAAACGTGTCACAATTTTGCTATCAATAAAACTTTACAATCGTAATCAATTGAGTTCAAAACTGCTTGCATATATTTGAGATATTTAAATAAATTGATCTGTCGCCATGTGAAGAAACTAAGTAAAAAGTTATTTTAAGTATTTTTGAGTGTCTATGTGACTCAAGAATTACGTTTGAAATTAAGTCATAAGTGCCTAAATTTACATCTATAAAGTTAACCCATCTCGTGTTTACATACTAACCAATCCGAGAAACAATAACATATTTTCCAATTCCATCGAAATGTCTTCATAAAAGCGGCGAGCCCGTAGTAATCCCGAGATGCATCCGAGGCGTACCCAGCCACGTCAGCGGCGGCGGCGGCGGCCGTAATCACAGACCGCGCCCTCATTATGCCCTAAACGACAAATTAAGGCGCATTTCTATTATCTGCCCATCACCGGACCGGTTCGGATGCGGACCGGACGCGATTCGCTCAAGTGTGGAACCGAGTCGATGATCGATTGCTCGCTCTTTGAAGGTCATGATTTTTAAATCGAAATCGGTGGAATTGAAGACTTGTTATTATTTAATTGTTTATTAATTATAACTTTCGTTTACCATGTAAGAGGATACTATTGGGTATACTATATAAAAAAAGAGATTAAACAGAATACAGTTATTTTAACTGTAAGCAAAGGCAATAGGTACCTATGATTCCAAATGCAAGTGTTGATTTGTTTTGTACTCCCAGGTATAACAATAATGCAATTATATAATTTACCTATTACATAAGTTGTAATATTATATGTAGGTATATTTTATGATAACGTTATGATACTCATAGAGTAATATAGTAATCGATCGTTAAAAATTAACATTTATAAAAAATCTCTGCTAATAGGTCCAGTTGTATAAATAGATGGATAGATGTATGGATGGATGTTTGTTACTCTTCCACGTCGCAATGGCTGAACAATTTTGAATGAAACTCGGTGCAACGATCATTGATAGTCTAGAATAACACAAAGCTTTTTTTATTTCGAAAAATTCTCTTTAGATATTTTTTTTTTCAGTTTAACTGCTAGGGAGCGTTCCTAGACTTTATTCCGGAATAACAAACATTTAGATATAAGCTATAAAGTAAGGAGCTCGCAGACAAAATGGCAAGCTATTATCTATATAATACTAAGCTCGTCTACCTCTCTATTAAATATAAATATCAAAATTGGTAGCCGCTTACCGCGCTCTAAAATTATGTAATTGAGGAGCACTCATTGGACGCGCGGCGATCTCGTAACATTATCTAATCTGTGCATGATCTGCAGAATTATCGGGTCTATTAATAATTTAATGTGAAGCGCGTCAGAATGCAGCTACCGATTTGTATTAATTCATAGCGTATAGACGCCCGGTGATGGTTCACCTCTAGTGATTGACGGCTAATTCGAGATGTTATCGATGCAATTAACTCGCGTCCGCTGCCAGCGCCATCTACAACACTCGCCCTGAGAACATTCCGTGTGATGCGAGCTACTGGATCGGCGTGCACTTAATTTAATCAGACTTGGTTATCGACTAAATTAATAGGTGTTACTTTTACTCTGTCGCTCGACAAGATGACGTGCGGTTGCAGTAGGTAATCACAAAGTTAATAATGAAGAAAACTCTTTTTCTTTATTTTTTACATTGTAGTATCCAAAGTTCAGTAACCATTTTAAGCTCCAGACATCTTAAGCGTGGCGTAAGTAGGTAAAAATATTGTTGCATTATATTACACGATTAATTAAAGTAGGTACGTATAATTATAGTTATTACAGAGATTTATTTCACGTACCTCAGAAGGTAATGTTTCGGAAAAATTACACAGTAACCACGGTTAATCTATCATTTTCATGCAAATTTTGACACGTTTTATAATATTTCCCTAGAACGTATTACATGGTTGTCATCAATTTACATTTTGAATTGCGTTTTCATGAATAAAAAGCTTGTAATCTACGTAGGTACTGTAATTACAATATGTATTATGAATATAGCTCTCAAGCTGTAAGCTTTGCTCTCGCCTGACCGTGATCTCGCCTCGCGTGTAACGGAATGAAAGGCAGAATAATTAGAGCCTTCGCGTCTTATATCGGGCGGTACATTGATAGGTGTCAGTCACCGCGCGCTACCGTGCGCCGGCGCCGCTGTTAATTCACTCCACCGTAGGACTCGCTGATAATATCTCAATGCAAATTGCCATTCCACCAACTGTCATACCCGTTTGACGAACGTCCGCCGATCACAAAGGCTGATTAAGCAGCGCTTTCGCTCGGCCATTGTTCGCCGCCTCCTCGGCGGAGCTTTCTATTCCGATTGCCGAATTCACACCGCCATAAATAAAAATGTTTAAAACAACCGCCTAACGGCGTCCAGCCTTAATGACTTCCTTCGCTGACGTCCGAAATCGTCAGACAATAAGTATGATGAATTGCCATTGTGTGAGAATCGGGCGGTGGAGTTATTTGGTGTGGTGGCCAAGGCGGCTTTTCATCCATTAATTAATAAGATACGCCCCTCGCTCAATCAGAGCCGATATTTAGCCGGCGAAGAGTTATATTTATGCTTGGGCGCACCTCTTCGTTAATTGCATGCGATTCACTTACGAGCTAGGAATAACTTTAACGACAACTGCGTGCACGCCTCGGGCGGAGCGTGTTCCCCAGTTACGGCCGGCCCTTCAATATTTTTGAAACATCATTGCGGTAATGCCCGTTAGTAATTCGATACCTGTGAAACTTTCTTAGAACATTTGCAGCGAACCGGGAGATTGTTTCCAATGTATCAGATGTACGGGATTGAACGATTTATAGGGTAATATCGTCTGCACGTGTTGTGGCTGAAGTTTATTGGTGTCGATAAATATCATCGATAGTTTAAAACATAGCTTGATTTTAATCGCACCATAAACCTACGCGGTGCCGATTAAATTAGCAAATCTGATGGAACACTCGAACATTTTATTACGAAAGATAACACAATTGCTTGCCACGTTTCGGCCAGCAGACTACTAGTTACTGGTAAAATCAACTGTTACCAATTATTCATAACAAGAAATACTTGTTTGCAGCTAGCAATAGCATTAAGTATAACAAAGAAGGACAACGAGAGGAAGCAATATTTTACTCATAATCAGATGGCAACATTATGCATTGGTGCGCAACGTCGATAAGCTGGGCCGCAGCGAGATATCGATAAGAGTCCGCGAGCGGCCCTAGCGGCGGGCTCTCGCGCCGCCCTGTAATTTGCCGGCGAGTGTTGGCTATTACTGCTGATACCGGGATCATAATAAATACGCCATTAACGCCCCCGCAGCACCCGAAACGACATAACCGCCCAGACTAACAGGCCCCGATTCGGTCAAGACCACGCTTGCACTTGCGCCTGTACGCAATTATAGCACCAAGTGTAAATTTAAAAACATTACCGCCGCCGAACGTGTTGGTTAAAATTTACCCGTCTCAATTGCCTGTAATCATGCGACCTCATTATATGGACTATTAGTCTGTTTTTGTTCTTGCATTACTTTACCGTAAGACCTTTTGATTCAGCGTGCGTCTGTGGAAACGACTTCTTTGTTCAAGTTTAGTTACAGTATCTATGGATATTTAATGCCAATAACGGAGATATGATCACCTTTAAATATCACTGAATGTATTTCAAATTAGTTCCACTTAACCATGTAGAATGTAATATGCCTATTTAAAAGAAAATAAGGAATAATTTACAAGTTTCTGGTTCTAATTCCCCGATTCACATTAAGTATTGTAGACTTCACAATAAGTATAATAAAAAAATGATTTATTTTCCCCCTTTACTATAGAATTGAGCGCCAAATCTATTAATTAAACTTTAATTAAATTAGATATATGAGAAAGGTTTGATGTCGCCTGATCGCACGACGCATGGTTTGCATTGTACACTTAGTTTTAAGTTCTGGCTTTAGTATACATGTTATCACGGTCTAACTATTACTGGTTTACCAAAAACAAAAAAAAAGTATAAACTTGTCTGGCTTGCAACGCCACCTGGATGACATTATGTTAGTTAGTACCTTACATAGGAATTCTGCTCAAATGGCCTATTAACGAAACTCAGACGTAATAGTGGAAATTTTAAGCAATAATATGTTCGGATTGTTTTCCATTGGTTGCGTGTAACACATGTTGGTGTCGTGTGAATTGGCCCAAATTATCGTAGATAGGCAAGTTAATATATGCTTTCGGTGCCTAATACTCCATTATATCTTTTTTAGAGAGATGAAAAAGAAATTGCCGTGCTGATCGAATGTTGTGTGTGGGCAAAGCAGTCGGAATGTCTATTCGTTCTAATGCTGAATGGAAATAGACTTTAAGCCGTTAATTTAAGGTCGTTGTTGTGCGAATCAGCGTATTGTGACGTCACAGGTGCCCGAGCGGTACCTGTTTGGGGCGGACGCCGGCGCCCGCGGGCCGCGGTGATAGATTAAATTCGACACGCATCTCGTGATGTCATGCCAATTCCGAAGTTGCCTCGCCGCCATGTCGTCACGCTCGTTTAACGCTCCAAGCCGTCTCAGATTAGCTTGAACAACTTTTGTTGTATCAGACATGCAGCTGGCTAATTGCACAATATCGTGCATAATTCCGAATGGCATAGTTTGTTCTCTGCAGAGTGTAAAAACATTAAATTAGAATAAAGCCTTCCAGAAAGTCAATATGTTTGCTATGAGTAGGTAATTTTCTAGATTCTAACAAACAACGCCGCAGGCGGGCTGACTTATTTGCGCCTCTAACAATCCTTAGTAAGACGCGTGAAACGTGGAAGTGATCGTCTGATTTCTATTGAGCAGGCGTACGATTATTGTGGCCGTAAGTGGTCTCGATAGTTTCGCAGAGCGGCGAAAATAGCGCATTCGCTGGAAGAGCTCGGTGGCAGCCACCACCACCTCCGGGAACCGATAAAGGGCATCGCACACCGCGCTATAAAGGGCCGGGACGCCTCGTTAACTGCACAGCACTCGTAAAACTGCTTCGCCGAAACAATTGCCGGAGATATTGTGTGAATGGATAGCATCTACTCAGGTTTTCATCTCGAAAATACTATCCTAACGCTATTAATAGCACGGGACCAAGTCAAAACAAAACAGTGTCGACCGTTTTTCGAAACATTCGCGCCTGCTCTTTACAGGAGTATTAAAATTTTATGATATTCGAAAACACGTGGCTCGCGCCGGCTCGTCTTCCTCGAACTGGGTTTATGGACTACGGACCGCTGAAAACCAACGAACAGCCAACACGCGAAGCACGCCTTCGCAGAAACCACGTTCTAGTTCTCTGCGCTCTAGGATTCCTGAAATAAGAAATCCTATTTTCTAAGCTTCCTGTAAAAATATGGGTAAAATGTTTCGAAACATTTGTCTAAAACTGTCAATAAATGTCTTTTTCAGAGACCCGATGGAGCTGATGCTGATGGAGCAACAGTTGCTGCGATCGCCATTGCGCCTCTACGCCAGCGGTGCCTCAGTGCCCGGCGGGGATGAAGAAGCGGAGAAGCGCGCAGCGTGGGCGAGGACTCCACCAGCGCTTCAACTCCTGGCTCTTGGAGGACGTGCGTGGCCCGCGGCGTGGCCGCAACCTTTAGGCCTGCCCCCAGACCTGTGGCTGCAGAAACCACCAGTGCCACTCCGCTACTGCCCCTACCCGCCGCCGGCGCACCCTGGAGCGCCACCGTCGCGACCGGACCACACTCCCAGTCCGAGGCATCCACTCTAAATTGTTCCTATAGCGCGGTGATAAAACTAAAAAGTGCTGTGAAGATAACTCAAAAGACAATTTTGGATCAATCAAAACTGACGTAAGATGGACACAAGTGAATTAAAGCTAGTACCTTAGTAGAGAATGGAATGTATTAAATAAATGTAAGATTAATCGATAAATGTATCCTAATATATAGTTTCAAGGTTCCTACCCGAAAAAATATTTTGGAATGTATTTTGAGGAGAACTCTCGCGTGGATTCGTTACACTGTATGCGCTTTTTTCTCTTTATCTTTCTTCAATAACTTAGAACAATGTGTCTATATCCAATTTGTCACTAAGCAGTTGATTTGTTAGCAAAAATATTAACCAAAGATCTTTTGTAATAAATCCTTTTTCATATATTACGTTTATACTAAGACGTCAATTTTCAAATGTGAAACATTCCCTAAATACTTTATTTAATAAGAAGTTAATCGATATAGATAAATCAAAAGTTTTATATGTGTATCTACAAATATCTATTTTTTTTACTCTATTGATTCTCTTTCTCATTCCATTGTTCTGTTATCAATTGATACAACAAACATCGGTTAACGAACAAGATGCTTTATGATTCTTTTCTTTAAAGTTATACGTGATGTTATAGGGGAGAGAGGGGTTTGTTGTAGCAGCTTTCATTAAAACTAATGTATCTTGAGATCTATTGATTAAATGTCTACTAAATAAATATGGATGGATGCTGTAACTCTTCCTGCACCTAATCAAGCAAAAATAATACCATAACTATTATTCATTTATTATTTTACAATTAATTATTTTCTAGAAGAAATGCGGTGTTACAACTTACCTCGTGCTTGGTGCAAGTTGTAACATCTACCGGGGCAAGTAGTAACGGCAAAAACAAACGACAATCATACCTCCAATCATTTAATCTTTGCTTGTTTTCAACAATATTCACATCTTTCTAAAGAAATTAATATATCATTCTTATCAAAAATCAACGTAAATACACTTTTTTAGTAATCAACACCTAAAAATTAAGTAATTAGCAGTTTTATTTAGATAAACACTACTTATAATCATCATGGTACTTTTAAATCACAGTGATTACATTGTTTATATCTAAGGTATGCTTCGTAATTATCATTTCTTAATATCTATCTAACAAAGTATGATACTTATACAAAGAAGAATCAATATTTGGTGGGTTTCATTATTTAAATTCAGTATTCGCCTGAGCTACTATTAATACAAATAAAAGATATAGTGTCTCCTGTAACACACCCTACATGTGCCCACATCTTGCAAATTATACACCCCGATTTCTTTTTTTTGAATGGGTGTAAGCTTCACTAACGCAAACCGAAATTGTACGCCAGTACAATTTTATATTACCTGGCAAAAATGAACGCGTACACACTGCCGCTCACTGCGCCGGTCGACAGGACACTAACAATGGTAACATGATACGGAGTGGTTTATAGGTTAAATTGAGTCAAAGAAAAATGTCAATTGCGTATAAGATCCTAGTGAAAAGAGCCTGTTACTACTTTCCCCTATTACAACAAGCCCCTCGCTCCCCTAATTAAAAAGAATAATAATTTCCCAGTAGAGACAACTGCCTCCAATGTATTCCATTTCAGTGATAAATAATATTAATGAAAATCTTATAACAAGTAATGTGTGTATGTACATTTAAGACTAAGAGTATTTATATTTCTGTATGTATAAAGTTATAGATAATAAACTGTATGTATTGTATAGCCGTTGACTAAATTATTTTTGTAGAATAAGCACTGTATATAGAAACACTCATAGATGTTTGTAATAAGAGGTTTTGAAGAAGTACCTAATTATCTAAAATTAGTAGATACATATTTTGCAGTTCTTGCTCACACCATTCCAAATATTGTATTTTATACCATATTAAATGAAATATAACATAAACTATAATTTATTCGATAAAATATTTATCATACAAATTACAAAAAAAAAAAATTAAATTAGGTGCAAAGATATGTGAAATATAATTTAAAAAAAATATGATTTTAAAATCTAGACTTTTGGTTGCGTTCCCTCGTCGTAGCTTCTGTTCTTAAAACTTATCACAAGGAAGCCCTGTCTTCCACGGCTTTTTTTTGCTATTTTTTAAAGATATTGTTTCTAAAGTGAACAATTTGAAACTATAGTCCCATAAGGATAAATTAATCGCCATTATATAGTGGGAGCGCGGCCTTTTTATCAATAGATAGGTAGGTCGGTATACTCGTAATTTTCCATGCTCTGTGATACATTATAGGTACTTAGTAAAGTGAGATGAAATAAATGTAGAGGGGTAGTGCAAAATGAGAATTAGTACACACGGCTACTAATATATTTATTCAAATCTAAATAACCAATTGATAGAAAACTTCGCTATTAGTACATCGAATGTAAGTCAATAAAAATCAAAAATTTTAATAAACAACATGCTCATAAATAAATTGTAGAAATTATTTTAGTGACTATAAAAATTCCAAAATATATATATCAAACTATGCGACCTGTGTCATAATTTAACAAAATGCGTTATGTAAACAAATATATCAGGATACAAAACACGAGTAACTTAAATAACAGTGAAGCAATGTATGCATTATTTAATTGTCAGTGTTCTAAAATAGATTTTTAATTGAAATGATTTTTATCAATGTTGCTATGACAAATTTTAAAAAATATACTGTGAAATTACGAATTAATCATTATTGAATGATTTGCCAATTTATCTCTTGGATATATTTATCCCCGAATCGAATTTCCGAAATCCGGGGGTTGGCTCTCCCTATCGCTATTCAGATCGTTTTTATCGGTTTGACGTCTGCACTGTTTTAGAATTAAAAATAAAAATATGATAAAGTTTTAAAAATATAGCAACATATATCTAAATTTTATCACAATGCGATGTTACTATACTTTAATTATTATTTTGTTTCAAAGAAACATATTTAACTTTATTTTATAATTAAAATAAGTATAATTTTACTTAAAGAAATAACAATAAGAAATATATGGTCAATGTAACTTTACCTTGCAGTTTGTAAAATGCAATCATTATTTTTATTCCACTTTTTAATGTAAAAACCTGGTAATAGGGGTGTGAGCAGAACGCAAGAGTAGCGACACATATCAGGGTTGCAGCCCTAAGTGTTAATAAAATGAAATCAAAGTGAATGTTGTTTTATTTATTTCTAATTGATATTAACAAGCATATTGAAATTATAAGTCACTAAGTATTTATTAATTACTCAGTAATGGTGGCACGTAATTTTGATATTTTTCTATTAGACATAGATCTTTTTTTTTATAGACTATACTTTATACCTACGTCTGTATGCTAATGTGCGTAGAATAAATTGGTTCGGGTTACATATATAAAATAACGTAAAAACTACTGACACTTGGAAGATACACAACGTTAAGCTAGAGTGTTAAAATTGTGATCACAGACAATTTGATACAAATTCGTAGTTGGTAGTACATTGTGCCATACCTGTGCTCCATTCAACATAAAGTACCGGACAACTACAAAAAGTATTACTATGTTATTTAACTTCCGAGGTTTTATGCATTGAACAATTCTGAATTTTTATTTAAAGATTAAATATTTCCTTTGGCCCGTGCCGAGTGACTGCAGGTTCAGGTGCCGCATGAAGCTTGTGACAGGTTGAGTTTTGTGTAGTATTTTCGTTTCTGATAATAAACTCTACATTTTTGCGACCATGCACAGATATTTCCTCAACCTTCGCTATATAGGTACCAAACCGACTGCGATCAAACGGTCGTTGGGCATCCAATAAATCGTCACTATCGTCTTTTATTTTCCGACTTTATTAAGTGTCATTAGACATTATTAAGCGTGTATCGATGATGACCGGCCTTCCGTCCGGTAATTGCCGAGGATGTAAGCGGCCTACAAATTGAAAGTGGCCGGGGCCCCGGGCGAGTATTGATGGATCTCCTGCCATCGGGAAATTATAGCTGGCCCTTGCGACAGCTTCGCAAATTGTGCGTATAATGCTAGTAAATAATATGGCGTTCCCTATAAATTCATAAGCTAGCGTGGCGTGTGAGATCACGTACGAGCGCCACGCGTACTATCTCCTCTTTTTGGTTTTCAACTGTAGGTAGATGTTTTGAAATTTTGAAGATTGTCTCACATGTAAGGAAACAATATTCAAAGATCTCTTATTACGACTATAACAAATTATATCAAAGACACTGCAGAGGGAGATAAAGTAGCCTATTTTATGTTACAATTTATTTTTGTACTATGTTAATTTAGAATACATTCTTTCAGAAATACCTAAGCATTTATAAGTCTCATCATGTCCTGTCCCTGACATAATAAACGAATTGATTTTTTGATATAATCGTTAGTAAAAATACAACACTAAATACTAATAAATTAACAAAACGTACCACCACGTAGTCCAAGTTTGCATTTTAAAAGAGAAAGCCGAAGTTAATGCACCTGTATGTAATGTGCACTATAAACACATGTGTGAATTACGAATTTTGCCTATTAGGGAACTAGAAACGAGTGTTCATTTACCTAATCTCTCCACAACAACATTTTCCACATCGATAATAAATGTTAAGATTAAAATCGCTGTACTTGTTTAACATTAGATCATATACTGTTCACGGAGTTGCACGTGTTATACCTACATTATATATTTTTGTACCGTAATCCAATATTCTACCGCGCACTTCTGACGACCATTACGAACGTGTGGAAATCCTACAAGTTACTATGTAATCCCAGCAAATACTGTTGTGACAAGTGACAGAAACTGTTGTAACTATAAAAAAAAACATGTTTGTAAACAGATAAAGAATTTGAATTGCAGTGAAATCTCAACATAATTTAAACGACAAGAAATAAGTTTCTGGAAATTTATGTTTGCCAGGTGAACTCCGAGCGAGAGTAACGCAGGTCCGCCCTTTGTCCGTCCGGGAGACATTAAAAAATCGCATTGCCGCCGAGCCGGACGCCGGACGGTGCGTAAATTAGCGCGGCCTATTCCGCCGACACCGACTGATTGACTCCTTTCATTACCGGGCCCTATTGTTCCCCGTGAGAGAAAAATTGCACATCCTCTCGGAATCACATCACATTTCATAATTATGGACTATTGTAGTGTTGTCGGGGTTAATTCGATGGACGACGAAGCGCTATCCTCGCCCGAGGAGCGGCCGAGATATATCGACGAACGTAAATACCACGATGCCATAATGGCTGGCGCTGATTAGTTTTCGAGGGAAACACTAGTTCGAAGAAAGGTCCTGCGTATTTATGTCCTGTCGGAGAATTCAAATGGGATTTGTTAACGGGTATTAGGTATGTATTCGAATAAATATCTTGCAGCTATTTTGTTAAACTCGACAATCAAGTAAGTATGAGTATAAAACCTAATGGTTTGGAGTTTAGTTTGTCAGCAGAAAGTTGTACATGAGTTAGGATGATGGCTGACAAAAAAAAAACAATGCTGTCAATATACTACTGTAGGGCGGAAGGACAAAAGTTATTACTGAGCGATCGTAGGTGCCTATCTCCACCGGCGTGATATTTATGGCGCTTGACGTTTATCTGCGCGATGGGCATCTACGTCGGGACAATGTTTACGATGGAGCGATTCGGAATTATTGGCATTAATTGCAGGCGTTTGTCGGGCGGCATGAAGGCATTGTTTCTGCCGCTTATCGGCGAGGAGGCGGCCATGTCGGCCCCACGTGCCCGGCCGTGGCCCGCGCCCGATCGCGATCTCCCCATATCGCGCCTGTGGGAAAACTTTACATTTGTCTAAAGTACTAATGGCTTTTAAACGTTTTGTTGGGAGGACCGGCAATTTCAAGCCCTATCGGAGTAGCTGATCTTTGCTGAGAAATCTTATTCAGTGGAGTAATTGTGTATGATACATTCGTGTGACGTTTAGGTATATGAGCTTGAGCAATATATCTAATTAAACAACTTCCTTCCTATTAAAAAAGTTTAATGTTTTAAACATCAATAGTATCTAAGGTATCAGTTTGAATAAACATTGTCTATGATTTTTTGTTACAGTCCAGAAAGAGAGAGCCAGAAAAAGAGTGCGTATATCAAATTTAAATAAAAAAATATAAAGAAAAAAGGTCCCAGATTTATAATAATCCATTTTTATGTAGAACCTTTCTGGATATAAAAATCGGAAATATGATTTTTATTCGTTTCTGTTTTACTTTAAAATATAGATTTTATTATTCTATTTGCGGTTTACTTGGTTTACTCGTGTCATCTACAACCTGTTACTGACACACCACTGCCAGTTGAAAAACTCGATAACTCGGGACAAAAACCAAAGTCCGTAAGCAAAAACGAGTAAGGACGCGTAAGATAATTTCCAAATTGACCGAGTCAGGCATGACTGCGAAAATTGTAAACACAAGCGAAAGACACCAGATCAATTTGCCTGTTCGGTACCGTTTCGCTCGATCGGGAAACAGTTTAAATGTCCTTTAAGTTAGCACAGCCGTTGTGGCAAATGTTTTTCTAAGTCCGTGGGGCAACGGTGTTCGGCTCTCAGCCGCGTCCGTCAGCTGCCAGTCGGCTGAATCTAGCGTCGGACGGACAACTAAATAGAGGTAGGCTAATCGTCGCGTCCAAGGAAACAACGAATTACTACGTCACAACGTCACTGAGGGTTGCATTGTTATCGCGGAGATGCGCGCGCGATTGACGCCTCGCCGAGGAATGGAAAACAAAGGCGAAACGCGGAATCGTGTTCGAAATACAAATAAACGTTTTGTATGTAGCAGGTGCTGTATTTCGCCTCTAAGTCCAAATAAAATAGGTGTTATTTTTTTAATAATGGTATTACTCCATTACCTATCGAAATACTTTAGGCAAGAAAATGTACAGATGGAATGATTAGGCAAAAATAGTAATAGTATATTTGTTAAATTACTATAGGTAGATTCATACTATACAAATTTATAATCATGTAATTATAGTAAAATATTATAATTAGCATGTGCACTCTGATTACGGTCTCTTGATTTTTCGAAAAAATTATTTACCTGCATAGGTAAGATCTTCGTCTTCTTACAATCGTGCCATCAAATGTAGGATTGTACATAAATTAAATCGATACTTTTAAAAATAAATCAATAATATCTATATATTTCCGTGACCCTGATTTAATTGTCTTACTGGCTAGTTAATGCAAAACACCACATTCGATCTAAGTGGTGGCTGTCAAGAGCAGAATGGTGCGGAGAGGAGCCGTCACAGTCTGTGACAGACAGGCTAACAGCACGCTAGGGATAGCCACTACAGTGACGCGCGAATGCACCTTAATCCTTGGGTATACGAACTAAATTACACTAATAAGATTCACGCTGAGTTGGGCCTGTCAACAATGCTGCATCACGCATTGCACTTATGCAAATTCACGGGTACGGTCGCACGCATTATGCAATTTCGCTTATTCACGTAAAGAGGAAATATGAAGCCGTAATTAGTGTTACGTAGTTAGCTACGGTGTATACGTAGTTACTTTAGAACCAGTAAGTACATATAAAATAGGAAGCTTTTTAGAAGTAACTTTTAAAAACTTTAAGGTTGATTTATATTCCTAACTAGCTTAATGCTGGTAGACTGATGCCAGGTGACTGATGTCAACTAACATCACCAGGGAAAAGTCGCCAGGCCGTTTATTAATGAATAAACATAGGGTATTTTACACGAAATCATAAACAGCACCTTACCAAACAACCTTGAGAATGACGTATAGTATGTAAACCACCATTGGTACCATTACTGGAGAAATTCAAAAGAAAATATGTGACTTAGATAAAACTGTCTAATATATATCTTCAGAGTAACGTAAAGCTGTTGAGATTTTTTTAAATTTTATAAGACCCTAGCGATAGTGCAATGAGCAATAAAAAATGGTTATTATGGGTTGTCCCTAAGAGATAGACATATGACAATATTGTAGTACGTTGGTTTGATCCATCTAGTCCAGCTAGGGTTTGCAATGTAATTGCAAACATCACATGGGAAACGTTTATTATTATCAGTGTTCATTTATTATATTATGCATGTATTCTACACAATAAACTGTCCTCTTGAATCACACTATATAATAAAAAAAAGTATCAAATCTGTTGCATAGTTTCAAAGATCTAAGCATACAAGAGGTAAATATCTATGTAGTCATAATGATTCAAGAACGTCTTGATACAGATGAAAAGTATAAAAATGGTAGGTGTGTAGTTGCTACACTGTGAATGAGCCTCAACGTGCATTAAGCACCTTAAATAAGATTCATGTCGAGTTGCATCTGTCAACAATGCTGAGTCATCTATGAATCAAGCAAAATTAAACACACGCATTATGATGTTTTGCTACAAGAAGAGACAAGTTGCAATTAACGGCAGTGTAAACCTCACCTACTATAATATCAAAGTAGCAGGAAAAAATTTCG
Source organism: Heortia vitessoides (assembly GCA_020976665.1). Classification (NCBI taxonomy): domain Eukaryota; kingdom Metazoa; phylum Arthropoda; class Insecta; order Lepidoptera; family Crambidae; genus Heortia; species Heortia vitessoides. Next base: position 7,013,667 of record JACJUM010003174.1, read on the forward strand.
GACTAACAAAATAAGAATTGAATCAATAAAAGAAAAAACTGTAAAAGTTGGACAAACAGGTTCTTGAAAAAGACGATAAAACCATTACTATATGCAAATTTATTTATGGGAGCTATTTTTCTATCCTGTGTAACTATTCTTCTATCCTGTTTGACAATTTTTCTATCCTGTGTGTATCCCGGCAGGGTAGAATAGTGCCACCCAGGTACTACGTGTCGTAAGAGGCGAATAAGGTACCGGAACCGACAGATGGCGGTATATCCAACCGAAACAGTGTAGCTTAAATGCAACAGGGCGGAAATGAGCAGTAGCATTTTCGCAGAGCTATGTTTAGCGATTGCCACCACGTTTGCCCTGCGCGGCAATTATGGGCAAATTCCCTCTTTTTTGGGGAGGTCTTCTGGTCCAGCGGTAGAAGTTAAGATGATGATGATTTGAGATGAGAACAACACCTTATGTTGAACAAGATGAACATGCTACAGTTAGCAGGTAACTTATTATACATTTAAATTTTAAGCTTTTTAATATTTATTATTTTTTATTTTATTTTAGGACATGTTACACCTTGACATTCACTCGAATTTGCGAAATACCAATCATACCTGTATTTTTTGTTGGAACGCAGTTTTTATTATATAAATATCAAACTAGTTTATGCAGATTTAATTGTTGTAAATAGTTATTCCTGGATATTATTTTTATTTATTTAATTTCGTATTACAATATCTTCGATTTCTGGCTTCGCAGTATAGAATAATTCGGAGGCATTTACAAATCCAGCTGCAGGAAAATATTTACATATTAATAAAAATACTTTTCCACGTCAGGTGACGTACGAATCACGCCACTAAAAGTAAAGCATCATTCCTGTTTGTGCATTTGACTTTTTGTATACCCACAGATTCATACCGCGCAATAACGTAGCGTCTATTACTTAGTGTTGTCTGCAATGCCGTTACAGTTTTTAACCCGGACTTAATGACAGCTGAATGCATTTTATGAGCTTATACCGGCACACGTTTATTGCTTCTTAATTGCATTTAAATGCAATGTGCCGGTTGGATGGATATCCATTGGAACAGTGTATGAGATAATAATGTGTTTGATTTATAGTAATTATGAGAATATAGGTAATGGAGACGGGAACACTATTTTATTTATGATGTAACAAATAAGTAGGTATGTCTGTTTTGTATTTAGGGTGTTTAATGTAGCTTCGTCGATGCGGTTTGGTTATCTATAGTAGTTTAATATAAAACATTTTTATCTATTCGTACGATAAGAAAATGTATTAAAAAACTTAAAGAAATAGCTGCTACTCTACCGAGATAAAACTGTTTAACATATAATTTATCGTCTTTTTTCATTTGAACCCACAATTTAGAAACTAACAATATTGATTTATTACACATAATAACATTTATAAAATTTCTGTACATCCCTAAACACTAACACCAATGCGAGAAAGTTAAAGTATTGACAAATTTTTACTACTTATTCATAATAAGATCAATTCAAAATGTATCGATACGGGCAGTCGATCGAAATTCGAGAGTACGTCTGCGCTCGCGCATCCGAGATGTTAGTATCTCAGGTGATCCCTGAGGTGCCCGCCCCCTTGTTTATTGCTTATTAGCGGGCATCGCGGCGGCACGTTTGAACTGCCGCTCTTTGTACTCGCCGACCTACCCCGCTCCCCTCCGCCCCACCTCTCGCCCAGTCACGACGCCTGCGCAGCCCGGGTATGCTACGCGAAACATAAATTCTTGCTATTTGACGTTGCTCTCTGTATGATACCAATCTTAGTTCAATGAAACTAGTAGGAAGGAAGTGTCCACTCGTAAATTACGCTGGCCCTCATATTGGGCTATTTAGTATGCGGACTGAGCACTGTTTTTGCTGTGTTGTGGGATTGAGCGGCTGTAGGTTTAACTAACGATTGCCATTACCAGATCAAGTTGCGGAACATTGCGATGCGTTCAATTGGGTAATTACGGTTTTTAGTATCTTCTGAAACTTAAGTTAAATTGCTGTAGGTAATAGATGTAAATTAATTTTTTTATAACCTACACGAGGTCTGCGGATAAATTTAGTTTTTAGTGATACTTACCATGAGTATTAGAACTGACATTGGGATTGACATTTAGCTCTTAGCTTTACTATCTACCTAATAAATCACAAGTTTATTCTTTGCTTCTTACGCTTTCGCTCCTTAACTGGTGCATTTAATGATTTTATTAATGTGGATAATTTGATCATCGAAATGTTTATTAGGGTTTATTTATTGTTTTAATAATTATCGTGCATTAATATTGACTGAAATATGAAAATTATTGCTATTAACTAAAAAAAATCAACCAAAATTATAATAAATATTAACTATTCAAACTACGGCAACCCTTAAAACTTAAAGAAAAACACGAGTTATTTGCTTATCGTTAAAATAGATCGACCACTATGAATCAGAATTAAATCGGAATTAAGCGATTTGTGTATTTAACATTGCACAATCCGTAGTGGATATGCTTTCTGGTCAATTTCCAATGTCCGTCGAAATCTGCATGGCGTGGTCGGCGAGTAATTGTGGTTTTCCTTATATCATTAGCGGCGCAGATTGCGTGGGCGCAGATGTGCCTCAATTAGCGCGCATGCTCACGCGCACCGCCAGTAATTAGTTATTATGTGTGAGGAACTGACCGCTCTTTTCTGCAGGATAGGGCGTCCGTGAGGGGCGTGCTCGCTTCGACTTTATAACTGTTTTTGAATTATAAAGAACTTGCTTTCCATCCGTGACATTGTCGGGACCAACCGTTCTTTTCTAGGATTAAAACTATCGCCTTGCCAAATTTCATAACGATCGGTTCATCGGCTAAGCTGTGTAATTTAACGAACAAATACTTAATTTAAAGTTAAATGGCCCGATGGCACAGACACGTAGTGAACCTATCTTGTGCGCCAAAGGTCGTCGGTTCGATCCCCACACGAGACAAATATTTAGGTACATACTTGTGTTTGTTTTGTGTGTCCAATATATGTAATTAAGTAATAGTATATTTGTGCTTTCTCTGTTGTCTGATGTCTGTAACACAAGTACTTTAAGCGACTTTTTTATTATAATTAGACAGGCAAGCACATTATATTACTCATATATCGTATTGATGTGCTATGTGTATTGATTGCCACATTTTTTAAACTAAAAATATCTTTATTTTATACTATTTTCGTAATACCGACCTACATCTGATAGATTTGCAAAACCTTTTTGCTTTGGCCGAAGACTTAATTTTTTCCCATGCAACAATCTCTCAAATCAAATCAAAGTTCAATAATATTAAGATTGTGTCTTAATTTTGAGTTCATTTTAATTACTCGAAATTGTTTTCATCCATTGTTTTAAGTACCTACTTACTTTGAAAATATATATTTATCGTATTTAAGTTTATTGTAATAATATTCTCCATGGATTGATTAATTTATTATAATATGCGTATTTTCATTGATTACATTGAGAAATACTTAAGTATATAAAAATTATAAAAAAAAAATTTATTCAAGTAGGCCCATTATAAGCAAATTCGAATGGTCAAAAATAACAAATGACGGACAATGTACTAAATTCTATTATACTCATAAAATTTATGACCCGGATGACCTCACGGGATCATAAAAGTCATCTACTATATAAATTAGGCCTTTTACTATTCCTAGTCTATTATAGTATATTATACTAGTCTGCCGGCACCAGACTGGTCTTAAAACTAAATTTAATGCACATTCATTACACGAGCCACCAGAAAGACTCTTACAAGAAAATCTGGTGTTGATAAAGGTTGATAATGCTAAATAGTCAGTGAAATGTGTTATAGCTAAGTTAGACCAATTAAATCCCAGGCAGTTCTTATCATAAATATAATCTTTAACTAGTGTTAGTTTTAAATATGCTTTAGAAATAAGCTTAATCCTTACTTATGTTTTTAATTATTATTTATCGGTTAGCCTAATAATAATTAGAACGTATTAAAAAGTGTGTATGTAACTGACATCTTGTAGTTTTTAAATGAAATGCAATAAATAACCTTTATCTGGTATAATTTTGCCTAATCAGCGCCATAACATTTTCCGACTTTACGATCCCAAACAGGTCCCAATCTTTGAATCAAGTTAATTAAAACGTAAACAAATGTACGAATCGTTTGCATAGCTCCCCTTTTAAAAACGAAAAGTTCTCTAAACATTCGCAGTTGGCATTAAATTTCACTTATGCAAACCAAATAAAACCTTTTTTGTTACCTTATGTAATATAAAACAAAAATGTTTTATATTACATAAGGTAACCCGACAGACGGTGTCCTGTCTTAATTACATAATGTTTATCATGAAAACAAAAATACACGACTATAAATTAAGATATAAGCTAGCCTCTCTCTCAAGTCGGATCGAACTGGAAGCAATATTTTATTAAATTCCGTCTCATAGTTTAGAGTTCATCTCGGACAAACACAGAGACAATTTTTTTTGTATATAAAGATATAGTAACTTAACTAAAGTTTTAAAGTATGCGTTTCTATAAATAAAAGTCATACTTGTAAAATCCTGACTTAACATCTTTGTCGCGCATGAAAATTGTTCTCGAAACTTAACAGAAACATTGATAAAAAAAATTAAAGGTAACCAAACAGCATTTTGAAGCCGTTAAAACAGTTTTATGATACACGGTAGAATTAATTTAAACGCATTTTACTAACAATACTTTAAATCGTTCGTAACAGCGGTGAGTCTGCAAAAATATAGTTATTTCGACAGAGATATCTGTAAGGTGTAAACGTGTGATAAGCAAAAAACGAAGATAAAGTGGAAACTGTCAGTTAATGTAAAATGCGAGGTCACGCTTCCAATTTTTGGAGCTAAGGCTGGTATTTATGATATTAATATTTCTTACGACAAAGCCGTCGATTTCGGGGAACCCGATCTTTATCGCTCAATAGTGGATACATTAAGCATCCACGGGAAAGTGTGGGCGATACATTCTTGGGATAGCTTAGCTAAACAGTTGGCTTTCTGCACTTTGTACCTACCTTAAAAGGTAAGCTGGATGATTATTTATCAGAGAATAGTTGGGAAATGTTTAACAGCTTTACTTCACATGAATCATTAACTTCAAAGCTTAGTATTAACGAGTTGATTGTGTGATAAAATAATTTAATATTTTAATTATTAAAATATTTTCCGGTCACCGCGATTTTACCTCATAGTTATTGATATTCTCAGATTTCAGTGACAAAATATAACTTGTAATATTTGATGATAATATAACTTGGTATTAATAATATAGTAATTTAAATGAATACATTCGTTTTTAAGTTTATTCGTTACAAATGCACAATAATACAAATCCTGCCTAGTTATATTCCATTTTAGGTATTTACAGTTTGATTTTATTAAAACTATATTTCCTCTTTATAAGTATAGATTATATAATTTTATCGACTTTTGACTTCTTGATTATTATTTTACCGCATTAAAATTTTACTGTACAAGTTATATATTCACACATATTTTAATTTGTTAGGGTTCTTAGCGTTCTTTTTATCTTCAAGAATCTCAATTCATGCGAAGAAATTTAGTTAATAATCTTAAGTATAACACTTTATGCAACATATAATCACATCGTATATTAAATGTCTTCGCAATAGGACCATGCAAAAATCCACAAAATCGGGTATTCACAGTATTACAATGTATCGAAGAAAGATGAATCTCATTTATTTGGAAATCACTTGGTTTTCATAGAAATTCAAGCTTAATGTGATATGCAGAAGGTTGATTTTTGTTTCTAGTATGCGCTATGGAAGGACCATGATCCGGCTGATATAGCTGGGCTCTGCTAATGGGCACGATACGATCTTGGCGACCACGCCTCGGCTTCAAATCGACTCGAGGATACCCGCGTGAATAATCTCAATGCATCAGAGGAAGTTAGGAGTTTAATTTAGTACTCAGATACTAATATTTTACATGTAAAATACTTAGTACTTGTTCACTGGAACGACGTCATAAGACACATGGGACCTAGTCAGTACTAAATGTCAAAAGATCCCGCGAAAATATCGGAACCAAAAGATGGTGAATTATCTACTCAGAACAGTAAAGCTCAAATGAAACTAGGAGGTGATGGGCAGCAGCATCTGTTGCGTCGCTTTGTTCTCCGATTGCCGCCACGAATACAACATAATACAACAATTATGAGCAATCTTTATTTGGAAAGCTTATGTATCCAGCAATAAACGTTCTTCAGCTGCTATGGTAATAATGATTCTATTGAACTATTCAAAGTAAATATTATAAACAAATGCATCAAGGGTCATTATCCCTTTCCAGGCCGATGAATAAATAACAGATAATATATAAATATATATTTTATATCCAGACTCCCAACAAATAATTAAATAAGTATTATTCCTAATATTCGAAACAGGAGTGCTGTAGGCAAATCATCTTACCGAACAGAATGTTACGTGAATTGAATTCTAATGTAAATATTTGCATGGATTGCCGTAAACAAAAAGACGGATTACTATTAAGCTAGAGGTAGACTTCTTAGAGAGGTCGTCTGCATTGGTACCTCATTCTCATTTATTTTTACCGCCGAATAGCCTTGTCGGGTTGCTGTGATCCGGTTGGAAAGGTGAGAGAGGCAATGAAATTACTGGGTTAATATGACATAGAATCTTAAATTTACAAGGTAAGCAACACGCTGGTGATATCTAGTGATACCACGAGTGTCTAAGGACTAAGGACTACGGTCATGTTTACCACCAAGTGTGCTGGTTTGCTAACTTCAAAATGAGTAAATCAAAGTATGATTAAAATTAAATAATTACTTAAATAATAAGTAAGTTTAGGTTGTTCATAACCATCATCATCAAACCAGCCATTGGATGTCTATGGCTGGATGACTATTGGATAACTACTGGACATAGGCCTCTCTAAGAAAAGAGGTTTTACCCCCATAGTTGTCGCGTTGGGCAAGCGCCAATTTCTGAGCGTAGCTTTCCCAATGCACAGGGCATTTGGTCTGCACTGTTTTAGATCAGTATACCACCACCTGTCGGATCTGGCACCTTAGCCGCTTCTAACGACATCTGGTATAGTAGGAGGTACTTCTTTATTCTACCGGTACCTCACGGCAAATGTTGTCAATATTTGTAGATAATGCCAATAATAATCGTTGGAATATATTGTGTAATAGACAAAATATAGAAACGGACGTTCTTAATGTGATATCCTATCTACCCTCAGATATGATAATTTAGTCAAATTACAGGCGTGAGCTCGCGACAGCCTGCGAAACAACGCTTCAGACGGCATCGTCGACTTCTCTTGTTATTTTTATCCCTAATCAAGTGGTCACATGGCTTGGGATTTACGATCTTCGGTCGGATTAGAAAGCTATTGCCTTATACTGCGCCAGGTTTGTCTAATTGTCTGACATTTGACCTCCGAGTTAAACTCATTAAGTGTTGGGTCTTGTTCGAGGTATGTAAGAGATATATACCTCTACTTATTTATGAAACAGAGTACAGTAATATTAAAGCTATTGAATAAAAAATGAATTTGGCATAATACTTAGATCTATTTCTAATGTCAACCATAACAGATTTAAATATATGCATTTGATAGATGATTGATAGAAATAGTTCTATAATACAATATAAAAATATCATGTCTTGGTGTTTGCGTTCGTACTCCTCCGAAACGGTTTAAATAATGTTTTTAGTTTTTTTGTGTATTGATTTGCCTACCTAAATGAGAATACGCCCCAAACTAAATTTAATACCGCCAAGTGATTAGGGTGACCTTATCCAAAAGATGTTGCTTTTCTCTATTTCTGTATTTTTGTATTTCGGAACAACCTCGCCAATTTTAGGTAATATGAAAACCATGAAAATAAATTTAAGCGTAATATTGAAGTGATTTGATCTATATCAATACCAAAAATTAAATGTAAAGACAATATTTTTATTTTTATACACTCGTAAATCAAATGCTGAACTGAAGGGATTCCAAACAGTATTTTACTAATAAAACGCTACCTTATTAAAAGCCTAATTTTATTTTTGTGTCTACGGAAACAGCACGGCAATCCTTATTAAATTTGCACTTCCTTTAGGTCCTCACTTTACATATACACCTACACGCGTACATACCTATTGTAATATTTTCATTAACATCAGTCGTTAACGTCCATCCTTCCCTATCATCATAGTTCCCTTAACTTGATAAAAATACTCATTTACCGCATTTTGTCTGCTATTAATGTCAGACGCAATCGCCAAGCAGTTTGTAAACCTTGGCTCGAGTACCGTCGGGCAATTAATTATTAACAACGCAATTATATCATTACCCCAGCCAGTTGCTGCAATTTAAAATATACAATGTCTATGGATGTAGTCAAATTAGCGATTTGCGTGATTCCCAGCTGCCGTCGCGGACGGCTCATTAAGTATATGAGTGAGTTGGCCCACAGATATCGTTGTAAGGTTTGCGCAATGTAACTTAACAATGTTCTTTTACAAGCATTCCTTTGTTACTTATTAATTATCAATTAATCGGGTATTCATTTGCTCAAATAGTAAAAATAAAGGCTACAACACGCTTGTTATCATTACTGTTACTATACATTCATTATCATCATCATAATACGAGTATATCTGCCATTAGACGTCCACTTGGAGACAAACTTCCTTAAGAAGTTGTCCATAGGAACGTTGTATGCAGCTGACATCCAACTCGGTTTTGTGTGACTAAACAGGCGTAGTAGTAAACGCAGGGCATAGCTTCGCGACGGGTTCCAGTCCTGTTGCATTTGAGCTGTGCTTTTAAGACGGATATCGCCACCTGGAAACAGTCAATTTTGGCACACCGCGGGAGGTACTATTGGCGGTAGCTCACGCCATGATATAGGTATAATGTGTTATACATAGATACTTATAGCAGTGGTGGACAGCTCGACTTACCAAGCGCCCGACTCCCAAGAATAAGGAAGCCACGCTGTTCCCAGCACCCACCAAGCAGCAAATTCCACCCCTTTTATTGAAAAGGTGGTGGAATTGCACCCGGACAAGGTTAGTGGTTTTTACCACTGATCGGACCGGCGCAGAGTCCGACGGTGAATAGGGATTATAGTAGTAGAGATTGTTTCTAAGCCTTTCTTCTTATTTCTTGGGCGGCTTGAGTGTGAAGAGCGAAGAGGGAAGAGAAGAGAAGAACTCAAACTCAAGATCAAGACAAGCAAGCAAGACAGAATAGAGGACGGAAGAACAACAATAATTTGCGTTAGGAGTGCGTGGCGAGCCATACGTAATCTCGAACATTTCATAGCTGTTTTTATCCAGGTACACTCGGATAAAAGCAGTTATAGACAACGAAGAAAGGACCGAAGTTGAAGTTGATGTGCGACCGACCTGGTCTTATTGATCACTTGTTCGATGTAGTGCTTCATGGTCTTCTGACTTCTTGCCCCATTAGCTTCAGTGGTTTCAGGAGTTGACGGTAACGGCCAATGACTGCAGCCTGAGTCTTGGTTACGCTCACCTGCAGTCTCCACCTGCTTAGCCACTCGGGCAGTAGGTCAAGGGTGTTCTGTAGTTTCTAAGCTGCGCGATCTTTGTTGACCGAAGATGCATAGTAGGCGGCGTCGTCTGCGTATAGTGCTAGGTGTGTGCCTTCTCCTACTGGTATGTCGTCCGTGTACAGGCTGTACAGTGCGGGCGAGATGCAGCTGCCCTGAGGTACACCGGCCTCAGCGGCTCGTTCTGTTGATAGAACGTTTTCCACTTTCACTCGAAAATATCTCTTATCGAGGAAGGAAGCTACCACTCATGTGATCCGACGGGGTGTTATATATATATATAACACCCCGTAAAAAACTTATTATAAGAATACCTTTATTTGTTAAAATTATTAATAAGTATTTCTTTGAAAAGTCATGAGGATATTTGCACAATGCTAGGCTATAATTTCCCTGTGTTCCGATAGCTGGAGGGTGTTTCGTCAGAGAAGGAAACATTGTTGCTAATCATATAACAATATCATTAATTTACGAGCCGTGAAAGGCCCGTAAAACAGACTAAACGGATAGACCGCAAAGCTGGGAACTAAAAAGTATGTATCATTTGTTAGGTTCCGTATATTTGACGACATTTTGTTAGTCAGTATATAAGTATTTACCGAATATGTTTCTGTTAATAATAACCAAATTGACCTGACTCCGTGATATGACCTAGACCACTCTGAATATGTATACAAAATCTAAGGTCTGTCTTTGTACATCCGATGGCTAGAAATATTATTACTAAATAGATACTTCAAATTTTAAGCAGATAAGGGGTGTTTTTTAGATGTATCATCAACATCATCATCATATCAGCCATAAGACGTCCAATAGTCCAGCATAGGCCTTCCCACGTAATCTTCAATTCAAAAAGGACCGGTTGTATGCGGCCTGAGTTAAGCGCGGTCCTGCGGTTTTAGTCAGACCGTCTGACCATCTTGCGGGTATAGATAGAACTTTGAAATGGAATAAAACAAAGATGATTTTTTATTGATATAAAATTTACTTTATTCAAAAGATAATCTTGTGGCATTATTATTTAAATATGATTTCTGGCATACGACCGCCACGGCTGGCTCGAACGTAATCTAATCTCGAGGTCTAATATTCGATGACTATTTCCAACATGTGTGGCCATATAACGATCGGCTTATCGTCGTAGACTAGCGATTTCACATATCTCCACAGAAAATAGTCAAACGGCGTTAAATCGCACGATCTTGGAGGCCAACTTACGGATTCGAAACGTGAAACTATGCGGTTACTAAAGGTTTCCTTCAATAAATCAATTGTGGCACGAGCTGTGTGAAATGTTGCGCCGTCTTGTTGAAACCATAATTCCAGTATATCATGACTGTTTAATTGATGAACGAAAAAATCTGTAATCATCGCTCTATAGCGGTCACCACCAGCTGTAACGTTCTGGTCAGCATAATTTTTCTGGAAGTATGGATCAATTATTCTACTATTCTATAAAGCGCACCACATTGACAATTTTCCTGGAGGTAACTGTGTCTCGACATACACCAGAGGATTATCATCACTCTAAATACGATAGTTTTATATATTGTTGACATACCTACCCATTCAACCAAAAGTGAGCTTCATTGTTAAACAAAATTTGCTTATAAAAATTGAGAACGGTAATCTCATTTTGGGCCCATTCGCTGACTTAACGCCTTGCTCGGTAATCATGAAGCTACAATTCTTGCAAGAGTTGGATATTGTAATTACGCAAACCAAGGTCTTTCCGCAAAAGCTTACATAAATAAGCAAAAGGTATAAATTAAAGGAGCTGTGAGGTACCGGCAGAGTAGAATACCTCCCACTGTACCAGGTGTCGTAAGAGGCGACTAAGACAGATGGCGGTATATCTGACTATATGACAGTGTAGCTCAAATGCACAGGGTGGGGATGGGCAGCAGCAACTTCATCGTGAAAGCTGCGCTCTGCGATTGCCAATACGCTTGCCCAGCGCTGCAACTATGGGCAAAATTCCCCCTTTCTTGGGGAGGTCTATGTCCAGCAGCGTACTTCCAATGGCTGTAATGATGATAATGATAATAATTAAAAACATTTTATCAAAGTGTATTACACGTTTATTAAAAGTTATTAATTATACTATTTGTTCATATTATTAACAGATATATATTACACTTTATTATTTTCTGAGGATTCCTAAAACTTGCTTATACATACATTGTATGATTTTATTACTCTCAAGTTATCATGGTCAGTGAATCTCGTTAAATACAGTGAAGTAGGGCATTTTTTTATCACCATCCGATGCTTTATCATTAAAGACTACAGCTGAAGAGCTATGGACTTTTTCTTATATCAATATATTTTTTTAAGTGTAACCAGCCATTGGACTAGAACGGCAGTTGAAGTGAGGGTATTATTACATACGCCTTAGAGAAATAGGTCATTACGTTCAGGTATATTTTCATATTTCAGGTAATTTCGTCAAGCTGGATTGCTTGAAACTATTACTCTAAAAATAAAGTTATTTTCCTAACTTGAAATGGCTAAACAGGTATTAATGAAATATTATATGTGGAATTATAAGCTTGAATGCTGTCCTTAGCGGAAGGACATTAGTTACTTTTAATTCGAAGTAGCTCATAAAGTAGTGAAAGATGTACGTGTCTGCGCGAAATTGCGAATGATATTCTCTATATACCTACTAGAGAATATGTAGCTTATATAAACTGAGAGTTATCTGAAGATAATCAATTATATATTAAGACTTATTTAGTCTCTTTGAAGTATTTCAGTCGACTATCTATAAGGAAAGTAAATGTTCATATTGAAAATACGCGCGCAATCTTACAATGTACGTAAGCTTTATTAAACAGAATAAACTCGATTATGGACAGAAGGCGAGGGCACAACAATAAAGTGATGAATAATTTTACTGTTATTGGCATTTTCTGACGGCAGGAATGAATGCCGTGTTATTAGCGACGTCTGTCCGTTTGATGCGGCCGATCGCCCCACGGTAATGACAAGACACCCTGAATTAGGACACGATTCAATGGGTATTTAATATTTTTAATACCCTTTGATAATGTTTGTATCTTTGTGCGTGTCCAGGCACCGCGACTAACGATATGCTTCTAATTAATAGGTGTAAAGTTTCTGTATCAACTATTCTGTTGGAAGGGTGGGTTCTGTAATTATAGTTTTAATGTGTTGGTGTCTAAACTAGTTGTCTGGAGCAACAGTCATTTAAAGTGTTTTTTTTATCAGTGGTAGGGAGAATTGGGTACCATCGAATTTGTTCAGAGGATCAAATGTTATCATGAATCAGGAGCAGAATCTTAATTATCCTTGATTCCTTAAGTAAGAGAAATTTATGTATGTTTAACACCTGAACCACTAAAAAGATCAAGAAAAAATTGACATAGAGATCATTGATAATTTGGAATAACACAAAAGTTATATTTTATTTCGAAAACATACTGACCTGATACCATATACCTGTTAGAAAGCGACAACAGATCTCTGAGGTTAATTAAGGAGGTGACCAGTAACCAGAAGGTATTGTTGCGCTTTCTTGGGGAACTGGGCTGACAAGCGTCGAATTGCGGAAACCTGCCCAAGAACATCTAGGGAGCGACATAGAATTCAATTTGTAATGACAAGAGTTTAAAATAATATTTATAAAGATTTCCTCAGGGATGCAATAGAGACCTTGCATACCGAGCCGGGGGTGAAAAGCTATTAGATGGATAATTTAACCATTGATTGTGTTAAGTACTTTTTTCGAGGTTAAATTTGTGTTTAGCTTGTTGGCGTTTAGTAAATTGTACGCCGAGTACGATCAGCATGAAGGTGTGGGCTTCATGCTGATCGGTCTGAGTGATCAAATCGTGGCACCTTGAGAGATCTCAAGATAATACGTAATGTTTATTTTCCCAAACAGAAATGTAATCCTTAATGTACTGCACTTAGGTACTACTTACTATAAAGTGACAAAATAAATTCGTCACCTTATTGACTTAACAGGTTTTAATTACACGATGAAAAACATAATGTTCAACAGATAATATTTGAATGATATCATGTAAAAATCTTTAAACCGTTACTTTCTGCGAGCCTAGAACCTTAGTTAGGTTCTAGGCTCTAAAATTAAGTGATGAGTGAAATTAAGTGAAACATTAAATTATGAATTATCAATAGTTGATATATTTTTATATAATCTAGATAGATATAAGGCTTCACGCCTCGTGTCAAATAACAAGACAACTTATAGGAATTGTAGTACAAATAAAAATCAACGGATATTACGTTCGGCGGCTACTTAAATTTATTTCATCTGTCAGATTATCTACTCCAGCTTGACAACATAAGAGCTACTCCATTTTATATCTTCAAGTTTGCTAGCGCCAACAACAATATAACATAATAATACGTCTAAACGATGAAATAAATTTTATTAAAATTCTTTCGATTCGTGATGATCATATCTACAAGCAATTAAGTCGCTGAGTTTATATATAATATGGTATTCATATAAGCAATTAACACCTAATTAAAAATTGTTATATTCTTACATAACGTAAACATCTTTGGTCTTAAAATAACACAATTGATAAAAACTAAACACCACAGACCACAAAAAAAAAGTAGTTATTAAAAAAGTTTTTATTGCAATTAATCTACGAACTCTTATCATTATCGTCTAACTATGCTGGAAAAACAAATGAACGGAACAGAATAAAGCAAGAATATGCAAATATATCAAGAACCACATCGACAGACTCATATTTGCAAACTATCATTATAAATTGTATTTCTAAGGCTAATCACTTTTAATAAGGTATTTCGTAGTATAGAATGGTGCGTGAAAACAACCGGGCTAAAGTGAATTATAAGTATTACTTATAATATTATTAAATAAGACAAAAATACATGTGAATGAGAATATACCTATATTTCGTATGAATTATTTATTATTGATAGTTGCATTTATGAGGTAATTAAAAATATACAGTTTAGCTAGTAAGATTTTTATATAAAGAGAGGTCACAAATAGAACTCGGTTATCAGCTTCGAATCATTTTTGAACAGCTAACCTGAACACAGGAAAGTGCAATCTTGAACTCCGATTGTCGGCCGATAGTCGATTCCTCCGATAGTACAATCGGGGATAATACAGATGACTCTCGCGAGCCAACCCTCTTGCGGGCTTTAAGATATAAGAACAACAGACTAACGCATCTTATACACGCAGTAATGAGCCTTATTTCAATAACAATAACAATGACGACAAATGTGCAGCGTATTGGTAAAAGTCCATAAAATACAGATCCGACGCACCTGCCGCCAGAGGGCGTCGCTGCAGTCTGATCGAACACGACTGAGTCTGAATTAGCGCTTGTTCATATCTGTAATATATTGTTAGACTGGTATTTTATGCAACGAAAAATTACATACCGAGTGTATGATTACTGATATATTCATTAGATATGAATGTTGTCATTAATTAATTTATAAGTTCAACACTAAGTAATTGAATAGGTCATGCTCCGGACTTAGTTGGATTCTATTTGGTAGTATTTAATTCATAGTGATTGCCTTTTATTTTCGTGGAACATAGATTTTTGTCTTATTTTTCTGGCAATCCGTTCCGTCGGACGGGTGTAAAGAAGATAAAAAATAGTTATTGTGGGTTATCCTTTAGAGATAGACATATACTATTGCGGATTTTTTGTAGACCTTTTATGGTGTACAATACTGCATTACATTATTTGGATCGATCTCGTGGGGTTAAGCCAGCGTTCGTAGAGTAACCGCAAAAAAAATGTTTATTTAAAACATCACATTAGAAACATGATGATGGCTTATGTATATGAATAATGAAATTTCAAAACGATCTCCATAGACAGCACTGTATTTTTTTTAATATGACCTGTTGTTTTATCACCATTTGGTTGTTTTATTAGCAAAGATGCAGCACGAATAATTTTTTTAATGTATTTTTAACTGACTTCGAAAAGAAGGTTTTTCATTAAACTGTTTTTTTCTAACCTATTCTTATATGTGTCTGGCTGAAACAAATATAGGTATTGGACAGAAAAGAATCAGTCTAGTCTTTTTTCTTACGTTATATGCTATATAACATGCGCTAGAACCAATAAAAGCAGAGCACAAATAATACTTTGTTCGGTTCTTTCGCGCCCTAACATACCACGCCGATTGCACGGGACGACAGCGTTGTTTTTTGATAACACGAAAGCGTTCGATAAAGTCTGGCATAACAGCCTCATGTTGAAGGTCCATTTTCTGTGAGTACCGGACAGACTCTGTCTTATCGTCAAAGACTTTCTTTTAAATTGGTCCTATCGATTTCATGACGACGGATCGTATTCAATTAGTTATCCAATCAGAGCAGGTATCCCGCAAGGCTCCGTACTCGCTTCCCGTCTATACTTACTCTACGTCAACTACATACCTAGGACAACTGACATAGAACTCTCTCTATTCGCGATTAATATCTTAGAAGATTTTTACTGCAAGTGGCACATCGTAGGAAGCCCCGAGAAGAGCGCAATCATGCACTTCTCTAGATGCGGTGTGGAAAACGTAAGCTGCGAGATAAAGGTGTTTAAAATGTTTGATCATCCTATTGCGTGGGTTAGTAAGACGAGATACTTAGGGGTCACTTTGGACAAGGAAGGTCGCAGAATAGTCCGAAATAGGGATACCTTTATTAGGCTAAAATTCTATATAGACCGGTATATAAAATGTACCTTAGACACTTATTTGTCAAGTGTTTCGATATTTTTTATAATTTAACCAGCGATATTGTAACCTCGGTAAATTATGAACTGGACACTTTCTACATATACTATATAGATCAATTAAAAGTTCTTTTCGCTAATAAAAATCTAATATGTGTGATGTATTACAAAACATACTTATTAAACATTTATATAGATATACAATGTATGTCTATAAATATAGTATCTAAAATAAATGAATTAGAATTATATTAGATAACAAATAAGTTATACGGTTATTCTTGCCAATATATTACACTATGTTATACCTAAATAAACTGAATTAATGTGTTTCACAGTAATTTAAAATGAATTGTTGAAATTATTTATGGGTTAAGTTAATAAGCTCTAGATGATAAAATTTATAAAAACCAGTTTAACAATATTTGTTTTAACGTGGAGTTCCTTCAGAGTATAATAGTATCGTTCTCTGTAGCGGGTGCCGGAACCGATAGATACTATACACTATATAGATAATATCCATTCGAATCAGTGAAGCTCTACTAGAGGTAGATCTCATACAAAGGTCGTCTGCATTGGTACCTTTCTCTCACCTATTACAACCACCGAACAACAGCATTCGCTTTGTTATTTATTGTTTAAAGGCAGAATCAGGTAGTAAAATTACAAGGTAATGTGAGATAAAACCTTCAAATCATAAGATTACTAGTGATTGTATTGCAACGCGCTAGTGATATCCTTGCGACAACCGTATGTTTGTTGACTTAGTGTTGTAAAAAATAACTCGAATTAAACAGAATGGGGATGGTCACCAGATTCCGCTCATACGGGACATTTATCACGCACCTACATGCTGCTTTCGGAAAATACGACATCACAATGCTTTGATTGGCCTGCCAACTTCTGTTACTTGAACGATAGATTAGAGCTATTTGTATCTATCGTTCACCTCTAGAAAGGAAATAATTAAAAACTTGATCCTTACTATGCTTAGAAGGATCTCCGTAAGTTTCCGACGGAGGAGGAGTTATTTTGTCTTAATATTAAATGAACTTCTGTTTCCCTTAGCTATCACGGGTCAACGGCTAGACCGATTTCATTAGTTACTTTTGTGGTTGTGTGTTTTATTTACAAGAGAAGGCTATTACATAAGAGAAATATTAAAGTTTAATTATTAAACGAAATTTATGGAAAACATACAAACATAATATAAAGGATTTGACACTTTAATAAAGGATTGAGTCGATGAATATTGCGAAAAGTAAAGAAGATAAAACGCCACTCTGTGGAACCCCACCAGACGTAACGCACCAAGACGTTATATGCGTTACCGACTGCGAAACAGGTAGGCAACTACGAAACCGTTTAGTAGCTGTAGGAGATATGTTGCAAGAGCGTAGTACGCAAAGCAAAATGTCAAAGTCAACAATGTTAAAGGCATTAGTAATATCAAGCAATGCCAATTCCGTGACCTTACCGATTTTTATAACCAATCTAATATCATCCGTAAAACTGATGAGTGCAGTAGTAGTACTATGGCCTGGACTAAAACATCTGGTTTTAAGGGATGCAAGGGATTTTATAGGTTAGTTTTATGGTAAAAAGGCCTGAGTTGGTCATGGACAAGGTATTCTAGGACTTTGGAGAGGAATGGAAATGGGACGATAATAAGACAGTAAGAGAAGATTAGTCTTTTTGAGCAAAGGAATTATATGTGCGACCTTCCACGCTGACGGATATAGGTGAATAAGATAGGGAAAATTAGATCAAGGATTGGAAGAATCAGTTTACAGGTTATACAGTCCTTTCCAACTGCTGTGATACCAAACTCTTTCTGACCTAACAAATAGTAAATTGATAAAAATAAATTGCGAGAAGTCTAGTGAAGGATGAAGAGATGAAAGTAACTAATTAGTTATTCTATCCAAATTGGATGAAGATGTAAAATTATTATTTAGATAATTTAAATCAAGATCATTGGGGACATTATTTGTTGTGATTTCTCAACTTCTATGGACCTAAGAAATTTCCAGACTCTAGCAGGGTCTTCATTTTGAGCAGAACTGTGAATGTGGCAAGTATTTATCACGATTACTAATCGTGGGTTGGTACCGGAATTTCAATTTAGAAGCTGATTTATGATTAATAAGTACTATTAAGTTATTAAAAAGCCAAGTAGCCGTGAGCATAAATGTGTGTGATGTTGGTTTCACTTATGTGCACCCGCTTATCAACTGCAGTAAAAGCTTGTTTATAACTATGCCACCAAAATTATGCTTTTACAAACAATAAATTTTAGCTCTAATTTTAGGAAGATGTACTTTATAAATCAAAGAGTTGGTAAGAAAAGGCGGACGCCTTTTCTTACTTTCTAAGCATGAACCGTGCTAAGCAACGTTGTAGACAGGTGAGATAAATATAAGATCAAGTAGGGAGAGGCATCAATTAGGAAATTGGTGGGTGGCAGCAAGAGATAAAGGGCAATTTTTTTTTCAAAATTGTTGGATTCAATAACTGAAGGGAGCGAAATTGAGAGGAAGTCATTTTGAGAAGGCAAGTGTTGATATCGCTCCTAACTATTGAATGAAAGAATTTATTTAGAAAAAAAACTCATTGAAATAAAAATGAATGAAAAAAAAAATAAACCCAAACTAGAGAAGAGAAGAATGCGCAAAGAGGGGCAATAGTAAACACCAAATAGAATTTTGGAGTGGTGCAGTTCCACCTCAATAATAAGATGTTCTACAATGTTGCGTAACGGAGGTTTCAATGAGTTGCATTCACAATTGAGAAAGCCAAGCGACGCCTCCACCACCACCGACAGAACGATCATTTCTAATCAAGTGAAAACCTGGAAATGAATAGAAAGACCAACAAGACAGGGCCAAGATTCGAAAACAAGTATGACATGAATGTTTTTGCAGTTAAAGGAAGCCAGCGTAAAACGGAAAGTAGCAAGAATGCTTTGAGCATTTAATGTGAATAACATTGAAATCCAAGAAAATCAGAGAACCGTGCTTTCAACGTGTCCGAGAATAAAGGAATATTATTGAAACTCGCCGTTACTACTAGCGAAATAAAACTGTCTGTATCAGCAGTGTCATATAAGTCAGAAGACATAAGGAAATTATACAAAGTGTAACCAATACAAATAAATTGATATGTATATGTTGGATTTATTGAGGTGCCAGCGCTACCTTGAAGCGTCACCATCCATCCATCGGACCGCCGAACAGTGAACATGCATAGAAACTGTCAGCGTATCGTTGATATTCAGTGCCTACCTTGATTACAATTATTGACTGTGTAAGTATGATTAATAATAAAAGGTTTCTAAGCTTAATTAAAGTGGTTTGGATTTTTTTACGTCAGACCTAGAGATGGCAGATGACAATCTAGTAGATGGTTCTCTCCCCGTTATATATATAAATATAAATATGAAGACACAAGAAATAATAACCAGCTGCCAAATTGATATGGCAACAAAGCCCATTTCTATTAACTTGCGAATAGCGAAAGCTGCGCTTTTCTATCGCCAACAAGCTTACTCAGCGCGGCAACTATGCGCAAGATACCCCCTTTCTTAAGGAGGCTTAGGTCCAGCTGTCGACTTCTTGTGGCTGATCTGATGATGATGACGATGATGATGATGAATAATGATCAATACACTCAACATCTCGTATATTGATTTGACTCTGAGATAAGTCTTACAAAGCACTTGTTTTACGTTCAGATACGATCAGACAACAGTTGTATCATGCTGAATAAAACATATATTGAACACCCAGACATAGAACAAACACAAATATTATCATATAAATATTTGTTCAGAGTAAGGATCAAACCCAAAATATTTCAAACTGATGTAAACAAGGTTTCGTATTTAATTTGTTAGTTTTATGTAAATGCAACATAAATTTGCGTATATAACGACTGTGAAATAATTCCCTAGGTCAAGATTACAGTGACAGCCAATCTATCAACTTGAGGTTGGTTTACTTATTACATTGTTATTAATTACCAATTAATAATTAGTTGGTTACAATGTACGGAATGGGTCTATAGAGTCTAATAGTCCCTAACACTCAACGTCTAGATAAATTGCCTGTTGATCGTAAATTACGTTATTTATGGCGATTGAGCTAGATCGATAATCACAAATTAAAAGTATTTTTTTGGTTCTTGCATTGTGTGGTAACCGTAATATACTGGCAGATAGCCGTGAGGTACCGACAGAGTGAAATAGTTCCTGCCTCAGTACTAAATGTCGTGAGAGGCGACTAAGGTACCGGAACCGACAGATGGCGGTATTGGATATAGAGACTGATTAGCTCAATGTACAGCGCTGGGATGAGCAGCAGTATTACGTAAGCTGCGATTTGCGTTTGCTCTTTCTTGGATAGGCCTATGTCCTGCAGTGAACATCCTATAGCTGTAATGAAAAAAATTAAATTAACTGTAGGATCATGTTCCTTTTTCACTAATAAGATGGGAGAGTAGCAAGTATCTCCCTCTGTATCAGGTGACGCAAGAGTTGATTAAGGTACAAGAATAGACAGATAGCGGTATACCTACGTGATTCAAATATCATATTGATTGAGCGAGGGCGTGATTGAGCGAATATCATCACGCCTGACTAGCGTATTTTTATTTTTTATTATATTAGACCAATTCTTCAAACAATCACAAACATACAGCCCGCTCGAAATTATCGTCACCACAGCCTCTCACCCTTCAAACCAGAACAGAGCAATGCCAACACTTATATTTTGCGGTAAAATTAGGTGCGAGTGAGGTACCGATGCAGATAACCTTTGTATAAGGCCTTCCCTCATGCCTTCTGCTCTAATGGATAGCGTGGCAATTATGGGCAAAATTTTCTATGGCAGGCTTCTAGGCAGTTTAGCAGTGGGCGTTCTGCGACTGCAATGATGATGATAATAATGAATGGTGATTAAGGAGGTCAGAACTACCCGTAGTTCGAACCCTAGAATCAAAGAGCAGAGTTACTTATTCTTCCCATATTTTCTAGGCTAGGACTCATAGCCTTCCATAACCCGTTGGACGACTTATGAACGCATGTGTAAACTTGAGTTTTGCTATTTAATTATTATTTTACAGATTAACACGCAAAGCTCCAAAAGACTGAACTTGTCTTTGTAAAATGATCCACTAAAACAAATCTACACTAATATTATAAAGGGGAAAGATTTGTATTTTTGTATGTAGCGAAAAAACTTAAAAAAAAACTGGACTGATTTTAATAATTCTTTTTTTTTTATTAGAAAGCTACAATATCATTGAGTAACAAAGGCTATATTTAGTACTAGATTACTTTAGAAATTCCGATTAAAATTAACCAAAGTTGTAAAAATTTTGACATAAAATGTCTTTTATCGCATACGCTGTGAAGAATACTAATGTTTGTAAAAGAATGTAACAAAAATTGTTTGACAATGTTATAAAATATATCAATATCTACAAAAATCTTCACGAGACCATATGTCTAACTATTGTAGTTACGTCACTATAACTACTTTTTTACATTTAACAAATGGATAGAAATGCCGGTCAAAATCATACCGTGTTGTCCATACCATTTATAATTTTTTACAAAATAAATAATTTAATATTCAAAACTGTCTTAATACCTAATGATTAATTTGAAATTTTTGGAATCGGACATTCCATTCTAGAGATATCATGAAATTAAAATAAAAATACATGCCGGCGGCGGTCGCCACGCAGCGTATCGAGTTACTAACTCGACGAGAGCATTTGTATTTGGCACTTTCTCGAGTAGGATCTCCTGAAAATCAATACGCCTCGTTGCCACCTACAAATACCACAGTCAACGTAGTGTAGGAGGCTTTAAGATGAGCATAATTTTTTTTCAAATTAGGGATACATGGTCGTCTTAATTAGCATGCTTTTTACTTAAATATATGTACCTATTTATCTACAGTCTTATTTTTTTATTATTAGTCTACCCGTGCGAAGCCGGGACGGGCCGTTAGTAATTATGCCTATATCCCTGTTTGATATTCTCCTTCGACTTGACTGGTAACCCAATCATAACAAGATTTTACCATTACATGGATAGCTTAAATCCTTTGCTAACTTCAACCCCAATCATGTTTGAACCCAGGAAGCTCAAAGGACGTGATGTAAAATCAAGTAAACGTGGACAAAGTCGCGAGTCGAAAACCAATATTTTATAAAAGCAAGATCACCTTGTCAAAATATAATGAAAAATAAAAAGATTGAAATCGTCGGTTTGTACTATCAAACAATGATTGATAGAATTACGACAAAGCACAACAAATTCTCGAAATCGTCATTAGTGCAATCCGCAATGACTTGACAAACTGCGCGGGTGCGTACGCGCACGCAGATAAGATCGGTCTGCGTAGGGGTGTCACCTACATACACCTACTATAATGTATTTTTAGATCGTAAATAAATTTTTATAAGTAGACATAGAATAAATATTATAATGCAAGCTAGACGCCTAAGTAACCGATACAACCGATACAAGAAATAGAAAGTTTACTTAACATTGTTACTTAAAACTCTTAACGAAAGACTAAATATGAATTGATCATATTCTTTATTATCTAATTGCTTCGAGAACAAGAACTCTTAGATATATTTATCTATCTATGAAATTTTAAGTACTTAATTATCTTAAGTTATATATCGTTAATGTATTCATTGGAGAAGACATATTGGAACTAATATTTTACTCAAATACATTATTTAAACTAAATCAATATATAAAAGATGATCATTAGAAATAATTCGTTCAATGCTCCTTTCACTATGATCGCAAAACCTTTTTTGTTTTTAAAACAAATAAATAGGTAATGTGGTTGAATGTATTTTTAAAATACTAAATAATAATATCAATCAATTAATAATAAATCTTATCTCAGTTTTTTGACAATAACATACATGTCTCCTATCTGCTTCTGACAACCCTGGCCATGTGAGCGGCGATGGCTACGTCGAAAGCTATCAGCTCCAGCATCAAGGGATCAGGACGTAAGCCCCGGGACCATTATGCTGCCTTGAATTGTGCCCATCTATCAAAACTAATCCATAAAGGAGACGCCGCCAAAACTGATGCCGTCAGTTTCACTTTTATCAGTGACAAAAAACATAAATGTTTCTTACAAATTCCAATTGATTAAGTTCAGTACGTTATACAACAACGAACAATACATACCATTTTAAATATATTTACACACAAACAAATACAAATTGAAGTGTCAGTTTCTTATTTCAAAAATCAACTAGTAACAAAATTTGTAGGTATTTTATCTTTGCAACATGCTATATGTGTTTTGATACTGAACATATTGAGCACATATAAAGGGATAAAGGCTCCAAACTGAACATATTAAAAAGATACTACCAAGAAATCAAGAATATTGGCGCCAAACCAATTCACAAAGTTAAGGAGAATTGTTGGTGGTGTAGCATCAACCAAGATAAAGATGAAGTATTAGAATTTTTTATTATAAGAGGAGAGAACAAAAACATATTGAACAATTTAACAATAAGGCCCATCTCACCTTTGAGCTATCCTCATAAGCTATTTTCAAGAGTTCTTAGGAATCGCGCTTGTAGTCTTTCAACCCTTTTAACAAACAGGTTTCTTTAAGCATATAGTGTCTTTTCTATTTATTTTAGATAGGCCATTAACAGATGGTAGTGATCCTATCTTTGCGTCAAGGGTTGTAGGTCAAGGTAATTGAAGAGAGTGTATCGACTTCTCAGCATAATAAGAACACCAGAAAAACCTTGACTTGTCTATTTAGGTTTTTGTAACACTACGACGGTACATGCAAAATTTCCCGGCAAGGGAATAATAATGCTGATCCGAGTACAGGCTGAAGCTTGGTTTCTAGAAAATATTATGATTAAGATAAAAGATATCATTTTCAATGCACAAAACCTTAAAAGGAATTTATCCATCTTATGCGCCCAGGGTCTTGAATTCGATCTTCTAGAACAAACATTTATATGACGAATATTTGTCTTCTATGCTGTCCTGCACAGATTATCATTTAGTATTATATTAGTATATATACATATATTTTTCAATCCTGATAAGCATAATTGATGATTTAGCATTTACTGAAATTATTGCAGCATCATCAGCGTACGTGGCAATAGAATATTATCATCTATAGGAACATTGATAGGGAAGATGAGATATAAAATCGGCTCCAAGTAGGTTCCCTGGGGTTCCCCTAATCTGATATCAAACAGATCAAATGTAATGTTGTTTAGTTTTACCTCATAGTCATCTCTTGTCTAGGCAGCTTTTTAGTATGAAATAAAAAGATTGAGGCAGGTATTTTTTAATCTTGAATAGGACGCCTTCAAGCCAATCTGTATCGAAAGCCTGACTTGTGTCCAAGAATACTGCCAAGCAGTATTTCCCACTGCCCAGCGTGTTGCTGATGATATCTGTCAACCAGTGAACTTGTTTAATGGTTCCATGTTTTTGCCTAAATCCGAATTGGTGCCCAGGTCGTTATAGAATATAGGTGGGAAATCACAGTAAATTTAACTACCCAGAATTACTTTTTTAAATAATTTACCAACCAGTGATAGTAGACTAATCGGTCTGTAGGATAAAACTTCCTCTGGTTGTTTTCCAGGTTTGAGGATCATGACAGCAAGACTGGAGCAAGTTTCTTCTGAAATAGATACTGAAAAAGTCTTAAACAGGAGCTAAAAAGTACCATAAGGAATATTATTCCACTCCTCGGAAGATTGCCCAACAGCACAGATTCTAAAAGATCTTGGGGTTCTATTGTGTGGTAGCGATTTTATTTCTTGGCGGATTTCTTTAGGACTTTACTTCTTTTAATGGGAAGTATAGTTAGGTGATTTCATGTATTTTGCTACGTCTCGTCTGATACAGGATCAAGGTATTGCAAATGCAGTTGCCTTTTTAACATCAGTCCTAGCCCAACTTCAAACTATCAGCCTTATGTCCAACATATATAAGAACATCGCAAAGATAGTTTTAAAACGGGTCGAAAGAACACTAAACAAACATCAACACATATAACATGCTGGATTGAGTAAAGACCATTCATTCCATGAGAAATACAACGAATAGCAGCTTAAAAACTATATTGCATTTATTAATCACAGCAAAGCATTTGACTCTGTATCTTAAAAACACATGAAAACTATGAAAAAGGAGTAGAGAGAAGAATTACACACGGATAGAGAAGATATTGAATCTTGAAAGAGGCAAAGAAAGACATAAATCGTCACACGATATTTTTAATATTTTTGTAAATTTGATTTTATTTCAAAAATTCTAGCACAAGTAGAAATCTAGAATGGTTAATGAAATTCAAAATGTAAATAGCACAATGAAATACAAATGCGCATGTAATGAACAACGCGAAAGGAGTTACGGGCAGAAATAACTTTTTTACAATTTAGTGAGGACTGGTAGCGCCCCGCGGTTTCATCCGCGTCAAGTTGTAGAACTTTTATACTAACTTTGCTCCCCCTTTAAGGGAAAATTTAAAAAATACATTTTACAGCAACGTTTTATATTAACTTTGCACCGTTTTATCCCTTTCGTCAGTTGCTTTATGTGTATGTTATAACAGAAACCCCTGTGCAAAATTTCAAGTTACCCTTTATAGTTTAGGTTTAGTTGATATGTCAGTCAGCTTCTCTTTCCTTTTCTCCATTTATATATAGATATATATATACAAATTCGCAAATAGCATCTAGTATTATAAAAAATATCCGAATTACATTTCACTTTACTTTTTTTAAATTATGAAGTCTGCAAACGAGCATACGGTCCACTTGATCGAAAATGGTACCACAGCCTATAGACCCTCGTGTTATTTATTACAAATATATGACAAGCGTGTCGTCAACCAAGTCAACTGATGATACTATGTCACATTTATAGGTGCCTATAAGAACAGGCTAGACCTAGTTTAGGTACCTAAGTATCAAAATGTATTTTAGTTTAAGTTACCTATTGTTGTTGAATAAAGTTATTATTATTATTATATTTACCCAGTAATTTCCCTGCCTCTCTCACCCTTCAAACCAGAACACAGCAATACGAACACTGCTATTTGGCGGAAAAATTAGTAAAAGTAGTACCAATACAGACGACCCTTGTAAGAGATTTTCCCTCTTGTAAATCAGCATTATCATCAGCACCCGTTAACATGAACAAACCATATTAACTATAGTTTGATGTTCCAGCGTCTTCAAAAGTAGCCATTGTAATTTTTCGAGCTCGTTACTCCATCGCAGAGATGCCGTGAAACTTGATAGCTATCAATGTCGCAGAGAATGCGGCAGCAACAATGTGTCCCGCCTTTATGGACTTTGTTCCTGGAACACTGAACTTATGTAAGAGTAACTTTAGAAGACACAAAATTTCATCGTTTAAACAAAAGTTGTTCGAGCCTGCTTTAATGGCTCACTTGAGCCTGAAGAAGGGTTGTTATCAATCACGAAATGATGAAAATTATTAAACACAATACTGCTGTGGGATAATAGATTTGCCTTTATTGGTAATTGTTATTACCTTTGAGTAACCTTATCAACTAAAACATACTTTTCTATTACTGTTTCTTCTGATGATCTACTCTCTATTAGATTCGTTTCAGAATCGTTAGGGCCGACCCTTTTACTATGATATTTTGTTAAACCATATACTCTGATAACACAAACATAGAATCGATAAGTTCTCCATCGGGACATCATATTATGACAATAAATAATTCCGACAGAATCAACATTTCAATGACCCCTAACAATGGATTTTACTTCTGATATGGATATCAGTAACAATGATCATACCACAAACACAAGTCATATTTTGTGTTGGCAAGGGAACTCGAACCCAAGAAAATATTATCAGCTAGCTAGCGTCTCAATCAGCGCTATAAACTACTGGATTTATGAAATTTTTACATAGGTCATGTTAAAATTTCATAAAAGAGAATTGAGTACGTTGAAAAACAAACCCACAGACCGCGTGATAGTAACCGTCACCGCAGCCTGTACACACTCGTAATATCACAAGGATATTACTAGCGCGTTGCTAACCTTGTGACTTGAAGATCCTATGTCACATTACCCAGATATTTTACTGCCGCTCTCACTCACTCTTCAAACCAGCAACACCTTTCAACAGCAATACGAACACTGCTGTTTGGCGGTAGAAATAGGTGAGAGTAAAAGGACCAATGAAGACGAAATTTGTATGAGATCTAACTCACTATTAAACTGAATGAGTTTTCAGTTATAAATTACAACAAATATAAGTTCTTAACGACGTGAGCCAAAATTACACAAAATGGTCAAAGTAAGCCGTATCTCGTGTAAATAAGAATACTAGAGAGTATAACAAAAATTAAAATAGTATAATTTTAATTTAAATAAACCTATGGGGTACAAATAGACTTAAAATTCTAAACGATATAAAATTCTTATAGTCAGCAACTAATGAAACCGGCTCTTATATGAAATGAAGTCATAACAACTTTTATAGTAAGTTTCAATGTGCAAGACCCCAATTAACATAATTATTCAATTGAAACTAGGGTTCTTACTCAACTGGTTTATAACTAGGGGTGGGTCGACTTGACTTTACGACTGTTTGCGCAGATGGCGCGCAATACCAATGTATCCCTTTGCTTTGTCTGCGATTATTAATATTATGTCAGAATGTTGTGTGCGTTCCGTTACACGCAACGACAGATAAAACACCCATTACAATTGTGTATTTTATCTTTTAATATAGAACTTAAACTCCAGTTAAGAAAACTCGTAATATATTCAAGCTTAAAATTAATTTAGATATAACAATTTTAATCGATTCAGCGTATTGAGCGTTTCTCACAGAAACACCATAATGTAAGCTTCCATGCTGCTGGAATGTGAGGAATTTCGACGGCTTGAATTCTTATTATAATAATTCACACACCATCACATACATTGTGTTGATTCCCAGATAAGTCACTTGAAAAAATAATTATTCCTAAATACACATTAAACACCTAGACACAGAACAAAAATAAATATTCATTAGATAAATATTTGTACTGAAAGCAGATCGAACACACGATCTTTGGTGCATAAGACCACCGAATGCGCCGTCAAGCCTGCTTCTTGACATTTTAAAATAATCACGAAATAAAAGTATTTGAAAATACGGGCGATACAACGTTTGATTATCATTTAATTACTTAATTTACGCGTAACACATCAAGATCCTTAAATCATAAAATACAATGAACGTTTTCTTTTTACTTTATCATATTCAGTGCAAAACCTATACCACAAAATTTCCCGCTGCTGTTTACGAAGACATTCATGAAGTCATTAGTGAGTCACGACTCACTAGTGATATCTATGTGATGACATGAGTCAATGTCTCAAAAAATCTTATATCCGTGTATAATTTTTTAAACAAATGAGTTAACAACATCAAGAACTTTAATAATTAAAACTTGGCGAAATTGACTACGCTATTCCGACGTTCCCTCCTCGAATTCACAAAGTTAATCTGGCTAACCTACTCAGAATTGGAGGGTTCCGTGATTGGGGTTATCATAAGCTCACGAGTGTATTTCGAGACAGTGATATTGAGACGCTTATTACTAAATCAGGGGTCAGATGGCACACCTCTATTTAATTATGTGCCGTATACGTATACACTTATGTTTCAAAATAGAACTGTAGATGGGTGTTCGAATTGGTGTGCGTGGGTAGAGCGATCACCCCAAAACAAGCGCACAAGTGTAATTGTAGTAGCGGGTGTTAGTAATTGATTTATTTCGTGGTACATTGTCTTTTGGCGTGAAACATCAGCGTGATGGTTTCCGATGGGGGATTTGTCTACATGATCATTTATCAATTCTTTATCGAACGATTTTAAATTAAATTGAGAAATATTTATTTATATTAAGGAATTGGACCTGATTTTTTATTTGTTTCTGAGTTTTGTAAATAAAAATATAACCATCTTATTAACAAATAACAGTGGAAGAATATCTAAATCATTTACTTTCCTTGTAATTAATTTAGTTGGAAATAAAAGTGATAGGCTAAATGGACAAAGCATGTTAACTACGATAATTTTAATAATAATAGACTTTTTAATATAGTTTCATTTACGATGATAGGCAGATATACCTCACGCACCACTCGATCATATTGCTCATCAACTCCCTAGGCACATTATTACCAGTTCTAGAGTACTAACTTTATCTACAAAAACACATTACTATACTCGTAACAGTTTGCCGTTACACGCAATATTCCGATATAAAGATCATAAATATTTAATAGATATTTTCCCACAATGGGGTGGCCATTCACACCCGGTAACCCTCCAGAGCGTCGTAAAAATGGCAATGATCGGAACGACATAAATTCCATTTAGTGCCGACCCTTTGAGAGCTTACTAAGCGAAATTATTCAGTTGTTTCGCTTATTGTTCACATTTCAATCATATTTCCTTGATGATTTATTCGGCTATGAGGAAGAGGCAGTACATTACACGGAGGGGCATTGGTAGCAAGATTAAAGCGGCCACGCTTATTTAAAATCAAATAACACATTTGACAATGAACCGGCAGGTACCGGTACCGGA
This sequence comes from Heortia vitessoides, assembly GCA_020976665.1. Lineage (NCBI taxonomy): Eukaryota > Metazoa > Arthropoda > Insecta > Lepidoptera > Crambidae > Heortia > Heortia vitessoides. Next base: position 7,043,698 of record JACJUM010003174.1, read on the forward strand.
AGATAGCGGTATATCCATTCGAAATTGTGCAGCTCCAATGCACAGGACGGGGATGGGCAGAAGCATGCCCCCCGCGCAAAAGTTACGCTCCGCGATTGCCAACATGGTTGGCCCAGCGCGGCAAGTCCCTGTTTTTTGGGAAGGCCTATTTTCAGCAGTGAAATTACAATGGCTGGTATGATGACGATGAACACATTTAATGTGTATTTTTTTAAATATTTTAGTAAATCGTGTAAAAATAAATAAAAAGTAAATAGTTCGTGTGTGAAGTAAAATATACAGGTAATCTTCATATCATAAATACCTCAATCATTGTGATACACACCATCATGTTTACTATATTTAGTAATATGAAAAACACTATAAATTAACAAAATTATTGTCATATTAACATACAGTGTTAAATCTTAATTCAAATGTCAAAAAATGTACGTAGCATATGTGTAAGTTCCAACAAGAAAAACGAAAATAAACAGATGAATTTGGGAATAAATGTAAAGGAACAATGTCAATATGCCAGTAGGAGTACAAATCAGCCTTCACCTGAAGTCATGTGCCATGGTGACGGGAATGACGTATTTTCGGGTGTCAAAGTGCCAACAAAATATTTCGATACCACTAAGGTGTCACAGGGCAATTGACAGTTCTCATTGTACCGTGCCGTTAGAAATGTCTATTTATGGGCAATCATATTTCACAGTATTATAGATCCGACTGTATAACTAACATGTGAATAATACGCACTGCTATTAAACAAAAAAAAATCGTGTAATTTAAAAACAGTTACAAAATGTATTATATTAATATAATTTTTCTTTTTTAAACTTTTTGTAAAAAGTATAGATGTTTGTCACACAATAATTAAACTCATATCAGAATAAAACTGCATTTAATCGGCATTTAAATGAGTTGTTTTTTATGTTAATTTACCGGAACATCAAAAAAATTGTAAAACCCGCAGCAGCATCCCCGTCGGGATAGTTGCGCTTTGCGATTGCCGATACGCTTACCCAGCGCGGCAATTATGGGCAAAATTTGAGGGGCCAGCAGTGGACTTCCGAAACAGCAATGTGAAGCTTATATTTTTTTATTTGTATGACTATGTTATGTAATTAAATTGTCCAACAACTTTGTTTTCTATGATCCCGTACTATTACACCTATTATTCAAAACCTAATAAGTTAACAATTAGTCTATGAGGCGGGCTCATAGCAAATTTGTACTAAGTAAACGGTGGTTAAATGTCACAACATCTTTTTAGACAAGGCAATATGGAATGGATGTCAAAGCCGTCAGTTTGACACGGAACCGCCTCTCGGCAGTTAATTGACGCCTCCGTGACTTGTCTAATGAATAAATAATAATTCGGGGTCACGTGTCTTTGCATGTCTGGCGCACATCTCGATGGCTACCGCCGGTAATTATCGATGCGTTACGCCCCACACGCTCAAGTTATTATAAAGGTACTGTGTAAAACATGCACCTTTGTTACAGAAATACTTGGGTATACCTTACCGTTCGATGCTAATGCGGCCAAGTTCCTACACTTAGCTGTTCCCGGAATTGTTTGACAGTGAAATTCTGTTATTTCCCGAGTCAAGTTGTTTAAAGATGGTCCTTGTAACTATTTACATTTTGATTCGATTGTGTTGATGTTCGTTTATCATCGCTGGTAAACACCTGATGTAAGATACTACCTAATAGTTATATAAACAATTCACAAAACGTCTCCTGTCATCATCAAAAAATCATTGACCTGATTTCGCGATAAGTCGCTTAAAGCACATGTGTTACGGACATCAGACTTTAACACATATTTTACGGAAATATTGATCGTATAAATGTTTGTCCAGGGTGAGGATCGAACCCGCGACCCTTAAGATACGAATACTACTGAACCTGGTATCGTTCTGTTGGATTACTAGATCTGATTATGAGGATTTCCATAGATAATGATTTTTATATTATTTATTTATTGGTTTACTAACTGACCCGACAGATGTTGTCCTGTCTGAACGATGACCATTTGATTCGAATTGGTACAAAAATATTGCTAAGTAAGTATTTTTAAATTTTATAGTTTTCCGCACAATTTTTGACAGTTTTTCTTTCAGAACCATCATCTGACAATAACAAGCACAACAAAAAGAAGGGAAATCAGAACCAGCCGTTCACGTAAGATAGCGTGACCAAAAGAAATAGGGATTCATTTTTATATATATAATAGATTGTCGTTCAAATTACCATGTAAAGATTAAACTAACAAAATTGACTTAGTGTAACTAACATTTGAAGGTTATAACTGCATACACAAAATAAGAATGGGCAAAAAATTATGACTAAAGAAGGTAAATATTATATTATATAGCACGCTATCTAGTAATAAGCAATTCAGGTAATCAAGTATTGTTGTAATGGCTGAACAGAACTTGTCTAAATTAATGTCCACGAATCATTTTTCAGCCATAAAACGACTATTGCTGGATATAGGCCTTCCTCTCATCAGCCACAGAACGTCCACAGGGACATAGGCCACCCAAAGTGATTTACAATAGTTACGGGAATCGGCAGCAGCATGCCTGTCGCGGAAGCTGCGCTCTGCGATTGCCAACACGCTTGCCGAGCGCGGCAATTATGGGCAAAATTTCATCTTTCTTGGGGAGGCCTATGTCCAACAGTGGACTTCTAATAGCTGTAATGGTGATGATAATAATGATAAGGTTAATAGTAACAGACCACGTTTCACTGCCATAAGTCATCGCTGGTAACACAAACTGGGATAGGTACGTCGGAATATATTGAAATATTAAATAAATAATTAATTCTCACAACATCTAATACATCACGCAGACAACACAGGAATCACAAATATAAAATATATGTTTTAACTTTTTATCTGTGTTACGATTTCGCTCATGTCACTTTTCTCCTTCGATATTACCCATGGGTTATTGCGGAATAAGTACTCTCTGTAAAGGTGTCGTAAATTACTTATCCGAAACATCGTAACTCATATATACAGCGATGGGCAGCAACATCGCCATCGCGAAGTAATGCCTGCCCATAGTGAAAATTATGTGAAACGTTAATGAACTCTTCAACATGAAATGATAAACTTAATCCCTTTTACGTTTAGTGGGTTGGCGCCACTGGCAACAAAAAACATGAGTTCGATGTTGGTATATAATATTCTTAATGTATGATTAATGTGTACACTGTCAACAGATTCAAGCGTTACAATCATGAGTACCGAATGTAATAATGGTTTCCATTGTATAGTGACCCGTCAGTAAGAGTTACTTAGAGATGATTGTTTTTTAACTATTTATACAGCATCTCATACATTGACCTGACTCCGAGGTAAGTCGCTTAAAGCACTTGTGTTACAGACATCTGACAATAGAGGAATCACAAATATATAACTTAAATAGATATTTTAACACCCACCCTGGACAAATATTTATATCATCATAAATATTTGTCCTGGGTGGAATTGAAGTCCCTCTGACTCTCTCTTAAACGAAACTGAATATCTGTTAATTATGTACATTGGGCAATGCAAGGAGTATCTTTGCGCGAATCAGGAATGAGGGAATTCGTAACAGAACGTTAGTTACTGACATTGCCCGGCGGATTAGTGAGTGGCAGTGGGCAGGGCACTTGGTACGCAGATAAAGACGTAAGGTTTTCGAATGGAGACCACGTACCGCAAGCGCATGCATCCACCTGCAAGATGGACAGACAATCTGTCTAAAACCGCAGGACCGAGCTGAACACAGGCCGCATACAACCGGTTCTATTGGAGATTACTTAGAGACCTACGTCCAGCAGTAGACGTCTTATGACTGATATGATGATGATATACATTAAAACCATGGAAGTATACATGAATAAATTAAGGTACCCCAGGTACCGCTGTAATTCCAATACAACAAAATCTGAATCCAAAAAAGATAAAAAATATCTGCAAGAGATAGTGAGTGATATTGCGAGCATTCATTGTTATATTAAATTGCTTTAAAATACAACTGTAGTTTTGAAATTAATTTCGTATTCAAATATATACCTATTTAGTGATTTGTGTAGCCACGCATAATTTGAATAGGCTTTCTCCACGCGCAGTTCAATAACTATCTATCTCCTTCTATATAAAGCATGAACTGCCAGTAAATTATAGCGCAAATAATACGAGGTGATATTTTACGTGCATTGTGGTGCTATGACCCGGTGCACGCTATAAGTTCCACTATTGATTTCATTCCGTCTTCAATCGCGTACCGTTTCAAATCTATTAATAACTGAGGACGTGTCGAATGGAATAAATAGCTCTAGAGGAATGAATAGGTATTTATCTCACGACACCTAAGCAAATGTGGCGAATGTACCTCAGCCATTAGACAACACTATTCACGCCTCCGACTACTATCAAAACACAAGACCGAATAGCAGAAAGCTCCAACTGATGCTACAACCGAACAACTTTCGACTCTGCCGCGTAAGTGTTAAAGTCAAACTTTGATTGCGGGATCAGTTCTTTTCAATTTTCCTGCAATCGAATTTGGCTGTAACATCAATCGAGTTCCCACATTTTCCGGGCGCACTTACACAATATCAATCAGGTTTTATTGGTGTTATCGGGGTGGGCCGGGAGTCGGGGGCGGTGGGGTTGGGAGACAATTTGTATCAATAACCTGTCAATGGGCTCGCGTCCGCGGGGACCTGGCCGCCACTCGATGCTCGTCTGTGATCGCATGGATTTGATTAGTAACGTATCTATGGGCGTGTGAAACGATTGTGGTCCGGGAAGGATAATGTTATATCGATATTGTAAAAGAATCTCGAGGGACATAATTGATGGGTAATCGATAACTGTAAGGTACCGGCAGAGGAGAATAGTACCTCCTACTGCACCAGGTGTTGTAAAAGGCGACTAAGGTGACAGAACCGACAGATGGCACTATATCTATCAAGAGCGGTGCAGCACATATGCACAGCGCGGGAACGGGCAGCAGCATCCCCGTCGCGAAAGCTACGCTCTGCGATTGCCAACACGCTTGTTCAGCGCAGCGATTATGGGTATAAACCCTCCTTTCTTGGAAAGGTCTATGTCCAACAGTAGACTTTCAATGGCTGGTATTATGAATCGATAATATTTTGTGCAATTAATGAGCTATTTAATACATTTTTTTTTCTTAGTCACAACTCTATTACTCTGACTCCATATATATATTCCTGTCAGATCGCAAAATAAAGAGTCACTAAGTCAAATTTAAATACGTATACGATTTCGCTGTTTATCATCAATTTTATTATAGCCCAAAATAATATATATATATATATAAATGCTAATAGTTACAAAATTACTTCACAACAATAGTGAAATCTATTCATGCACAAACACACACAACAATAATTCGAAGGCCGACCAACAGAATTACCATAATGCTCTGAATAAAACACAACGGAAAACGTCCCATTTACAAAGTTTCCTCGTAACACTACATTATCTGCTATCAGTGGCGGTCGACAAAGTAAAATTGGGGACACCTTATATCCTCTGCTGGTTTGCAAAACACGTTCACGCTTCCCACCTATCCCCACATCTCAACGCTTATAGATAGTATCTGTTACACCTATTAAGGTTCGGGTGAGCTAGCCAGTGTTGTGGAATTTTCATTACAACGCCGTTTTAATTCGACATTGCACTTCCACTGTGTCACGAAAGGAGCAATGTAAACGAGGTAAGGTAATGTAACCGTAATTTTGGGGTGTCGAACCGAGGATCAGGTGGGCGCCGTCTTCACACCGCCGCCGCCGATAACACGCTAATGCCCTCAACTTTGCACCGCAATGGGGAGGGGTAGACGAGAAGTGGGGGCGGGCGGGGAGGGCCATTCGAAGAGGAAAAACGGGAAAAGTCAGATCATTCGCGTTATTGAACGCAAATAACTTTATCGGGTTGCAATATGCGCTGAAGCCGTGAGCGGGCAGCAAAGTGGGTGGCTTTTTAATGTTGGTTCCCTTTATATTTTTATGGGGACGGTGGGTTATATTATTGCTTTGCTTGTAAAAAGTGAGCAATGTTAGAAAAAGGAATAGAGTATTTCTTATTTACTGCACCGTCGTTCGAATAGAAATGATATCTGAGAAACATTCAGAAAATATAGCGTAAACGGAAATAAAACAATAAATAATAGCAAGCATGAATTATTGCGGGACCATTACGCATCGCCGATGTGAGACTCTAAACGGCACGGCAATGAATACCAGGCAATAAATAAAAACACTCGATTCCATTAGCAGTCCATTCTGATAATGTGCCCACCTTAGCGATGAGGCCTTATATATGCATTGTTACGCGTAACGCGCACGTATACGTTAATATTTCATAGCTCACGTTCGGCGAATTCTGGGAAAACGCCATGCTGCCGATTTGTTCCGCCTCCGACTGCCAAGGTAACAGGTACCTATATTTGCGGTAATAAACGTGAATTTATTGGCCAGTTACGTTTGCAGTTTTACTGAAATGTGGGAGATGGTCCGGGAAGCCAACATTGGCACTGAATAATATCATAGAGAATTTCGCGTGTGCAACTTGTGACATGTTAATCAATGCTTTAACATTTTTTTTATGCATGTCATCATCCAACACCACTGCTTAACATAGGCCTCCCCAAAAAAGAGGAATTTTGTCCATAAATACATTACACTGTTGCAGACGGATATACCGCCATCTGCCGGTTCTGGTACCTTAGTCGCCTATTACGACACCTGGTACAGGGGGAGGTACTATTCTACTCTGCCAGTACCTCAAGGCTTTTAATACATCTATACATGTATAAATGGCCAACCGTTTCGGCAAACCCCTCGTGCATTTTAACAAGAAAAAGTGATAACATATTATAACTTTATACTTCTACTGCAATGGCGTATTTCAAGTTAGCTAAAAGACTAAAAAGTAGAAAATAAAATTATCTCAGTATTAGGAGAAAAATAAATTTACGTTTTTGTAAAAGTTTTTGGCTACATAGTAAATAAATATGCTTTAGCTACAATTATGTCACACGTATATTTCATTTGGAGTTAATTGATACGTACGTTATCAAATCAAAAAGGTAGAGATGTAATCTTAAATATTTGGCTTTTGTCAGTAACAAACATACATTTAAGTTATCAGATGGGAAATAAAAACTACCATTATCAAACTTACTACGAGGAAGTCTGCTTAAATATTACTGACTTGACTCAGTCACAAAGGTGAACTAAGAAATGGCAGAAAAGGGTTTTTCATATGATGAGAATATGATTCTTTATTGCCTTAATTATTAGTATTACTAAAAGTATTTTTAGCGCAAGCAAATACAACTTAAAACTGTGTGTTTAATGTTATTTATAATACTCGATATTTATTTTAATTTTATAGTCATATTTAGTCGTATTTAAAAATTTGCCATAACGTACCGATAGAGTACCTTCCACTGCACCAGGTGTCATAAAAGGCGACTAAGGTACCAGAACCGATAGATTGCGGTATATCCATCCGAAACGGTGCAGTCGCTAAAGCTGCGCTCTGCGATTGCCAACACGCTTGCCAACGCAGCAATTATGGGCAAAAATCCTCTTCATTTAGAGAGGAGTATGTCCAGCAGTGGACTTCTAACGGATGGTGTTATGATAATGATGATGAAAAATAGCATGTAAGGTTTATGTCAGTTGCTAACAAAATGCTATTAAGGTAGAAAGATTTAAGGCCGAGTCATTTTCAGCCTTAACATTGAATATCAAAATCGGTTTAAGAGCAGAAAAATTATTATAATTCATTCCATTAATTTTTTTTTGTATTCGTTATATTTATTTCAGTCTTGTTTGATTAAAAAATCATAAATTTAAATAAATTACCATCTAGTTTATATTGTATTTAATTAATAAATAATTCTTAAAAAAATAATAAATAAATAAATTCTTCTAGTTGATGTTTAATGAGCAAAATCGGCACCGTTTATGTCACTACCGCCTATTTCTATCAGCAAACAGCAGTGTTCGCATTGCTGTGTTCCGGTTCGAAGGATCCGAGAGGCAATGAAATTACTGGGTAATGTGGGTATGTGGTAAAGTCATAAGGTTGGCAATGGGCTAGAGGATCATATCACTAGGACCATATGCTTGCTTGTCGACTTATTCATATAGAAAAAAAAACTGGCAAAAATATTATTATATTGCTTGCTTACCGTGAGGTACCAGCAAAGTAGAATAGTACCTCCACGACTCCTCCTGTACCGGGTGTCGTAATAGGCGACTAAGGTACCAGAACCGGCAGATGGCGGTTTATCCATCCGTCACAGTGTAGCTCAAATGTATAGGGTGGGGATGAGCAGCAGCAAAAGCTGCACTCTGCAATTGCCAACACGCTTGCCCAGCGCATCAATTATGGGCAAAATTCCCCCTTTTTCGGGAAGTCCTATATCCAGCAGTGGACTTCCAATGGCTGTAATGATGATTATTATATTTACTTTAAACAATGGCATATTTCTTTTCATGAAATCAAAATACTTTAATGTTACGAGCTAAGCGATGATAGCATTTGAAACGAGATTTAAAGGCATGTACACAAGCTGAGTCAATTCTTGCCGGCGACATTAAAAGTGCAAACCGTGTCGACGTGCGATTCGGGTCGAGAGTGCGAATGTTCGCGCCGGGCGCCGTAAATATTCGGCGCACGTCGCGGCCGGCGCAGTTAAAAGCGGATTATGAGAGGAGTGTCCAATAACGGCGTGGGACGTGCAGCCAAGGAGGAGTGCCGATAATCCACGTGAAATTAGATTTTGTTCTGTTACATACCCCTATATACACTCGAATGTACGTATATACGGTTTTGAGTGTCACTGTGGGTCTAATAACAGTGCCCGTGATGGATTTATATAAATAGCGTGCTCAGGTGTACTAAAAGTGTTATAAATACTTTTTAGTACACCTATATTAAGTAATGAAACCATATTGTCTTATTGAGCTAGCCTTTTACGTAGCTAGAACTAAGTCTAGTTATTTTTCGCATCGTAAAGCTGTTCTCTTCAGATTTCTTCTAATATATATATGTAAATAATAATTTAAAGATTATATACGATTTTGAGGGACTGCATTACCATTGTGCTACTGAGATCTTAGAGAACACTAAAAAAATTTCTAATCATAATTTTTGTGCATTGAATTAAAACTTTAAATTAGTTATATAACCAAGCCTTAGCCTTGAAGCCTTGCATTGTTGCATTGTGTTTTAACTGATATTCGTTCCTTTACATTACGCTTACCACATTAAAATTATTATTGCTAATTTGTGGCACACAAATTTTTTTTTCATTTGAGCAGTAATCCGCGTAATGTAATCCTAAACATCACTGCAGCCTATAGAAGCTCGAAATTTCACATGGAAATTATTAGCGCATTGCCAACCTTGTAACTTAAAGATATTATGTAATATTACCCACTAATTTTCCCGCCTTTTACCATTCAAACCAGAACACAGCAGTACGAACACTATTATTGGTCGGTAGAAATAGGTAGAGTAAGGTACCGATGCAGAAGACCTTTGTATGAGGTCTACTCCATATCTACCTACTCATTTTATAAATTTACGGCTGTATTTATAATACCAACGGTTTATAATAACAAAATCAAAACTATCTGACTATTAGAAATAAAATTATCTTTGTGCAATCAGTTGGAGGTTTATTTCCCTCGTATCACTATAAACCCGTAACACGATTAAATTGTCATTACAAAAGGCTATTTATTACCACTAGCGAGTCGAAACTTTCTTTTTCTAGTCACATGTTAAATTCAATCAGTAACATCGAAACGGCGCGTCACCCGGCCAATTTCAACAATTGGAAACAGTTTTACAAGCGATAAATTCGTATATCCCGCGTCGGTGGCTACAACATTTATTAGCTACAATCCTGATTAGATTAGCGGTGCATCCCTCGACCCTTGGGACATCAAATTTGTCCTAGTAATGTGGCCACGCGCCGATCTAATTCAAGGGCCCCTCCTATGTGACACGAATTTCGCCTACTGTTTCATTATAATTGAATAGTTGGCGTGGGGTGACACCGTTGTTTTCCCAAAGATAACTTTATGGACGCTTTGCATAATTGCCGGCCGTGTCGCACTAATTTGTTGCAATTTCGCAATCTGTCACGCTTTGCGCCGAAAATGAATCGCTTCGAAGGAAGTTGGTGTTTTAATTAACCAGTTGCTTGCTTTGATTATACGCCGTTTTGAAGTGTGTTACTTGTACATTGTATTTAAATAGTAATTATTGTATTTTGCACCCGTAGGCAAGCCGTGTCGTTCGCACAAGGGCTCGGGTTCAGTTCCAGGCGTTTGGTCACCGTCTATTAAGTTAACATACGCAAAACAAATTTAAAATTATTATCTTATGCATAACTAGCGCCATCTATAAATAGGAAATGGATAAAATTTGCCATAACCGTCACACAATTAATTAAGTTCAGATATAGAAACATTTCATTTATATTGTTTTGGATAAATAGATTTACATAAGATGAAGTAAAGTAATTTAAATGTGTATTTTTAAAAGTAATTTATAGTTTTAACCAGCTTCCAGATATTTCCCAAACGGTTAGTTATAACGTATAACTTAAGCTTCTTTTATTTTGTGTGAACCACTTGAATTGTATTTATGTGATCAAAATACAATTAAAGTATTGAAATTATCAACAAGACTGACATTAATGTGACCGAAGTCGCGGGCACTAAATAGTATCATACATAAACAGGCAATGTCAACCCACGTATCGTACAAGCTTTCGCGAAACTTTGTACGGAGACGCGAGCACAACAGTACTCGTAGCGCCATCTATTGAAGGCCATATCAACGACACGTTCATACGCTAAAAGCCGTGTTCCATTCAGAAAATAGATAAAGTATTTGAAAAGCAATATATGATATGGAAAGCGATCACAGGTTGTTTTAAATAAAATTTCGCAATAATAATATTATAGTGTCTTTTTGTAAAATTAATTATCTGACATAAACTAATTAAATTAAACGGTTATTACTTTTGATCTTTGTTATTTAGCGAAATTTCTTTACTAACGCGCACAGTACATGTACTGTACCTACCTAATAAACCTTTTAAAATTAATTAAATACCTACTAGTTATATTGCATTCAAACGTCGATTAAAGATCTTAATCAGAACAACAACCTTGCTAGAGATATCATCATGTTTGATTAAATTCATAATCTAATTGCAAAATAGATATTGCCCACGGCTGCGCTCATGTTAACTCAAACTTGTATGATAGTATTATTTTAGCCTTCTATTGCAGGTTACATATTTGGGTGATATTTGTCTTAGAAGAAACTGTCTAATATATTCGGAAATTAGCCGAAGCTAACCAAATGGAAACATGTATCTTTTTAGAATAATGCTATACTTTCATGTACAATTTGTATTTGGACAGGTATAAACATAAACAGGCACATCAATTTTCACTAAATGTATGAGCAAAAAAATATCCACATGTTGCATACATTCTCTTTCCTATATGTTCGGTCTGAGATAAACTACACTTGAAACGTGAACGAACAAAAAATTTAGTGGGTATGAATTAATGAAAGCCTCTTCGCTAAAAAGATAATAGTACTCTACCGGGAATCAAATTCGGGTCTTTTATATTAGAGAACAAGCTTTGAACCACTATCACAGCAGCGCTACTGTGCCCTTTAATGAGTTATTCATCAATTCTTCAAAAAAAAAATCAAGATCAATTTATGATCATTTTTAAATTATCTCCCATAGACATTATATTAATTCATCAAATTGACTAGTACGTTTTAACGAAATATGAATGTAAAGATAACTTGATTCAATTTTCAAGATTCAAAATTATGCAATGGTCCCCAGCATTTGGTTGAAGGTTGATAGCATCAATCAGATCGATCAATAGACCAGAATCTATCAACTTGTATTTGTAGATTAATTTATTTGACTAGACAATGACGAATAATTAACAAATAAATGTTTTTGTCCATCTGGCAACTATATTTGGTATTTCCGAAAACAGTTACTACATGTTATAGGGAAATAAAGTTGCGGGTTTTATTTTATGTGATTGATTTATAAGGATTTTCTAAAAACAGATGATAAAAGCCTTGTCTCTCAGTTTCAATTTCTAAGAAATAATTAGAGATACAGTCTAAAAAGTCTAAATATATGGACGAACCAATTTTTACTATAATTATGCTTTATATACTTGCGGCTTGAACCAAAATATTTTTTCAAGTGTCTTTATATAATAAAATTACGTGACACGAACTTTTAAACTGCTTCACCGATTTTTTCTGCTTGCTGTTCATAGCTGGATACAACTTAAGATATCTTAGGATATCTGGATATATAGTTAAGGCAGGACAACGTGTCGTTCGGTTCAACCATATGTTCTATAATTTAGGAAAAAATTAAAAAAGAAAATAAAACAAAGTTTATGTTAACAAACATTTAATTTTTTATTCTTTAGCAATATATTATCTATAATAACTATAATTTAACTACGAAGTCACTACGCAGGTAGTTGCTTCTAGGTGTCCGCCCGTAACATTACCAAAGATGGAATTAACAGTAACACAGACAGTAAGTGTAATCTCTACATTAATATCTATTACTATGTTTTTGCTATTTCTAACGTTTCCTAAAACAATTTTGTAATTCATTTGTATTGCACATTTTACCTGAACAAGCGGAAATCAGGTGCGACCACGGAAAAACTTATTATACAAATATGAAATCAATTTACGGTCCGATCCGTAGGAAGTGATTGCACCTACAAAATGCTTCCATCCACGTATTAATTCTAAACCACTAAAGCTATAGCATGAAATTGCGGGAACCATCACTACCAGAGAAATACTATTAGGAACATATAACAAATATAATTACATATAAATTATCTTTAAATATTTATTGTTTATACAATATATTACAAATATTTGTCAAGACGTCGTTTCACGAACTCAATAGTTTATGCGCACACCGTATGTTGCTCGAATATAGGAGTCTATCACCGACAGTCTCGATATTACCCGTTCCACTTTATCGTAATGCATAGTCTCGTTCAAGGGAACATTTCGACATGATTTATATTCTTATAGAACCACTTTATAAACTCTCGTAGGATATCGAATTTAAGGAGATCTCGGGGTGATTTTATTTGCTGTTTTATCACTAAGTCGGGCTGTGAGGTGGGTGCGGGGTATGCGGCGGGTGCGGGGGCAGCGGCACCGGGTGGGGGCTCGCGTCCCGGAGCGAGTCCGGCGACGACCCCGGTGACGATCGCCGCGGAGGATACGGCGAGAATCGGTGCTGCGACAGCCCGGCCGCGCCCGCCGGCAGCCCGCCGGGGTACACCGGCCGAGGCAGCTGCAACCCTGACCCAGATGCGGCCAGGTGCTGCTGGGCCAAGAGCTGCGGTGCCAGGCACGCCCACTGCCCCCACAGTGCGGCCGCTGGCACCCCGTAAAGTGGATACGCCGCTCGCAGGAACAGCTGAGACCTCGCTGCTAATATCGCTTTCTCCTCTAACGTCAAATTGTTATTATGCTGATCCAAGTCAAAGGGTCGCAACGGCGACCGCAGGTAGTGCTGCTCCGCCAACATCGACTCCATCGTCTCCCTGCAACAGGAGATAACATTACTTTAGACTGCTTGTTGATGCGTGAATACTTTTCAGAATTGTACGTTTGTTATTGTATCTACCTATGCTGAACTGCACCGAAGCGAGCGACATCTGGGTAGACTGACGATCTTTCGTGCTCGCCCGTGACATAGAATCTCAACAAACAAACAATTCCAAAATAAAACATCTATAAAACTAAAAAAATAAAAGCAAATAAGGTTGTGTTTCAAATGAAATGCAAAAACAACAGTTGGGAAATTCTGAATTATAAATTATAGAGATGCAAACATTATGTCGGCAAGAATCAAATCGAAGCGAATTCATTGGCTGAGAGCCATATTTAAAGAGATGTAATTGCGCACTCTGGGAGATCAATCAGAGTCCGTGTGTTTGTTTCTAACAGCATATCGAATTTGGTAAACCGAATTCTGTCATACAAGAAATGAGACTAAATGATTGGACACGCAAGAGCTGCTTCCGTCAATTTCATTCTCCGTTATTATTTCAATAGCTGTTATAATTGCGCTTGGCGCACAAGACCATGATTTATAATGTTTGAATTTATGATACCCGGTACTTAAATCGCCTAAAGAACATTATCCAGAACAACGTGAACATTGTATGTATGCAATAGTTACCTTTCGAATTCAGTGAGACGTGAAGAGTCGCGAAATCCCTTTGCAAATGGATTACTGTCGATTTTCAGTTTCGTGATCTGAAACAAAATGGAAATATGCATTATTTTTCACCGACTGTGTTCTTTTAGATGTATATTTCTTCGATGTTTTTTCACAGGAGCTGAAAATATTTTGTTAATTTGCAAAGATTGAAAGGAATATTGTGATAGAATTAAAATAAAATACAGGCGCTAAATGTAAGTGACCCATCGAGAATGATTGTTATTTGTGCATGATTCCAAAACGAGGGTTCCTATCAAAGTTCCGAGAAGAAAGAATCATAGACCCTGCGTAATATTAAAGATGTTCGGGATCTACCACCCGCCGGGTATATTACTGGCTAATAAGGTTAACTTATTGACGACACACAGCATTGCTTTTTTATTTTACTTAACTGAAATGCAATATACAATAGGTCCGTCAGTTGATGTATGTTTGTAAATTACGACAATTTTATTTAGTTTTAAAATATTTTATTGTCACTTAACTGTACAGTTTATCTGACATTTTGGAAACTGTTTATTTCATGCAAATCGTTCGCAAGAAAGTGTGTTAAGGCGATGTCCTCATAAAACAAACGCTTGATTTAGGTGGGGCCGAGGTGTTAAAAAATGTGTTTGGCAGAGCAGAGGCAGTGTCGATGAAAAATCGCCCCCTCGCTGGGCACTGCGCTCCCGCTGAGGCTGCACACAATTTGTAAACAATATTTACGATAAAACCTTCCTCGGAACCGGTCACCATTAAATAGCGCGCCTAATATCCGAGAGGATTAAACCAATATTTGGTATCAATTTTAATGTGCGTGGCAGTTTTATGAGCGGGAGGTGAGAATGAAATTAGCATTTTTTGCGTTGGAGCAATAAACAAGTCGTCGATGTGTTGTCGCGTCAATCTTTCAGCGCGTCTAGTGGCGGCGGTAATTACCCGCCGACTGAGCCGCCATGCCACTGATCTACCTGGCACACCTGCATACCCAATTGCATGCCCCTTTGACAACATCTCGCTTAGCAGGTATTTTAGGACAATGAACTCTGCTCCAGGGCTAACCGTGGAATTTGTGCCACACATGTTTCCATATTTTATTTACTGCAAACCTACTGGCATTCGTGATAGAACTAATACTATTTTAATTATAGCCTATATAATAGCATTTGTTGTAGCATGCCTATCTAATGCCAAAACATGTGTAAATTACAAGATGAGAGGCGACTGCTAGATTGATCTATTTTAAGAGGTGGATGTTGTGACTTTAAACTTCTTAATTTTCGTTAAAGATATTTATGCATCTGTTTGATGTGCTTCGTTCGAGGTGCGGTAACTTACGCCACTTCTTGATAAAACTAAATGAGCCGCGCGTTATTGTCTCGTGTCAGAAGAAAACAATAAAAAAGACAAGTTATTGGCCAGCCCGTGACAAGTGTTTGGTTAACGGTGAGTAATTTCACAAGATACGTGTCACCCCAGAAGGATGGTTTCGAAAATAGTTACAAGAATCGAGCAACAAAACATGTTGCACTTTTTGTGGCTTAACTTATACGTAAGGAATTGTTAATGTTTTAAAATAAAAAAAAACGAGGAAGGAAAATGAATGAGCGCCTTGTTTTCGTTATGAATAACATTTAGGGAGAGCGTGAGACAGTGTTCCCGGCATATGGAGTTGGGTGCGCAGGGCGCGCGCCCCTGAGTGCCTATCCTGGCGGGGGGAGGGCCGGTGTCGAGGGTCACCAAGGCAGCTACTTACACTTGCACACCCACCTGGCGAGCTCCATTGACTACAATGGCCGCTCTCTCTCGTCGCGCCTGCGCTTGACGTAATGAGTGCGCCTATAATGCGACTGGTAGCTGACAATATTGACGTACTATACATTATGTATGATCCCCCTTCGAACCGCCCGTAATTGTTTTCGATACCTCGAATCGTTGTCCGCTTTTTACGTAAACAACAGTTAGGCGAGACACAACTGACGCGACAATAGAATCAAGTTTAACGTATTCGCTTTAGAATATTGCCTAGTGGGCAAATAGAAGTAATGAATGGGGCGCTTTCTCGCTACCGACGTTTATTAGATTTAGTACAAACATAAGAACGAGGCGTGTCAAAACAACCTAATTTAAGTATCAACAAACGTTCGCCTTGGGCGGCGGCGCGCCCGCTCACTGACAACATTAAAGGCGCCATAATGACATTATTCCCGCTCGGGAAACAAAAAAAACTGACAAAAAGGCGTCAAGGAGAGAGATGAGTTTCCCGCGCCCGCCCCCCTCGCAAACGATGCTCTAATTATTGGCCTGGTGATGTATTGTTTGTGGAAGCCAATGTCAGTCATTGAAGACATTCGGATTTCACATGTCGTTACTAACACGTGTTTTGCACGTGCATCTTAGTATAACACTATATAAAACGATAAAATAAATGAATACGGTTTTTAATAGTCATAAAACATCTCTGAACTCCTTCATCGCGTTTTTGTTCGTGTGTTTTATTTAAATTTGGATCTACTTACAAAAAATATCAATGGAAATTATATTAATCTTGATTCAATAAATCGGAACATAAATTGTATCAATTATCAAGCAAAGAGAATTTCAAAGGAAAAAATGTCGCATCAGGTGTCATGTAAACATATGGGAGACGCGCGACACGACAGAAACACAGCGTAGAATAAATAAATGTCAGGTTAGCGCGCCGCTCCACAATGCTGCCTGATTGATGACTGCGACCCGCCGACTTAGCTGCTGATGTACAAATATTGTCACATGACTAAGATTTATTCGAAATGCAATTAAAGTTATTATTAATTTTGAACATTTGTAAGGTACAAGTTCTGGCGCAGGGTGCAAACTGAAAACATATGAAGTTTGTTGCAGCGTAACTATTGCATCAAGTAGGGCATGGGTACTCAACAAAGTACTCGACGAAAAGGGAGCGTATATTAATTATCTAAGAACCCATAACCCGCGCGGTTTAAGACACTTAGTTTGTCAGTAGCGGGCGTCCAGACGCGAGGCGACCTACAGCCGAGCGCAGTAAACGCTTTCCAGAAAACGATGCTTTATTGACAATAATTCGCGAGCTCGAAACGTGGCCGCATGTAGCCCGGGAGTGGCCGCCGATTCTCGGTATGCTATGGGGCTCGCAAATTATAAGGTTTGAGACTTGTTTGGATTTTTGTGTATGAAACAATCAACTAAAGCCAATATCGAAATTAATGGCCGATTTTCTTTAACAAAACATTCACAAATATTCGTTGCTTGCTTTGGTTATCAAACAAGAGACAGATTTATACGTGCCTTCTTGCATTCTCAATAAGCAATAATTGCTGTTACAAAAATCGTGTATTTCTTATAATAACGAATACTACGATCCCTGATCATGGAAATTCGCATTCGAGCATTAGGGAGTGAGGAGAACAGAGTATTAAAAGTAGGTATAATGTTAGTGAGGTACCGGCAGAGTAGAATAGTACCTCTCACTATACTAAGTGTCGTAAGAGGCGACTAAGGTACCAGAATTGACAAATGGTGGTATATCCGTCCGAGACAGTGTAGCTCAAATGCATAGGGCGGAGATGGGCAGCAGCATCCCCATCGCGAAAGCTGCGCTCTGCGATTACCAACACGCTTGACCAGCGCGGCAATTATGGCCAAAATTCAACGTTTCTTAGGAGTGCCTATATCCAGCAGTGGACTTTCAATGGCTGGTATGTTGATAATGTTAGTCACAACTTGTAACATTACACGAAAGAGGGAAGCTAACCAAGCATTACAATGCACATGTCTCGATAACGTTACGTTATCTTTAATTCTTTTAATACACTAGTAGTACCACGCCGTTTCACCCGCGTTAAGTTGTAAAACTTTCATACTAGTTTTGCACCCCCATATTAACCCTTTAGGGGGTAATATTCACAAACCTTTCTTTCTTAATGCTCCGCTACATTATAATAGGAACCACAGTGCAAAATTTCAAGTTTCTAGTTTCTTCTTTAATACATATATGTACCTAGATGCAAATGTTATATCAATAAGCGAGTTCCTTTTTTTAACCCAGCTGAAAATATTAACAACCAAAAAGGTTTGATTATTATAAAATGATACAGGTGAATGTTTGTCAGAATTTTACTGTACATTCTCTAGAATCTGCGTTTATAGACTCAACTAATCACAAGCCTTCCTCTTCATCCAACAACTCAATCAATTGGAGGCTTTCGCTGATGCTACCCACAGACAAGATCAGGGATATAGTGTGTAAGTTGTAAAGGTCATCCGCTATCTCTGTTATTACTTTTATAATCATTCTACACACCCACATCTCAATAGTCGAATGGTTTGCTTGAATCTTTTAGTTGTTCTTGCATTCCTGGTACATTAAATCTTCAAATCGTTCGTGAAGCAATCATAGGTACAGCATTATATTCTCGTTGTTGAAGCGGTTCAAAAGGTCTTTTAAAGGTTCTACTGTCAATATAAAGTTAATGTTACAGGCGAGTAGGCAATTTGCCACATCTCCGAAATATTCAATAGATTATAAAATCATTTAGATATTTACAATAATAAAATGGAAATCATAACAATTGAGACATTTATGTGTCAAAATAAGTAATGACATTAACTGTCTTTGAGCAATGTTCCTGTATTTGGAACTAATGAGTTATTATGCAAACTAAGAATGGATAAATTTACTGTAATTAGTTTTTGAGTTAAAATGGTATTTATTGCGCCACGAGTGTTTCAAAATGTACGGTTAAGATACAGGTTTGTAAATTAAAAAGAAGTTAAGTTCCGAGTTGTAAAAAATAATTAAATCTACATATCCCAATGTTTGGTTTTTCTGTGGTAGCTGGGTGCGCAGACGCAATAAATCCACTCGGGCCGCACACGACGGCTCTGCGTGACGTCACACCTCGGGTGATCGATGGCGAGAATGAACGAGATGCCTTCATAAAACTTTATGCGAGTAAAAGAGATGCAACTCCAATAAATTATTTCATCTTAAATTATTTTAAATCTACTCTTAAGCAAGTACGTTGACTTCTTGTATTTGAGACTTATGGTGTTATCGAGCTTAATGAAAAATGGCCGGATGTAATGACATTTCCACTTTATAGTATACATACAGCTTTTATAATTGATAAACGTTCAAAAGACAACTATTTAAAATATGCAACTGTATTACGTAGCTAATCAACTGAATTGAAAACGTTTCGGATAAGAAAATGCTAACAGGATGCAACAAACGGATTACAAGTCAAAAGTCAACAAAGATAAAAGGGCCATATTGAAAAGAATGAATCGATTATCGACGAAGAAAAAGAAAAGTCAGCTTTGGTTTGAGAAGGGGGGCAGGGTGCGGGGGAGGACGGTGACACCTGACCGCAGCCATTTTGGTCCGTGAAATATGTTTATTTGTCATGGCAGCCCTTTGTTATTGAAATTGTGTTTGCCTTCACTCCTTCACTATATTGTTCGATTATACTCGTGTAAAACTCGTTTGTGGATGCTCAATGTGAGAATAGCTTTAGAGATTTTAGAATATTGATTGTTGATACTGAGAAATGAGGAATAAATTTCAATTACACGGCTATTGAGTGGGGCTCTGTTGCTATACGCCACCGACACGCACACTTATTTTAGTGATTATCTTCTCTTGGCGCGTAATTGTGCGGTATAGCTCGAATCGAACTTCTAGTCCTCGAACATTCTCTATCGTAATTTTATCCCAACACTGATTATATTAAACTTGTCATATGCCCGAACTAAGCGTGGCTATTGTAATAGTATTCGAACCTTATAAAAGAAAACAAACATGGACTTGTAGATCTCGGATGATGCTATCCTCGATTTTAACCCGCTCAAACCTCAGCGGGACTATCAATCACAACAAATTCACAAGTCATCGACTATTAAAAACACATTGTGTGTCGAGGATGCGTAAACTCCAACAAACATTGTCACCTCGCAGCGACTCAAATTCCTTTCAAGATTCTACAGTAAAAGAACAAAAAGATTGTGGGACGCAGGGTTACCCAATGATAAAACAGAACTTGCATAAAAATGCATTTCTTTTTAATTTTATATCTTTGACATTAAAACCAGTGTTAATTAACGTTAGCTTGTAAAAAGTACTTTATAGAATTTTACATAGTACAGATTTCATTGTATGTTTTGAATATCAATGAATCCATTAATATTTAGTAGATACGACAAATTGTCATAAAATAAAGCCATAAATAAACAAATATTAGCAATGGCAGCCCTGCTATAAATGTTTAAAGATTGGAACAGATCGCGAGGCCCACGGCATGTTCCCGGGAAACCACCCCGCGGCGTGCGCGCGATGTGCGCGCGGTGTGCGCGCGGTGTGCGCGCGGGGTGCGCGCGGCGTCGCCCAGTCTCACACCGCGATGCGCACAAAAAACCACAATTCACGTTTTTTGTACACGGTTTTATCTATCCTAGATCAACGTCCTCGTATGATCAAGCACCAATAATGATGTTTCATTCTGATGCGATTTATAAACGTGTGCCCATAAAATTTTATTTGTTGACACTCTTCTGGGACGCCTTGTAGAAGACCATTTGATAATGTCCAGCACTGACGTTCCATTTTTTTAATGTTTGAAGAGGTTTTTATAAGCTCAAAGTTATGCGGGTTCCGTATCAATCTTGGGCCACGCAGGTGCAAACATGCTAAGTGTGTTCTTATTGTTGTAAAGGATTGAGTTATCAGTGACACTATCTCAGAGGTTCGACAAATGTTTTAACTGTCAGACTGGCTGACGTCAGCCAAATCGGGACAGCGCGGTGCGCCCGCGCCGGACGCGCATTGCGATCAAAGCAAAGATACCACGCTTACTTTGAAAAGTCACGGGAGATAATTTTGATTCTGTATGATCTTCTCAATAAATGTTATAAACAATTCAATTTGCTATCGATAGAGGGTTATATTGAAAAGGTTTTGCAATACGATTCGATGACAGAATAGTTAGGTGTTGGCAGTAAATCTAGGATCGCATTAGAATCAATAGAAATCAATAACTGATGGCCCTGGGGAGCCGTTCTAGTCAGCCGTGGAGGTGGGGCCCGCACATCGATAGTAGATGTTTATTACCGACCGACTGTAATTACTTACGCCCGATTGGATGGAGAGCGACATGGGTGTTAATATGAAACATCTCTACCATTTGACACCAACCTTGGCCATGCGTGCCAATTAGCGTATTATATAGTATGGTAATGATATGCGTAGTTCAGCCAAACAATAGCGCAGAATCTAAAAGTTACGTAAGGAAAGAATTTTAAATACACATAGTTATGCTACATTGGAATAAGCTGTATTTTCAACAAAGACGTTATACTCAACAACACGCTTGAAAACATTTACGTAATTTTACACGAAGCCTTGTCTCATAAACAATGTAAATATACGCATGTATAATGTTACTAACTGGAAATAACTAATTAAGCAGCAAATGAAGATTTATGTACCGCGTTGTCGATATAAAGTAACGCTTCCTTTATGAACCTCAAAACGTCCTAATTATTTTACTACACGGCTCGGAACAAAACGAGAAACGCGGAGACGCCCAAACGCTCCTGTGACAGAGGATTAATTGCGCGTGGCGACACATGCGGCGCGGGTGGGGCGCGGGCTCGGTGCGCGCGGTACTAGCGGGGCGGGTAGCGGGCAACATTTTGAAAGTCAAAAGCAGACTCGGAGTTATGGATCTACCTCTAGAAACTGAAACTATATTTAATTTTAAATCTAGCATATTTTCATCATTCTCATATCAGCCGTCGGACGTTCACTGTTGGACATTAATCCCCACCAAAAAAAAGAGAGTATTTTGTCCTTAATTGCTGCACTGGAAAAACGTGGTGGCCATCAAAGACCGTAACTTCGCGATGGGGATACTGCCGCCTATCCCTGCCCTGGCCGCTTTGAGCTACACTGTTTTAGATAGATATACCGCCATCGATCGGCTCTGGCACCTCTGCCGCCTCTTACTACCGCCTGATACAAGCGGAGTATGTACTATTCTACACTGCCGTAACCCCGCTAACATAAATTCTTAGTATTATTATCGCTTCTTAATCATTTCTTAACAAAAATATTAGCGTATAGCCTGAATAAGAAGGAATGTTCCTTACTAGAAAGCTTGTTATTTCACAAAGGCGATAGAAAATTACAGGTCCCTAAGAACGTTCAGCGAGAACGCTACACATATGATTTTATTTCTCCGGTAAATTATAGTCAAATGACAGAGTTCC
Organism: Heortia vitessoides; assembly: GCA_020976665.1. NCBI lineage: Eukaryota > Metazoa > Arthropoda > Insecta > Lepidoptera > Crambidae > Heortia > Heortia vitessoides. The sequence continues at coordinate 7,066,344 of JACJUM010003174.1, forward strand.
ACAGCGAAAACATTGGCAATAATAGACAAACAAGCGTCGGTAACAATCGGGTCCATTGGCGGGGATTTATATTTAGCTCGGGTGAAAACTTTAATCGTCACCGTCGCGCTCGCGTCAAGCGCACCGTCCGTCCGTCGTCGGCGACGCCCGCGTGTGGCCGCCTGATAGACAAAAAATTATGTGCCACGTCCCTTTGTTCAGACTGGACATACCTTTCAACGAGATGCAATTAGTGTGATGGAAATAGAACCCGTCGATAGTCACCCGACAGCGCTGTGCGATTTCAAACGCTCCGTTCTCTGATCTATTTTCGATATCAAATGATAGAAAACAAAAGACTGCTGTCGCCAAATGTAACAACTTATTTATGTGGAGATATGCTTTGTACTTACGAGCTGATTCTGGTAGGCCGTGACTGCTGTGAACACGCATTCCGGGAATATGAATGTTTTGAATTCTTCTTGTTCAAGGTCGGTGATGGGTGCATTGATAGCGCCCTCTCTTCGTAGGACGAGGTGGATACGCGGCTGGTACTTGTGCATCGAGTTCAGCACCAACTGTCAAAAGTCAAAGTAAATACTTGTTCTAACATTAATTAGTTCAGAAAATTGGCAGAGTGCAATATATAATGTCATCGATTGATCGTTTAACTCGATCATTTTACGTTGTTGTTTACGGTTTAATTTGAACAGAACTACTTATTAAACTGCAGAAGATATTGCTATTACTTAAAAACGATAATTTTCTATTTTATTTACGTCTGTACAACGATGTTTATATCCAAATGTTCGAGGTGATATCTACTTACTTATTTTTAAAATATAATTATTACCTGTCCATTCTTGTCCATCTCGTTGTTAGTGAGCTTGACCTTCTCGAAGGAGACGACCTGCTTGCGCAGCTGGTCGCCGGTGAAGGGCGAGTCGGGGTGCGGGTAGAGGCGCGCGGGCGCGGGCGGGTCCGCCTTGCCGGCCACCAGCCAGGAGGAGCGGTGGTACGCGTAGCGGTAGCGCTTTCCGTCCACCGGCACCACGTCCAGCAGCACCGCGTAGCGCGCCTCCGCGCGGCACCCCGCGAACGACACGCGCACCGTCGGGAACATGCGTCTGTTCACACACAACACTCACTTACTATACGCACTCTAGCACCAATTATTATTATTATTACTCCTTTCATGAACTCTACGGAAGCGACCAGACTTCAAGTCACCCAGGGCGATCGGGAATTCGCATTGTCATTATGTCGAGATTTGCCCTGGTGGCATATATAACTGTTTTCTTCAAAAAAAGGTATTTGTACAAGTTATTGGTTGTGCTGAGGCCTGGGTCCATGTTTACAGCAGAACTACCTACTCCGATGGGACACAGGCGTGACGTATGTATTCACTACCTAAAGATGAATTGTCATTTGCGGTAACATTTTAGTACATAAGGAGTCTATATATCTTTATATATAAAAATGATGAGTCATGGTGTTTGACCGGGATGAACTTCTAATGTGCTGAACTGATTTATATAATCATATATCGCTCTTTTGCAAGAACATTGGCTTAACTCTAAAGTAACTGAAGTTCTGAAAAAAAATCACACGGGAAGCGGTTATAGATTTTATATTTGAATTTAGATTAATTCTGTGTTGTGACGTTATTATTCCAAAAGAGGGATATGTATTGCAAATACTGAATCTCCCACTCGTTATAACGTTAGGACATTCGCGTTAACAGTGGGACACACTATACTGTTAAATTTATATATCGAAAGTTCTAGTATTTCGTCTTCTAATGTGTTATTGAAGGTAAGTATTTATTAGGAAAACAAAGCAGCATCAGTATAAAAAGCGTTCAAGAACTAATTTGTTTTCCTAATAAATGTAAGTATTTATTAAGAAAACAAATTAGTTCTTGAACGCTTTTTATACTGATGCTGCTTCTCAAAAGGGTATGATACTATTTCTCTTCATTATCCTACTGATCGGCTTTATTCTCTACTCTTTCTTATCTTCTAGATCTACGTATATTTTGCATTTATATATAAATCTATGCATATCACGGTTATATATATAGGTATTTATACTCTGTATTATTTGTTGACGATAAGGCAGATAATGCCAGTTGGCATTAAGTCCGTCATTTGTTAGTTAGCGCAAAAAAGTTTAATTAAATATATACCTAAGCAAATGAGTAGAAGTAGGAATCGTATGGCGTCAGAAATGTAACTAAAACTGTTCAGGAGTTAGATGTATTACTGTACAGTTAGTTGGTTTTAGATTACCTATATATATATATATATATATATATATATATATATTTTATGTTTAAGCAAAAATAGTAATTACTAGTTTTGTATCTACATAAACTACACCTAAATTTCAATGTAGTCACTACAGCAATTGCCCGCGGCTTCATTCGGTACAGAACCGATACTTATTAATTTTAATTTCAAGTTAGTTACACTTTATCTACGGCTACCTGCGAAAAAATATCAAAATCACAGTCGCAAAAACACGGTTCGGCCTTTTTTTGGAGACTCCAAACCGACAACCAACATTTAAGAAACTGATTTTACAGTAAAAATAATTATGTCAATTCATGGTTAACTTAAATATACAAATCTCTGCAGTACCTACATGCAAAAGTAGCTTCTACCTCATCCTTTTTGTTTATTTGTATTGTAATTAAACCTTTGTTTTATGTCTATAAATTGACTTACGCTAAAGATATAAAATGATAATGACATTATTAAAGGGCTTGCAAACTACTTATAACAAAAGTTTAATAGTCTCCTTCTTGGCAGGATTTTTATTTATATTATATCCGCGTACCTAAACAAACACAGGAAATATTAGAAGCAAAACTATATTACGACTGACGATGAATTGGCGTTGAATATGTCAAAAATACTTGTGATTTATACTTATCTATACTTCCTCTTTCTATTGTTACGTCAAAGAGTATATTTTCTTTACAGTAAAAGATTCGACAGTTTGTTATGTTATAATTGGCAGTGCTAAGACCGACGCTATGCTCGTTTGATTTTATCACGAATTATCATAAAGCAGGTAATTAGCAAAACAATAGAAATATCTGGAGCAACCGCCTATACACTTGTCGGCAAGTTTTGAAATCATCATTTTAATTATTGTTCTCCGTTGGGAATAAGGTGCTATTGAACAAAGTCTTTTGTTATCTTGATAAATTTACTTAGGTATTGGACTTTTTTTATAAAATTTGTGTTAACAATATTTGCTATTAAACAATATGTAGAAGTGATTGCATTACTATTTAAATAAGATAACACATCATCAATATCTTAGAACGATATTCAGCTTAGGAGGGACGAGCTTCTATCTGCTCGCCCCTCCGCAAATACATTGTCAGCAATCTAAATATTTAAAATAAAAAGTATCCCTTTAGAACGACAAGGCAGAAATCTGTTTGAACTTCCTAAGACGGTGCACAAGAAATTAGATGTTCAGTAATTCATACTTGCACACGATTTTGACTCTTAGGTGACAGTCGCCTTCCCCTCCTTAACGGAGACATTCTTTAATGTCTCCCGTTCCAGAAAGATGAATGGGTAGACATTTTTGTAAAGGTGTATGTTTTTGTTTACTGAGTAAAATTGCCAGTGGTTGGTCGATGTAATGGCTCTTGTTACACTATTCCACTGCGGTTTCCTGTTATTATTCATTATAAGTAGAGGGGATCGTTATGTACCACTCGTCGTACAACATTTGAAGTTAAAGAAAGTTAAAACGTAGCAGATCATCGTATACCAAAAATAGAAACAAAAAAGTACTCACAAAAACTGATCACAGATAATAAACTAGTTGCAAGCCAAAAGAGTGTCACAAAAAGTGGTGTCGGTAGCAGGCGCGTGAAACGCTATCTTATAATCGACATAAAATGGTAGTCATTGAGGCGGCAACAACGGAAACAACAAATCTCGAACTGTAAGCTGAGACGGAGCTTCATCTAGCAGCCTCTCACTTTTTGTCCACAGCCGTCGGAGCCGAGTGCCCGCGCCGCCCGCGCCGCCCGCGCCTCCGCGAGCCCAACTTGACAATTCGCAGAGTAGCTTACGCAACCTCGGCAGGAATGTGGCGTCTGACCCGCGAACTATCAAATCTACATTCATAACAGATGACTGCCGGCCACCCAGGTCGTTTACTATGATTGTGTACGCATTATATTGTACAATATATATTTGATTGGTTTGATTTATCTCGTAAGTTTTATGCGCCGGCGGACGCTCGAGTATTTAACAAAGGTAGTGCTAGTAATTCCGTCTAACGATTTCACAAGATCGAGGGAGGACGAAAATAAGAATACCATTAATAAGATTTATGCACGTTTAGCTGTGTGTTCGCGCGCGTCGATTTGTGAGACGCTTCTTATAGCTTACGCGATGCTGCATGCGCCGGGGCACGGGCGATTGCGCGCATGCGTTAATGGCGACACTCGGCGCACCGCGCGATATATTACCGCAATGATATATGGCCACCGACGTCGTCCATCATCCTACCACCCAAAAGTTAGCGGAAAACCGAGCGGAGCAAAAGGACATCGAAACTCGTATAAGAAGCGCTTTAATGAGCAGACACCGAAGACAGAAATAAGGGAAGGCGCGTTTACAACGCCTCGTTATTGTTATGACATTGTTAAAGTGCGCGTGCGCCGCTGAAATCTAGACGTCCCCTAATAAACTTTCTGTAGAATAAAATCCCACGTTCGAATGCAAGTCTACAATATGACATCGGGGAACGATCATTACTGTGCATAGAACATGCTTTCATGAGATAGCGAGCATACCGTCCCGACAGTCATAAATATGAGTCGGACTGGAGGAATTTATTTTGGATTGAGAATCCGAAGCTTTATCTTAATGTTATAATGAAGTGTGTTGTAAAGGAAGGGTAAAATTAGTAGTTGTGGGGGTAAAGCAGCGTGCGAGTGGTAGCGTGCAGCGGTGCGCGGGCGCATGTCGTCTTAATTAGAGAGGCAGAAGGCGAGGTGCGAACTCGTCAATCATTGTTTCCCTCGCGCGTCTCGTTGATGAATCTGCAACGCGCTATTGAGGCTTTCTCGAGCGTGCGTCCACTGCGTTCTTATGACAGAACAAATTCTTTAACTGGGAGTCGCTAATTATGAACATTCTCGGTTTGATTATTGTCCCAATTATGGCCTTTAACTTTCATTAAGCAATCCATATTTATTATCTTTATTTATAAATTTGTGTTCTTGTGCTGGACATAAATAAATGAGTTCCCGGTATCATCGGAATTAAATATAATTTAAATTATTGGACGATAATGTAACTTTCCATTAGTAAAATAATTTTTGAAATCAGTCGAGTAGTTTTTGAGTATATTCGCTTCAAACGCACAAAAAATAAATCAAGCCTTGTTTCTATATAGGTGTTTATAGTTTAATTTAAGAAAATATAATATAGCTTTTCCTACACGGTGAAAATGTAGCTTTCAAACGGTGAAGCAATATATAAATTGGTAAATTCTACGAAGAGACAATAAAACAAACAAATATTCCTATTTAAAGTATTAGTGTAGATTAATATTTAAATAAAATACCGAGCATTAATATTTAAATTAATGTTGTTACATTTTATAAATGTAAACAACGAAATACCAGAAGCCGGCTATTGTTACGTCTCACTGTTCGAAAATTGATACAACTGCGAGGTAGAATATATATGATCGAACGCAACAATAATTTAGCTAGTGATTATGCAATAGGAAGCAATGCAAGCCATTAGCGCTATGTTATCACGTCGTGATTAGGGACCGTCCGCCAATCCGCGCGCACCCGTCTAATTATACAGGAAAGCGCTTTATTAATAGCAATTACACCCGCCGCCATATTGCCAACGCGATTTAATTAACTCGATTCGTTGATTAGAGACAGATGGCGCGAGATTGCAGATTCCGACCCGGATAATCATTAGCACACTTTTACTAATAGGACCTGCGCCTGTGTCATGCTACACATGGTTAATACTCCGCGGTATCTGATGCTATGTCAAAGGTGAAATTTAATGTAATCGCTCTAATAAAACGCTCGTTAAAAATATACGCACGCTTATGATCCTATCGATTGCAGTTTTATAGTTCGCCTTTTCATGATAATTATAGCTATTATGTAACTTTCAATTAGCCAAGAAAAAAATAGTTGATACTATAAGCAATGGTTAGGAGTTCTAAGTACAATGATATACATATACATATAAGCTTTGCGTTATAAAGAGTATTTTGCTTTACTTTTTCTAGGTGTATAAACCTGTTCTCCTATTGCACGAGGCGGTGCATGTATCGGGCCTTGTACAGGCGGCTATTACAACAAATTAACGATAATAGTTAGTACTAAGTGATTCCTGCCGCATAATTTCAGTGACAACAAATAGCAGAGGCTAATGAATATTTCATACTAGATATCTGGTAAAATAATTCACCACCTATTGGAACGGTTTCGTTTATGAACTATTTATATATAAATTCGCTTAAACATTGAACAAAATTCAAGTACCAGCGGTGAGAAGTTGACAAATACATTTACAAATTACTTTTGTATATCTGTTACTAAAAATATTAAAAAAGGTTGCAAATCAGTGAGCGTCCCGTAACAGTAGCATCGGAGCTCTCGTCATGGCCGTCACGACGTGATAGATGTGACTCGGTAAGCCGCCATGACGACTTGTGACGTCTTGTGACATCTTGTGACATCCTGATACGTCACGAGTCGTCGCCTCCTGTCCGAGGAGTGTTTGAAACTGTACACGCTGGCTCGTATAGCCGCTTTATGCAACGTTTGTATTGATTTATGTTTTCATATTCTTAATTAGAGATCCTTGGAGATAGATTTTTCTTTATTGTTCACTTATTTATTTAGGTTAATTATTTTTAATTTGTTAATTACACTTTTTTATTAGGTTAATTATTTAATGACGGAGTTCATTTATTAATTTTGAATGTATGGTATAGAGATTCTTAAAAATATAGACATGAAGAATATCTCGATATTATCAGGAAAAACCTTTCCTCAATTTTTGATTTGATCTAAATCAATCAAAACAAAGATCTTTTATGTTTGTATATGAAAGCACGCGACCTTGTCCGCTTAGACTAAACTTGAATTGGGACCATAGTTTTCCCGATAAGAAAAGGCTACGTTTAAGCTTAGTGTTCAAGATATCCACATTTTAAAAAATTCATCACTACTAAGCAACAAGTACCATAATATAACTAGCCGACCTGCCTCAACTGTTAGTATAAAATTGAAATTGGTCGAACAGAATTTTGTGTTTCGCTGCGTTGTACGCTCTAAAATTAAATAAGTTTTATTTACTTAATATTTGGGCGTACCACTTTCGCTTTGATTTTTATGCTAAACTTCGATTTAGAATATATATTTTTTCTTATTTTGTGCATGCTGTATTCATTTATAAATGATTGTACATTTAGACTGATTATTTAGTACTAAACAATTATGTGTTGATAAACGTATTAATCGTTGATGATTCATTTAATAAAATAAAATACCTATACAAAAAAATATATACCTATAGTTCCAACCGATGGCGATTAAACTGAGGTTAAAACGAAAATTTAGAGAATACGCACTATTCTATCAAACTACCGATATTTATGTCACTAGTTTACATTAAAAAAGTTATATTGTTCTGTAAGTTGTCTTGATTTTTCGTTTCTTTTTTTCATCCTCCTTCCGATGAACACAAAAAAAAAATCCGGTTTCGTGTTTCCGTTCTGTCCAAGCGAAATAGGAAATTAACTCAAATTAGGCATAGATTTAGAACATTGTTTCACAAAAATAAAACAAGCACAAACGAAATTATTAGCTTATGTGTTTATTCAAATATTTGACTACAATCATAAATATTGTTGAGTGGTTCATTCAAAAATAAAAAGGATTTATTATGCGTCTGACACGGATCCGATATGTGATTATGACGGAAAAGGGCGTATCAACGTCGCTGACGCGCGCGTGACGTGATGACTAATGACTGCGCGACCCATATGATTACCGCAGCCTCTATCGAGATATCCAGTATACCCTTTTTGGTTAACATTGTATCATCATGCCTAGCCTAACCTACAGCAGAGAATAAGCAACTGATTTTTTATGACAAATTTCCTATTATTATAGGTTACGTGAGATAGTTAGTCTTCATACAAATATAGTCTGCGTTGATACCTCAATCTCGCCTATTTCTACCGTGAAATAACAGTGTTCGCATTCTGTATTCCGGTTTCAAGGGTGAGAGAGGCAGTGAAATTACTGTGTAATGTGGCATAATATCATCGAGTCACAAGGTTGGCAACGCGCTAGTGATATCCTTGTGATACTTATAACGTGCGCTTACGCTTACTATCAAGCGGACTGTATGCTTGTTTGTCGACCGGGATCAATGAAAATAAAACAGCGGGTTTGTTCGATAGATCAGCGGCCCAAGGGAGAAAAAAGCCCTGAAATAGTACAGGGGTTGCTTTCGAATTGGAAATTATAACGTGTTATAAAACAATTTGTAATGTATGTTCCAAGACATTTATTTATTTGTTATTATACTCATCTACAGATATAAATAAATTGAAGTGTTGTGTTTAAGGTAAATTCCGAAACAGCTGAACCGATTTTAACGGGACTTTTACTGGCAAATAGCTTATGATATCAGAATTAAGGTTTAGGCTAACTTTATTTTTTGTTACTCTTGCGGGACGGAAACTACGCGGGCAAAGTCGCGGGACTATAGTATTGCTTGTGAACCAAATAAAAAAATGCCATTTAAGAGGCGTTTGGTCCGCGTAATATCACACTACTTAAACCTCAACGGAAAGGTCATTCAAGTACTCACCTTTATTTCGCGCATTAGTCTAAACTCTTAGATAACATCACATTAATTAAATCTAAATAAAGCATGCTTCTCATCCAGGCACGAAAAAGGATACGAGATACAAGAAAAACAACACACCGACTAACCGCTCAAAGTTTTTATACGCGCGGCAGACTATCGTCGATCGGCCGCTATGCCGAAAGAGATATTAATCAGCAATTGACAAAATCGTGCGAGTGTCGAAGTTCTGACGCGGCGTCGAATCCCGGACCGCACAGGACGAGCTATATTTCACTAGCATTGCCGCCCAGCCCCGCCTACCTGCCCATTAGGTACTTCTAACGCTCATCAATCTTCACACTTTCTACCATGCATGGAGATCCAGACGTTTTTGTGCTGGTAATTGTATTTTTTGTTACCGAATTATCATATCAAAATTGTTTTGCTTTGCCGTAATTGAGTTGACTCGTTTTTTAGGGTGCATGACTTCATCTAAGTTACATGTTGAGGGGAAAATAATAACTAAGATAGATAATTAAGATAAACGAAGAGGTTTTATCAGCTTCATCATTTTGTTTATGATCATGTAAGATTGACGACTGTCTATAATAGTATCATGAGGGTAATTAAAACGGAAGAAAATAAATTAAAGAAACTGTTAAATATTTTATGTTTATAAAAATCTTAATCTTTGAGTTATATAACAATGAAAAGCTAGGATTCTGAAGCTGGGCTATTCCTTGGATTCAGGACATTTTTTGCATGAATGTTTCGTTTCAAGGCCGAATCTAAATATATCAGTGTGCAAAAGTGCATTCCTTACTAAAGTTTTGAAATTGATAATCGTAATATACGAGTATGTCACGCAATTGGTTTGTGGTCTTTCCCCTTTCGAAAGATATAAATTAGATTTTTTTGTCTACCATAAGCAGCAATGCAATCCGCTGATGGAAGTGCAGTAATAACATCACCAATTATAGTGCAACAACCATATTTTTCACTAAACCAAAATACAAATAGGTTCAGTGTAGCGCATATAGATTGGTGGTAGCAAAACTATTTTCTAGCATTTGAATTCCATATTCCGTTCACGTAAACCGCGTTCGCACGAACGGAAAATTATAAGGTTCGGCGATGGCGCGCGTAGCAAATAAAACATTTCTACAATGCAGCGAGGCCATTAGTGCGGCAGATGTTGTGTGTAACTATTTATTAGCGGCAACATAATTAGTGAATTTAAACAAATATTACTTAAGCGTACCATTTTGTTTGTTCGCTCGTAATGACAGTGGTGTGCGGTGCAACGGATACAGGCATATTGTTGTTGGGTATCATAGGAATAGCACTAATTTGTAGTTGCATTACAATTATTGACAAATGATCATTAAAGACAAATTCAACCGCACATGTAATGCAATGTTCAACAAGTTTGTTTCACCTGACTACTAATTCAGGTCTAGAGTTATTTTTCTTTAACAGATGGTCTTGTGATTAGATACTCACTAAAAGAAAAGAGTAAGCTCGTTATTACAACGGCCCAGTGTTAATAGGCAAAACTGTGATAAGTGTCGGGGAAAATAACAATTGCAAATCGCAACTGTCGTCCGCACGTTTCTAGTGAGAAGTCGTTAAAATTCTTAAAATTTTCACACTTGGTACAGACGGCGTGATTGGTCCAAGGCGGGCCGCGGTCTTGGCGAAGCACCCGCAAAGAATGTGGCACCAGTGGCAACTACGGTACGCCTACGCCGGATGAAGACTGATCACCACATTGAAACCAATTTCTAAAGCCAAGGAACTGAATTTCGTTCACCAAAATGTTCGAGACATTATCGTAAATTATTTTGTTCACAAGACAAAAGAATCATCTACAACTGTCGCAGGCTTATTGCCAATAAAAATCACAACGAAATAAAAATGTAATATTTAAAATCAATTATACAATTAGATTTATTGCCTGCTTGTAGTTATGCTGCCTTTTTCGGTTATATCCAGTAACAAGATATAATTAACGACTTAAATCTTGGCAGCAAAATCACGCCCACGAACAGTGTTTGGCAGGGGGAGAAATTATGACTTAGCTGTTAGAACCTAGTTCATAACTGTAAATTTAAATGCCGCATTGGTAGGCATTTTCATTAGTTTCCAGCACACTGAATCACAGATCATTACAAGCCCATTGTCTCTTGATACTAAAGTACAAATATTTATCCAACACTTCAGCCGTCAGGAGCTCCGAAGGCGGGGATCGCGCCCGGCATACGCGCCGTCGCGCAAAATTCCGTCAGGTCATTTTGTTCGCATTGTTTGCGAACGAGCAACGCTAATGGTGTCACATTGCATAGCGAACGATGTCAGAATACACTCGCACTTGTTGTCTTGTCTTGTCTTGTTGTGGCTTATTTTATGCGAATTATAACGCGATGATTCGATCGTTATTAGCGATACACCTCGAAATAGGTGCGTCTACAACTGAATAACATTTACAAAAGTCAAAGCTGCAACGTAAATCGCAGGGCTGAATAATGCATTCACAAGCATGGAATTTGGGGCATCCCTGTACGAACTCGTACGAATTATTCCTTGCAAAGCCGGCGTTAATTCCCGCAAAGCCCTCAATTTGGAATCACGTTTGCACACCGCGAGGCTCGACGCGCCGCTTTCCCACCTGTGTTCTCGACTTTGGGAGCGTTCGGGAGCGCGAGGAGTTTCGCAAGTCGACACTGAACTCGGAAGTTTGGCGACAATATTGCGAAAACTGTCGCCAGACTCGCGCGCCACGCCTCCTTCGTGTGACTGTTAAGTAGGTATAGCTAAACAATTTTGAGTTCAGGTGTATCTTCGGAATAATTTTGTTTTGTACCGAGCATAGTAATGAGAAAAGGCAAAGGACGTTGCACCATTTCGAGTAGCGAGTGAAAAATTTACTTTCATTCATTGAATACGATCGGGTTTCTTCATTATTCTATTTTCTTAAATACTAAGCTGTGCAATAGTCAAGTCTCTAAGACTACTCATTCAATGGATACACTTCCCGAAGGCACTCGAATGTATACAAAAATACAAAATATTATTCTAAAACCGATGAAACCGAGTAGTCTAACAATATCTATGCAGCTATATCTAGGCTATACGGTACGTCAACGTCTGGCAGGGGGCGCCCTATGTCTGCGGCTGGTAATGTCATCAGTGGGGGCAGGGGGGCGGGGAGCCTGTGGGGGCGCACGTACTGACTGTTAAAACGCTACATGTCAGCGGACGGAGTTCGAGCGCCGTAATCGCAGGTCCGTTGATAATGTCGTGACCTCTGCGATGGCTGTTCTAACTATTAAAACTGAGTCGGGGAGCGTGGAACTGAGCGTGTTTGTACAAGCAGATCCGATTAATAATATAAACGGGATTATGTGCTTAATTTGACCTCAAAGTTCACCTCGCAGATAACGTTGAGGGTATCCTAGATACGCTTGTAAATGATTTAAATGCTTAAAACAAAAAGAATAGTGTAGTTTACTAATGAAAACTAGTGTCGATATTGGAACATCATATTTTTCATCACTCAATCATCGTTATCTCAGTTGACGTTGGAATCATCAAAGGAAAAGAAATATCCTCCCAGGTGGTGGTCTTTCCAAATTCAATCCTAACAACCGGCGCCAACACTGACTTAAATGACACTGACCGATGCAATGGAGAGTCGTCAGTCGTCGACCCGTTGTGCTACATCAAAGACACGCCACATAATGGCATCTCCCACGGTGGCCATATTTTGTTGATTTAATAATATTTTAACAATATGGAGTGGAAGACTGCCGGACGTCAACGACGCGTAGGGCAAAAAGGTCCAAGTACGCGCATAAACATTTTCCGCGTACTTACTTCCATAAATTAGTTTCCGCGAAGGCGCGGTATAAATACCCGCGAAACGGCGGGCCACTTGCTCATTACCTACTAATAGTTTTATTTATCGGCTTCCTGCACATTTCACAACAAGACCGCTGACGCCCGGGCGACTGTCGCTGTTCCCCGCGTACGTGCCTTACCCCTCGAAAAACAGCAGTCTCAGACGTGCAACAGACAAAAGGCGACACCGGCGAACAAAACAGTCATCAAAATAATAACCACCTTCCCATTCAGAGTCGACACGGCGAAAATTTCAAATTACACCTCACGAAGTTTCCCAGACGTTTATCCGAAAAAAGTTGTTCGATAATCACCTATCATTACAGTGGAAGGTGTCGGCTAGCACACACAAAGGGTGCTGCTACCGGAAGAAAACGACGAAAATTAAAAGTTTCCTCCAAACAAAACAGCTGTCATATTAAACCGTCAAAGTAAAGATTACAAATGAAATATTCACGGTGAAAGCGGGGTTCAGCCCGTGGTTATGTAAATAAGTGGCTACGAAAATGTACATAATTAGTTTACACGTTTTCTCCGGCAACCCCCACCCTTGCGGCATATTGACGGCGGCGGGGCGCGGGGAGATCACCCACGATACACTTGCTAAGGGTACATTTACATGAATCACACATCCATTACACCCTGTATTCAAATAGGCTGCATGTGTTCTCTTCACATAACCTAGATAACAACAGATAGGGTTGCGTGTTTCCATAATTCATTAATTTATTAGAAAGAAAACAGGCACATGTAACAATCTGAGTATTTCGAGGTATGTAATTAAATACAATAAGTACACAATACAGTACATGTTAAACGCGGTTTGTGGAAATGTATTAACTAAATTCCAAATGGTATTTTTTATTTTTCCTTAAATGAAAGGGTTTGGAGGATCTACGTTGGAGTGACAGCTAATCTCTTAACATGGCACAAAGCAAAGTGAATTTGCAATAAGCGGAGGGCGCGGGCGGCGGAGCGGTGTCGCCGCGTCAACGTCGCGTCGCGCGAGGGGCCCGCTCCTTAATTCTTTTGTCGTTCTCGGCTCCGTCAAATATCGCGTTTCCCGTTTGCATACATTTTCACTAACCCCCGCACTCCGCTGACTCCCCGGCGGCGCCCGACGCCGTCTTTCAGGAATAAAATTAGTGTCGGCAGCGTGACACCAACTGAATTTAAGCTTAATAAGATATTTATAAAGAAATTTCCGATTCAGCGGCAAAGTTCAAAATTTGACTCCGACTCTGCAAAGAGTTCGGTGGCGTTTTCAATTTAAACTTTGAGCAAGTTAAATAATGTGCGAGCTCCGGCCAACTCGATTCATTTAAGGTTTTAGTGAAATTAGCTTTTGAATTCGAAAGACACTGAAATATCCGCGGCATCAGCGGAGAAGATTAAAATATTATTAATCCCACCCAGTAAAATATTCTTACTTACAGTTCGATGAATATTTTTAGGCAAAGATTTGTGATTAACCGAAAAGTAATTCTTTTACGTCGTCAACTGTTGTTTCCTACAGTGGTGTTTTAAATTTAGAATGTCGTCGTTTGCTCAGTTACCTGCTTGTAAATGATAGTTCAGCACGGCGTTTGTGAAAATTTAAACATGAAGCGAAGTAGACGGATGCATGTTAATTAGGAAACCGAAACGTCCACATGTTGGAGAATCTCAGACGGTGGAGCGAAGAGTGATGGACGCCGGTGGGTGAGTCGGCGAGTGAGTGGCAATGGTCCGCGCGGCGTGTGTGCTTTTCTCGCGTTTCGCCCACTTCGCGTCTAATGTCGAGCATAAATCAGAGGTAACGCGCCCCCTTCGCCCCCCTTCGCCCTGCCGACGATAAAATTCCAAATTGTTTTCTCGCCCCCGGTGGGCGCCGCCCTCGGTTCGCTCTTAAACGCCGTTTCAAGTTGCACTTGTGAATCGCACTTTTTACTGTTCTTGAAATTGGCGTTGCGAATTGCTTTTCGAGTTGGTTCGTTCGGTTTTTTACGAGAATTATGCTTTTAGGTGTGTTGGATTTTTCGCACGCGCACTATGGCGGGGGCGACACGCTGGCATTGGTAAATGCGAGTCAATTAGAAGATTAAGCGTTGACAATTACGGCGTCGGATCGCGATCGTATATCAACAATTATCGCGCGAGTGCGACAAATGGCCGCCCGGGCAGCGCACGTGTAAGCGCGGTGCGCGCCCGTGTCACCTGCACGCTGCACACATTACGGCGGACGCGCACGGCACACTGCTCATCAATATGGAACTGTTAACGTACATACCCGTCCAACAATACAATACTCAGTAGCGAACCCGAGACGAAAAGCACCACTTACACCAATAAACACGTACCTCAACATTTATTCCGATAAAAGAAAACGTGTACTGAATAATCCAAGCATATGTACATATTATTACAGTAACTGCATACCGCTATAATGACAAATTGTTTCACGGAGTTAAAAGAATATATATCAATCAATCGTTACAAGAATACATAAACCTACATTGAATCAAAGGCCATGATTGATTGAGCAGTGGAGTAGAAATGTCTTTGATATTTAAAAAAAAACTCGGAAGTTAGTCGCTAATTAATTCACTTCTAAATAATTTAGACGTGATAATAAAGATTTCTCATGAAATATTTGACTCAATGTTTATTAATCTAATTTGTAGATCAAAGAATCAAGAGACATAACACAATTTAAGAGACAGTTATTGTGGCAATCAGCACAACGACGCGTTAATATTTTAAATTTTAATAATTTATTGCGATTTGTCCGAATTTGCACAGTTCAGAGAATCAGGCATCTCCTGTTTGCTGTAATATTTTATGGCGGAGATTTATGATAGATAAAATGGTGGTGAGAAGTAAATCAAAGTGGCTGTTGTCTGCCAAGAGCGGCCAACGGCGATTAGAGTGTTGGCAAGGCGACTCACTAGCGACGTGTTCACTGCCCGCTCGCCGGATCGCCGGATCGCCGGACACATCCCATAGTTAATACACGCTAATTCAAACTGCTCACGCACGCATCGCGCCAAACAATCGTAAAACTGTAATAGAGATAAAAGGTTCTGTTTAATATTAAAGAATGGCTCGTTCATCCATTTCATATATCAGAGAAACATATCGAGGGAGCTGGTTACGCTATGAGTTATGATTCCTGTGTGTATTTGCGTTGTATCACTTCAATAATAGAGAGCATTAATGCAGATTCAGAAATGAAAAGCTCCTGGTTTAACTCGCGAATTGGAAACTCAGCAACACTACGATTTAACGATTGGATATTACGTTACATTATTTATGGAATCTAATCGACAATTTATCAACTTTGATGTAAGACATTTGATAAGTGTGAATTATTATATAATAAATAAGCGAAATGAATACTTATTATACCCCATTTTGCTAGAGTCGCAGAAATGATTTCATCTTACGGAATACGAAAGTATATTGCAGTTTGTTTTGCTAAATTATAAAACAACAAACAAATATCGGATGCAGTGGCCATAAAAGCTGCCGGATCCAAAGCCCCGTAGCCGACAAACATCAAAATATTTGCAGAGCGAATGAAAAATGGGTCCCCGTTGAATAAACTAAAAGAGCTGTATACAAAAGGGAGACAGGTTTTAAAACGGAGCTTACCGCGACTCTGCGCGATTAGCATGGCAACTAGCGGCCGACAGCAGACATGAAATATTTACGTTATTCTATTACGCCTGTTATGTTAATCTCCGAGGGGTAACTGCAACGAGTCTACTCGGATTTATAGTGCGTCACATTTTTCTCTTGTATCTATTTAATAAGCGTTCTAAATGCATTTAGCGGGTAATGCGTTTATGATTAGATTTAAACCAGATGGTTAGCATGGAGAGCGCTATTAGCTTTCAGTTTGTGCGAAATTATTAAGCAACATTATGTTAAACATCTTTTCACGTAATTATAGTGCCAACAGCCTCTCAATGGTGAATTTAAAGGAGAAGCTTTTTACGTTCGCGACTAGTGTATGTTACGGCCCTTAGTTCCGGCAAAAATATACAAACTACGTTACACACGGAATAGAGACGATAAAGCAGTCCAACACCAGCCGCACCTGACTCGACACTCGTACGTTCTCGCAGCGTTATTCGACAATTTGGCAGATCTCTGCGGGGCAATTCAATTACAGTGAAAGATCCCTCATAAGCGAATCGTTTTTCCGAGTCATTAATTTTTTCGAACGACACGGGGCTCTGCGTGATATGGCGGGGTGGGTCCAGGCGCGGCTATCTCGCGAGATAATGCTGATTTATATGGGCGGGCGACGGCCGCGATTCGTCGCGCATCGTCGCGGCGACATGCGAGCAGCGGTCGCGCGACGCATCACGCGCGCCAGTTTGCTTAGCCGCTCCCGGCCCGCGCGTCCGCTGCCCGCCGTTCATTTGTGACGGTTAGTTGGCGAGATTTATGCTAATCGACGAGGCTGACTCGGATAAGCTCGCGTGACGGTGTGTGGCAAATCGTCTCCCATTGCGACTTCCCAAAGCCCTTTGTTGCGCTCGCTATCGCAGCCGACTTTTTATCACCTCTCGTGACCGTAGCTAATGCAATGTGTGAAATAGACGACATATTCGAATCAAATTCGAACTGTGTGGCGAGCCATCGCTTTGCGGATAGACATTAATACGAATCAACACAGTATTAGCATGCACGCGGACGGTTCTGGGCCGCTAAGTTTGGTAATAAATACGACTGGCATATATTTCCAGATGTCGTATTTTATGGTGCGTGGTGGAAAAAACTGAATGCCCGAGGCGTCGTTAACTCGAGAACATTATAAGGAATAAATAAGTGAGGTATTAATACGGCTTTATAGTGCGTGAAAGAGCCTTCATTGTTTTGTGCCCTGTTCCCGGCCTTTGTTGAAATTTATTTTGAGGTGACGTATTTACCATAAATAAGTATTTCAAAGCATAGCTGTGAAATGCGCTAGGGCTCTCTAATTAGTCCTTCGCACGAATTAGCGCTTAATGCAGAACGAATGCGTTGTTTTTATTTTATGGCATAATGTGTGTGTACTGTTTGTTGTTCTTTACGTGGCACGATTTGTTAGGAAAGAAAATTAAAGAGAACCGTTGGAGGAGTGTGCTATAAGCAAGTCGTTATCAAAAGATTAGGTTGGCGAATTTGTCACGATCGGTGGGCTGTCGCGCGTTGATTTACACTTGCAGCGATAAGCGGTCTCGCTGCGACGCTTCGTTTCCCGCACCTATCGTTACTGCTTTTGATAAATAACACTCTTTTTATTTGTTAGATGACATCGATAAAGTTATACTTAAAAAAAACACCAAGTTCAGAAAAATACAAGTATTTAAGAAAACATTGATTGAATAAACCATAAAGTTAGGAAATATGACTTTTGTTACAGTTCCTTGTGCAAGACCTACCGCTGGCGTGGCACTAGAAAAAACCTCGCACACGACGTGGCTTATGAGAGCCATAAACAAAAAACTGCTTGCTGTTCTACATCATTAACACCAGCCTACATCGTGGCACAATTGCCTGTACACTGGCGGACAAGAAAAGGACACGTTCGCATTAAAATTCTCGTGTAGATTGAGGGCCACCTCGCAGTGGCCACCGATTACCCATTGTTCGGCCCCGCGCCCGAGACCGACATGCCTCGCGCCGCCGCCTCACTGTGCCACCTACCTTATCGTCGCGCACCCGATATTGCCTTGATCTCGTTTACTGATCGCGATTCGATTGCCATGGTGTTTTAATTTCTTGGTAATTTCGGACTTAGACTAATAGCCGCCGATTGGAGTCCTCAATTAACAAGGTATGTTTGATTTGTAATCAACAATCCCTTGTTGATTGAACGTAAGAACTGAAATCTGTGTTTGAAGTTACAAGCATGTATTTAATCTTCTGTTAAATTTAATATTGCGACCTGCTCCGACTTCTCCGACCTATATACTATAGGCAATTCAACATTTTCCATTTAACGTTTCCAATTCCTGACCTAGACTTGACATTTACAGACACAATAAAAGAATTATTATCTAATTTCGTGCAGTCGCGTATATAGAAAGATATGCGCATATATACCTACATTTCTGTTACAGTCAATTCGAGTAACATTGAACTATTAGGGAAACTTTGAATTATCTATTATCGTAGCCTATAAAACGAATTTAGCCGAGATTAAGGTTTAATCGATAGCAAGAACTGTCTTCATGGTAAATCTGAACCGATATGTTAAAGATTCATATATTTATTCTATAAAGAGTTACTCAAATAGTTCAATGCTACCCATATTGACTGTATTCATTTTCATTTGCATAGATACAAAGGTTTAAAGAAGTGTGAAAATATGTTTCTCACCCTTTAACACCAAAACTAGAGAATGGGTCTTAAGGTTACTTCACAATAGTATAGCATATATTTCAGAATAACGTATAGGTTATCATTTAAAAACATGTAATGATAAGTGAACAGAGGAAGTCGCTGGTGGCTGCTAGTAAACGATTTGTGACAAGAATAGCCCCTCAAGTCATTAAATAGATTTTGTTCGACTTAGTACCAGACAAGAGTAAATATTAAAACATATGAATATATGATGTGTATCGTCGACGAGCGAAATGAAGATTCTTTTTATTTTAATCATAACTTTTAAATAGCCTGACATATTCCAAATCACTCACCTGCCAGTCTTAGTGATGATCATCTCAGTGCCGAGCTCATTAAACTTGTCCCAGAGTTCCTTAGTCTCGAGATGGCATTGTATATGCCGCATCTCTTCGCTGGACCACCTCTCTACCAACTGAGGATTCCGAGGGGGTGGCGACAGGGCACGGGACCCTCCTGCCGCCCCGGTAGCTGATCCAGCCTCGGATGTCGAGGACACATCCACTGGTGAGTCCCTTTCGTACTCTGCCAGTGGGGGTGAAGGAGACCCTGATGCTGACGCTGTTGCGTCTACGAACTTTTCTGGAAAGAAAATATTAAAGAGTTAGTGCGACATCTACGTACGTCAGCTAATTTCTTCAATGCTATCGACACATCCCGACTTTTCCTGGAATTTCGACATCTACATAATACAATAATCGTCTGAAAGAATATGGTACATGGTGTTCTGTACATAAATTTAAGACGCTTACGATGGCACAGATAGTGGTGATCCTATCTCGTGCGCCAGGTCGTGGGTTCGATACCCACCCAGGGCAAATATTTACAAGATGAATATTCCTATTTTTTATGCGTCTTATTTATATGTGTAGTTCCTCTGTTATCTGATATCTGTAACAAGTGCTTTAAGCTACTCGGAGTCAGGTCCACGTATGAGAGTCGTGAGACTTTATTTATTTTGATATTCATTTAATCACAATAAATGTATAATAACCAAGTATATAACATAAATGATAATTGTTAAATGGGTGGGCCCGATGGCGCAGATGGTACTGATTTTCTCTTGTGCGCCAAAGTTCAAGAGTTCAATCCCCACCCAAGACAAATATTTATATGACGATATTTGTATTTGTTCTGTACCTGGGAGTTGAATATATGTATTCAAGTATTACATTTGTGATTCCTCTGTTGTCTGATTTCAGTAACACAAGTGCTTTAAGCTTATCTCGGAGTTAGCTGAATGTATGAGATGTTGTGTTAAAAGAGGTCTTTAGATAGTAATAAATGTACCATTTCAAGATATTTTTTTATATTAATTAAATTATTTGTTAACAAATTATTGAAATAATATGTTTCAATATTTTGTTAACAATAATTTACGTTTTTTGTACTCTTTTTACAACCAATAAAAATTTGCTTAAATTTAATGTTTATAAGGATGCAATAAAACATGGCGGTAATTGTGAGTTCGTTAGTTAGCATAAAATAAATGTACTTATTTCCTAATATTTTCATTTTTTACATAGAAATAAAATTTCATTTCAATCGAAATCTTAGCATAGTATCGACGTAATGTGCGAGTTATAAGAAATAGAGCATTAGAAATACTCCGCTACTAAAACACTAATGAAACCTAGGAATATCGTTCCTAGTGATTGTTGAGTTGTTTCCTAGTGGGTGCTGAATATAAGCTAAATTATTGGTTATATTAGAAATTATAAAAAAGTATAATCTTTAACAATAAATAATCTATATGTACCGCCATAGTAGAATAGTACACTCCTGTGCCAGGTATCGTAAGATGACTAAGGTACCAGATACGATGGAGGCGGTATACCCATCCGAAACAATGCTGCTCTAAATGCACAGGGTAGGGATGAAAAGCAGCATCCGCGTCGCGAAAGCTACGCTCTGCCATTGCCCAGCGCGGCAAATATAGGCATAATTATCCCTTTCTTGGGGATGCCTGTGTCCGGCAGTAGAATTCCAATGAGTGGTATGAGGATGATGATTGATGTTATTATTTTTATGTTAGTATTTTTGGTATTTATTTTTAAGTTACTGAGTCTTTAAGACAACAAATATCTATATACAATGAAGTGGGAAAATCAAATGATTGCTAGTTCTACTTATGTATTTCACACGTAACTGATTTCGTTCAAAATGGATTGTTTCACGTCTATATTCCCACCTAGGTGTTAAAAGTCTTCTTATAAACAAGCATGTTGATATCCAATGTTCTGAAGATCAATAGGTAATTTATAACCATTACACTTGTATTTAAAGTGTTCTCTTAATAATTTTCTCACGATATAAATTTTAACTTTACAAGCGATATTCAACGATATATCATAGAATGCCACAGTTTTCTATATAATACTATTGTTTTATATTAATAATGATTATTTTAATAACATATATAAAGGTTGAGTAATTAAATAGAAAGGTTTATTTACTCAGATTATAAAGAACGATTTATCAAGTCGCCAGCTAAAGTAAAACCTGTTTATATAGATTTTTTTTGGTACAATTCATTACAATCTTATAACGTTAAAAGTGCGCTTTCATGGTTTAGTTAGTGAATCAACGACTTAAACTCAGGGAAAATTTATAAATAAAGTCAAACAATACCTCATACATTGACTTGCCTCTGGAATAAATCACTGAACCACTTGTATTACGGACATCAGATAAAATAATCTGCGTTTGGCCGAACAGTATAAAAAAATACACTAATTTCTTGCCTTGATTTAATTAATTGAAAACATACTACCCGCTCATAATGATAAAATATACTCATAGACATTTATATTTTTTTAAACATTATTGTGAAACCGTGTCCTGATCGTCGTTAACATTCAGAATGGAAAACACAATTGTAAAGTACTGCGTCCTCGAGATCTGAAAATAGCGTCCATATAAAAAATTGTTCAGCTCCGGACCACTTACAGAATTGGAGAAAAATGCGACGTAATGACGTTACTACCGCAATTTTTTCGATTGTTACGCGTGTTTACGCGGAAATGCACTGAAACAATATTGCCACAACGTTGAAATTTGCTTGAAAGTGGTTTCATTGAAATGGATAGCATTTATTATGCGTTTTGTAGATGTGTAGCGACCACAGTGCTGAGGGCAGACTGAATTTATTTTTAGTTATTGAGTATTAGTATTACAGATTAACGTCTGCGGTTGTTCAAATTCATAACCGTCTGCATATAATATTCATTATTTCTTATAAAATTTTCCAATAATTAATTGTTTGTATAATTCATAATTTATTTAGAGCGATATGTGTGGATTTAGCTTAAGTTTTTATTTAGTTTTGTACAAACTAACATAAACTGAGATAACTTTTGCCCCAAAAGAAAGGTAAAATGTGGAAAGAAACAAAAAATTTAGCGTCGATAATTTTAAGTTGAATAAGAAACTATTCTTTTAACTGCTTCAAAACGCGGTTTATTGAACTTTTGTTTGACGTTTTAGTGAACTTTTCGGCAACTTGAGAACGGTTAAGAAAGAATAGTCTTGTTATGAGTAGTGAATGCGTTGAATGTTAAATAGTAATATATACATATATATAAAACAATTAAAACAATACACATAAATCAACGTATATGTATTGTATGATTTTTAAATCCCATTAAAACCCTGTCAAATTTTATGAATAACCTAATTTTACTAGAACGTTAAAAGGTAGGTAATGCATACATAAATACCGCATTGAATGAAAACCAATCGCTGCGTTTTATTTTAATTATTTCGTGTAATAGTGTTATCTATTAAAAATTTATAGTTTTACAGGTCTCTGTTGCATGTGTATGCTGTATGCTGTTTGTTGGATTATAAAAAGTTGTAATCAATGTCTGGGCTATATACTACTTCCTTATAAAACATTTATGAGGTACCTATTAATTGTGGCAGAATACTTACTAATACATTACTCGTATTTAATTTTTAAAGTCATCATAGAGTCGATGTAGGTATTTGGTCTTAATACATTTAATCCCTATAAGTAAGAAATATCTGACCTCTATTTAGATTTCGTTTTTAAGGAATCTTCTACAAATAACTAAACACGGACAAAACAACTTCTGTTCTTCTTTTGTTTTGATTTGAACTTTTTTCTATTTCTTATTGTACCTTTTTTTTACTTTAAAATTTGTGACTCAGATTTTTTTTAATATTAGGTATATATTATGTTAATACGAATAGTAGGTATTATTTTATATACCAACTTAATTTTTATATTCTAAAGTAATTACTAATATCCATTCATTTTATTGTGTGCATAATTGTGAACTCATAAATCAGTATCGCCATATCAGCTTGTTAAATTGCACTTTTTTATCGATTAATTAGCGTCAAGGATATTTGTGGTGTGATTTTTTACACCAACAACCGACGAAACGCCTTTTATTATAGTTTTATATTAATGTTCATTTAAAAAGGTCTACTGGATAATAATTATACATACCTATAACTTTCAATTGCGTAGGTACTCAAACAATAATTTCATTTGTCTCAATATATTCATTTATCTCCATAGATTATAGATAACTACATCTTAATTCTTTCTTATTCATAAATAAATAAAAATTATTTATAAAAAAATAATGTTGATACGGACTCAAGGTGTGTAATATAATAGATGTATAATAGATTATCCACAAATGTTCAGAATTAGTTTGATCATAGATAATCGATTCCTCTATACATCTAGAAAACATACCGTTTCTATGTCCAAAATGTCCATTACTAGGTGAATGATAACTATAATATCAAAAATGGAAAGCCGCATAATTTAATGAACTAGTTTTATAAAACAATCGTAGATGAGTTCTCATATATTTAAATAAGCAATCAAAATTTAATATTAGCATTTACTTTGTCAATTAAAATTACCTTCCAATTAATCGATAACGTCAATAATTTTACTGGAAAAATTGAGGAATAATGTGATTTCTATCTTGGTTGAAATTGTACAGTATTATTGCCGATAATTAAAAAGATTCGATATAAATATATGACAATAGATTGAGGAAGAAGGATGTAAGATTTTTATTTATTTTTAAAGCTTAATAAGTTTTATTTAATTGTACTGAATTGTTTGCTTTTTATTTGTGCAATTTCATTTCGAAGTCACTTTATACTGAATTATTTGATTTGATTCACGAGAAGGTTGGATTTTATTTAGTTTTGCATTTGTATAATTCATTACTGGTAACTCAATTGTTAAATTTATTTATAACTATATACAAGCTTATCAAGTTACATTATTATTAAATTTGCCAAATATTTTTTTTTTCGTTAAAATGTTTTTAAATTAATCGTATCCAATAATTATTTAAATGCGATGTAGATACTAGTAAAATGATTGAAAAGTACTATATCTAACATTAAATAAATAGTAAGTTGAACCGAACCCTATTGGTTCTGTTCAACCAATAGGGTCTATATATATAATCAATTCGGTGTGTAGAAGGTATACCATATAGGTGATACTTATCGTTTTAGTGCGTAATATAAACTAAACTACTAAGTTACAAACTTTTTAGACAGTTAATAATACGTAATGGTATATTAAAAATGTTTTTATAAAGTTTAAAATTAAAAGTTGACAACGACAGAATATAAACTCACCTAAAGGCATAAGCGTGTCTTCCCTAGGGTCTCGGTGCCTTCGCCTCTCCCGCCTCTCCTGGCGATCCCTGGCCATGATGGCAGCTATCGAAAAGTCAGTGGCGCAAGGGCGCGCCGAGCAGTCCTCGTCCATGACCGGCCGCTCCCGGCCTTCACCCTGTACCAGCATCAAGTCGCCCTCCAGCCTGCCTCCCGTCCACCCGTCACCGTCCGAACATCCCATCGAGCGTCCTCGATCCTGATAGCATAACCTTCGCAGCAAACTTAAGGACTCGAGCCTTCTGACGCCGACTTCCTCCACCATTCACTCCAATTATCTACTTTTAAAGTTCCAAAAAGAAAACACAACTTGAATAAAATAATAGCACAAGACTTTTTGAATGTCGCCCGAGGTAGAGCACCGTTCTTAGTGAAAATCGTGAACGTTTTGTTGTTTGGCGCGACAGCGCGGAGATCGGAAGTTTCGGAGAGCTGTGAAACTTTTTACGCGGCCGCGACGCGGCGAGCGGACCGGTAAGTTGGCGCGATGTCGACTCGACTGAGGCGTCGGCGAAGCGCGAGGCGGCGCGCAGCAGGGAGGGGCCTGCATCCCGCCCCATGCCACCACACTCCGACCACGCACACAACAGCTTTTTTATTACTTCTTTCTTATTGCAGCCATCTCGCTCGCGCCGGCCGCGCCGCTCGCGCCCGTCCTTCTCCGGCGGCGAGTTTTTCTCCGCGCGATAACTATTGAAATTCGCTAAATGGCTCACCGCGGCGCGGAAAAGGCTCTCTCGTTAAACGGTGAGTTGATCGTATCGAAGTATTTATTCGCATTACTCGGTGCGCCGACGGTTCGCTTCACTGTTTATGCACCGGGCCCGCCGCCCCGGGATGGCCCGCCGATTATCCGAATGGGAATATTCGCGGTTATATTATGAATAAATAAATAAGCCCATGCTTTATTACGCGATGCAAATGGATCGGGCGGATGGGCTATCACGAGATAACTACGTTAATGGGTTGTTATTTAATGCGGCGCTGTGTTTAAAGAAGCTTTTTTATTAATAAGTTTGACATATTAACTTTAGCGCTAGATTAAATATTTATATTCTAACAGCAATCTATTAACTTACTAATGACTTCACTTGAACTATGCCCCTAAGTTGAAAAAATAATAAAAATAACTACAAGAAATTGCTAATTTTAATGTATATATTTTTTACCATTTAAAATATATTTAAAATTATAAAATTTATTTTAAATTTCTTACTTACATTCCATAGTAAATTAATATGTTTCCACTATCCAGAAGCGACGTCACCGACTCAGAAGCAAACTGAACAACGCTGTAGCATTTCGCCAATCCCTAGATCGCCGGCTTTATGGCGCTAGATGAAATTTGCGGAAAATTGAACGCGCTCAGTTTCGAATTTATAATAATTTATTAAGTGCAAGAGCTGAAACTAAGCATGTCGTGGCGCAGTAAAGCTTATCGACGTGGAGCCGGTAATGGCGGCTCAAATGGCTTCGATACCATATGTGACGAATCGAATTAATTATTTTGTTGATTTCTGTGCAAGTTAATTGCGATAACCTCGTATCGAAAGTAATTGTTTATGAGCAAGATCCTATTTTTTTTTTGTGTGTAAATAGGTGCAATTGTTTCAGATGTAATGTTAATTTTAGTTTCATTTTATAAGACTAAACAAAGGTACCTAATATTACTTTTATTTAATTTGTTTAGTCAGTTCAAATCAATTACATAATATTACTTACCTCAATTGATATTTTTTTTCAACAAAAGTACAAATATTTTTTATACAATTAATAAACTAAATCGCACAGTTAACTGTCAGAAATAAATATAACGTATAACAAAAAATGTGTGAGCTTAATTTAACAATAAATTATTACAAGCTGGAAAGTTTAAAAGAGTAGTGCAACCCATAATGCTAATTAACTAAACGCTCCTCGAAACCACAGTTACAACAGAAAGAAAACCCTCCATTCCTCTTTCTCCAAATCAACGACGGAGTTGTGATTAAAATTTAAAAGTAAGCGAGTCGTGTGAACGCACTCACTGAACGCAACAGAGGGGGGGGCGCCGCCCCTAGTAGGCGGGCCGGGCACTACTACAAATGATTATGATCACTATAATAACTAGTATAAAGTTGAGTTTACCTTCCAAACATTTGTTGCACTGAATGCAACTACATGTGGGAGTGAAGCAATTCTTCGCTAAGTAGAACTGAGTACGAGAACGCTTCAAGTTTTTTCGTGAGAGCTTCATGATTATTATCAGAGCTTTTTCTACGGCCAGTTTTCATTTAAGCCGATTACATTACTCCTTTTGTTTTGGCCAAGGTTGTCAGTTGATATTGCAATCTAGTGATTACCATACTTTGTAGTTCGAACAACAGGTGATTGTCGCAGAATTAAATTCATCGTGAAGTCGGGTAATGATCTGGGAAAAACGTTAATAAGGAAAACCTATTAATAGAGCATACTTTGCAGAGTATAACTATAAGATTGTGAAAATATTTTTATATGAGATACTTACAGGAATGGGTTCCTGTAAGTTTAAGATTTTATTATAACTATCAAAAATATTCCCCAAATTGATGTCTCTATTGTAAGTGACTCAATTTGTTCTATATTTCGGCATAAATCTTGAAGAAGGTAGATATTTTCTAAAATAAATGTTACCCTAGTAATTATATTTTTCTATTATTGAATACACATATAAATCAATCTAGAATTATCTTTTATTTAAAACTTATTAAAAGGAGGTTGGTTACACATTAACATAAAACATATAACTTAAATTATTCCAAAAAAACTTCTACTTATAGCTTCTATAATATTTCTGAATATAATAACTTCTTCTTTATATTCCAGCTACAATAATTAGGTATCTCACCGAAATAAAATAATAGGTAAAGAAAGGTTAACCAATTGAGCTATTTCACACACACTATATATATATATGTATATATATATATATATAGTGTGTGTTTATTTTCACAAGCAGATGAAGCTGGCCCGGAGCCACGTTTAGGCGTTGTATCAGTAAATCAGATTACAGATAAATATGTTATCACAAAGTCGTGGGTACAAATCTTATAAAAAGAGATAATCGAAACATTTTACTACACATAGATAGATAACTTAATAAATGAAGTAGGTGCTATGTGTTAATAAATATTTTTGTTGTTCTTACATACTGGCAAGCCGTCTTTGTCAAGTACCTAAAGTTTCTAAAGTTGTAAAATTTCATCCCATTGCTTCAGCTACCGCAGCATTTTAACAACAAATTTATATTTCTATAGTTTTACAAGATATAACAATTCTAGAGATTTTGACAGGGTGGATGGCGCTGATAGTCCTATCCTGTCTTTTGCGCCCAAAGATCGTGGGTTCGTTCCCTACCCAGGACAAATGTTTATATGATGATATTATGTTTATTCTGTGTCTGGGTGTTAAATATATGCATTTGAGTAGTATATCTGTGATTCGTCTGTTATCTGATTATTTATTTTGTCCTTAACACAAGTGCTTTAAGCGACTTATCACGGAATCATATCAATGATATCATGAGCGTTGTTTAAAATGAATATATAACAAATTAACACAATAAAATAAGGGCGGTTAGTAATTATTAACTTTTAAACGCATTTAAACGCGTAAATGTAAGATAATATTAAAATAAAGATACGAATAGACTTCATTACAACTCAACATCAGCAAAAGAAACTCACAAATGACGAAGAAAAAGAAATCTTGATATTCTTATAAGATCCATTTCACTAGCTAGGTCCTGCGTATGATTTCTGAGCTACTTTATATTTTAAAACCAACCATTTTTTCACTTATACCTTTGGGGGTTTGTTATTGCTGGTGAGGGCCAGAGTATATCGTATCATTTTCAAACTAGGGACCGACTTGGAGTAGCCTGTGATAGCCCAAAAAAGTATTCGCACCAAATGTAAATCCTGCATAAACCGATTATATATAACTAACAGCCCGCCCCGACTTCGTCCAGGATTCATCCAGTTGACCCCGTAACGTTGCGAGTTTTGATTTGTTTTGGTTAGATTGACATTGCCAATTTAGGCCAACTATTTCACGGGAAGAAAAGTGTTGTTTTATCGAGCTGAGTGAATATATAAAAGAAAACCAAGACTCGCTACGCACAGAATAAATAATTTAAAATGACACTATCAAAATTTTTTTCTTCATTAAAACTTTTCGTATAGGTACGAAAAAAGGGGAAAGCCCGAAAAAAAGTAGCTGAATTCATTTGTATAGATATAGTAAACCACATAAAATAATTTGCTTAATCTATTAAAACATATTTTTATCATACAGAGCGGAAAAAAACGGCAATAAGTAATAATAATCATTAATCATTGGAAGTCCACAGCTGGGCATGAACCTTTCCAAGAAAGGAAAATTTTTGCCCGAAATTGCCGCGATGGGCAAGCGTGTTGGCAATCGCAGAGCGGAGCTATCGCTGAGGATGCTGCTACCTCTCCCCGCCCTGTGCATTTAAGTTACACTGTTTTGGATGGATATACCGCCATCTGTCGGTTCTGGTACCTTAGTCGCCTCTTACGACACTTGCTGCAGTGGGAGGTACTATTCTATTCTGCCGGTACCTCATGGCACAACATTATAATAGTATTAACACAATATCTCAAACATTGACCGGGCTGTTACGGATATCAGACAACAGTTCCTCTGTTGTCAATAAAAATATAATATTTACTAATTTTTTACACCCAAACACGAAAAAAATACAAATATTACCATATAAATGTTTGTCCTAGGCCAGACACACGAACTTTGGCGCACAAGCTAAGATTACTCACTACCGTCTGTGCCATTGCGCCCGTCGATATCTTACACAACACACTTTAGACTTACCTGCAGCTCGGAGATATAAGAACAAATACAATAAAGCTTAATGTTATATACAGTGCAAACGGTGATCCTATATTGGTGAAATTTTGCGTTTATTTTATTTATTTACTACCAACACATTTAGTGTGTTTTTCACACACATTACCAAAACAAAATAAATATAATTTAAGTGGTGCCTCAATTATAAGTTGTCACGGCGTGATTCATGATTACACACTAGACACATAATAAAGCCTAAAACATGGCCTATTTAAAGCATTACATATGCCTCACCAACTAAACAATATCTTGGGAACAAACAAAAGAAATTATTCCTACACACAGAGCGATGGCGGGACCATGCACAGATAATGATGAACATTATTCAAAAAGTATTTTGAATTAACGAAAATTTCAAAATGTATGAATCTTATACTGCATATTATATTTTATATTTATTACCAGTACAAGTACATTGCTT
The DNA here is from genome assembly GCA_020976665.1 of Heortia vitessoides. NCBI lineage: Eukaryota > Metazoa > Arthropoda > Insecta > Lepidoptera > Crambidae > Heortia > Heortia vitessoides. Next base: position 7,096,494 of record JACJUM010003174.1, read on the forward strand.
GCCGTAAGGTATTGGTAGAGTAGAATAGTACCTCCCCCTGTACCACCTGTACACCTGTACCTGTGTTGTAAGAGTCGCCTCTAAAGCACCAGAACCAACAAATGGCGGTATATCTATCAGAAAAATTGCAGCTTAAATTTTAGCTCTACGATTGCCAACACGCTTGCCCAGCGCGGCAATTATGCTGGTAATTCCCCCTTTCTTGGGGAAGCCTATGAGAGCACACTCTGAGAGTTTTTAATGGTACATTAACAAATGTACCATTAAAAACTCTCAGATTTGTTTATAGTCTGCACCTGGACCTTTTATTCTTCTGCGTCGCTAATTAAGCCCGACGGGCCCGATGGCGCAGATGGTAGTGATCCTGTCTTGTGCACCAGGGGTCGTGGGTTCGATTCCCACCCAGAGCAAATATTTATATGATGATATTTGTGTTTGCTCTGTGTATGGGTGTAAAATATATGTATTTAAGTAGTATATTCGTGATTCCTCTGTTGTCTGGCATTCGTAACACAAGTGCTTTAAGCGACTTACCACGGAGTCAGGTCAATGTATGAGATGTTGTGGGAATTTATTAGGTATTATTATTATTATTAAGAACCTCAAGACAATACAAAACCTGTTCGTATTATATCTCAATCTTTTATTAAGTACAGAATCTGTCAGAACATACATGCGTTTTAATAGAGCACAAAGAAGCTCGCGATAATCAGCTTGAGTGACCTATCCTAATTCTGTAGCAACTAGGATCTATTTCCGTCCAATACAACAATCTAGTACCATGTCAGTTCAGATTAGATTAGGCGTAGGAACTTGAAAAGAAAAATATTTTGTAATTCTTTTATCAAATGGAACTTTGCTTACCAATAATTATTAACACACTATTAGAACACTCAATTCTTGTATTCTCATAAACATACCATAAAAATAAACAATAATTTAACATTAAGATTCAAGCTGTTTTATCAGTAACCTAAACGTACGAAAAGGATGTAGACTATTTTCTAAACTTATGTAATATTTTGTAAACATATGTAACATATGTAATAGGCATACATGAATAAAGAATATTTTGATTGGATTTGATATTAGCTTAGCTTTTTATACATGACGTAGACCACTTCAGTAGTCTTTATTGGTATCTTTTACCTACTTCCGATAAATACGCTGCGCGTTTTGCATTGCCGTGTTCTGGTTTGAAAGGAAAGACGCATTTAAATTACTGGGTAATGTGACATAATATCTTTAAGTAACAAGGTTGGAAATGCGTTAGTAATATTACGTGCGTTTAGAGGCTGCTGTAACTTGTAGATATAGACTAACAAAAAAAGGTACATGAGATCGCACGCGGAGTGCGCGTTTAAAAATATATATTGAGTTTTAATTGTCGATATTAGTTTTCAGTCATTACTTTTATGCAAACAGAAATCATTAATATATAGTTTTTGTATATTTGCATCTAGGTACATCTCCTATTTCAGTAACCACGCACGCAGCTGTGTCGAGGTACCACGAGTTCACTCGAACAATAAAATTTTACCACCAGCGTTATTGAAACGACTAAATCAAACTCCACTAGAGCAGCGAGTGCGACCGCCTCCGTTGTTGTGTGGAATTACGGATATTTACTTTTATTATAAGTTACAACGTACTAGAAGAGCATAAGCTGGATTTTTATAGACAGTATTTTTGTTGGGAGTTCTATATTTCAGATATATAGCACACGTACCGAACATTCCTATAGAAATTTTTTCATAGTTCGTAGTGCCGCATCTCGTGCGAGGAATATGAACTATTTTTGGAATTGGAAAAAAAATAAATTGGAAAGACTTTTTGCGAGTAATTACAATGCTTCATTGTGATATCAAGACCCTTATAGACAAGTCGAATTTTTCCTAGTATTTCTTTTGTGCTGTGTCACCGCCATGTTGTAGCACAACGGTAGTGCAGTCCTATGGAAAGGGAAATGTGCAGGTTCAAGTCCCAACAAATACTTTAGACAATTTGCTTTTTTTCAATGTGCAGGTTCGAGTCCCGCCAAATACTTTAGACAATTTGCTTTTTTTCTAATATATATTAAGTATCTTTAGATAATACAAAATTCAGAAAATATTTTTCAATGCATTCAACAAATAATATAATCAAATTGAAATAAAACATAGCCATGGAATATCAGCGTAATAGAATTTTACCTCCCTCTGTATCAGGTGTCGTTAGAGGCGACTGTAGTATCGGAACCGACAAATGGTGGTAGATCCATCTAAAACAGCGCAACTTAAATACTACAGGATGGGGATTGGCAGCAGCATCCTCGTAGGGAAGTTGCGCTATATATAAGTTGATATATATATATATATATATATATATATATATGGGTATTAGCTTAGATGATTTTATATATATATATATATATATATATATATATATTATAAAATAGTGGGAGGTGTATAATTGTGGTAGAGGGTATTTATGAGTGGCAGATGGCAAACAAATTTTCAGCCCTACTATATTTATTCACCATAAAGAGACGACATTAAAGTTGATGACCGTGAAACTTGGATTGAGTAATATAACGATGAGAATGGATAAATTTGTGGTACACTTTAAACATGGCTGGACTTCATAACATAGGCAAAAATGATAACAAGATTATCTACTACTATTTTGTCATCATCATGAATGCCAACATTACGAATGCCAACATCACGCTCAGCTGGCTGCATCAATAAAACATAGTTATGTCTTAAATATCCATTCGTCATAATTTCTGGCACAGGTCGTCCATTCCTTGACATAGACAGAACCTGGAAAAGAATAGATTCTCCAATTCAGCGTTAGACCAGACATATAATCTACATTCCAATCAATTACTAACTCGAAAACGTACGTATCACATAAATCGGTAAACAAAAAACTCGATCAGCGAAAAAGTTCCGGAGCGGACCGCAGCGGGCACCGAGAGTGGAGCACAACGAAATCGACGCATCCCAGGGTACCTCGCCTATGGGGCGCACTCGATCCGTCTTCCTCGCTGCGTTCTTTTTGCTGTACCATTCTTGACTGTTGAGAGGTGAAACTAAGACACTGGCAATTACATTGGCTTCTAGTTCGCCAAATATATATGTTGTATTATTTCTATTAATTTCTGAAATATATAAATGTTTTTTTTAATCAAAATAAATAATCTGAGACAAATACACAACACCTCACACTGACTTGACTAAGAAATAATTCGCTTAAGGCACTCAGCAGTGAGACTACACATTTTAATACTTGAATATATATCTTCGTAGAATATATATTTAAGTATTAAAATGTATTTGTCGTGGATGGAGATCGAGCTCACGACCCTTGGTGCATAAGATAGGGACACTACCAAATGCGGAACATATATGAACACAAAATTATAAAGTTGTAGAACGGCAAACAATCCACGCGTTTGATGGCGCTTAAAATTGATGATTGTAGATTATTATAATATAGATGATAAAAATTTACCCAAAAAAGTGTATTTTCATTTATATAATGTAGTTTATGTTATCAGATCATTTTGACCTTTCAGAGTACCTAAAGCTTAATGTTTTATATTAGGTTAAATTAGTAATATATTTTTGCCTTGAGGGACCGGAAGAGTAGAATAGTAAAGGGGGAGGCCCCTGTACATGGTGTCGTAAGGGGCGACTAAGGTACCAGAACCGACAGATGGTATATCCATGCTAAAAAGTCAGCTCAAATGTACAAGGCGAGGATAGGCAGCAATTCCCCGTCGCGATAGCTGCGCTCTGCGATTGCCAACACGCTTGCTTGCCCAGCGCGGCAATTATGGGCAACATATTCCCTTTCTTGGGGAGGCCTATGTCCAGCCGTGGACTTTTAATGGCTGGTATGATGATAATGATAATATATTTTAAATAATCAAATCTTCACTCACTCAATACAAACACTCACTCGAAATACAGACGCGTCGGCAGTAATTGTTGTATTAAAAATTGTAGCCAAAATTTACTTACCCAGTTTTCTACCCCCAAACCACAGTTGAGTGACTTGCGACGTGGCGACCTGCGACGCGACGCGCGGACGACGTCGCACCAGCCGTCGCACCTGAATAAATTAGGGCCACCAGCCTAATTAATGGCCGACAAACACGACTGACTACTTTATCGTGATTTACTGCCTTGGGAACATGCGGTTTAAGTATACGAATTCGCTAATGGCATATTAAATGGATACACAATGTTTATATTACTGTATTTTTGGCAACTCAAGTTGTTGAGTCTCAGTTTCTGAGTCGAGTTGATGTGGTGAGATTAAAGGACTCATAGTTAAATTCCTTATGTACCTAATAAAATTAATTTTCATTAGGTTATACTGTGACTGGATTTCTAATACATTGGTAGGTGAGGATCCAATGTAACCCTTAAGCGGTATAAAATAACTTTAGTTCACGAAACCAACAAATGGTTTTTTTATTACAAAATAAATCCATTGTTGGTTTATATCAATCAATTTAGATAGAGCTTCAAAACTTAAATTACAGCTTCACGCATTCTGTCCGCGAAGTCTTGGTCTCATATTTCATCCCTAAGGAAACCGTTATTCCGGATAGGTTTTTGTAGATAAGTAAATTATGTGTATGAGTTGAAGACATACATGATACATGTCGTGAGGTACTGCACTGCACCAGATGTCGGAAGAGGCGACTAAGGTACCAGAACCGACAGATAGCGGTATTTCCATCCGAAACAGTGCGGCTTAAATGCACAGGCCGGGATGGGCAGCAGCATCCCCGTCGCGATAGCTGTGCTATGGGATTGCAAACACGCTTGCCCAGCGCGGCAATTATGGGCAAAAAAGTTTGGCAAACTTTTTTCGAGTAGCTTATGTCCATCAGTGGACTTTCAATGGCTGGTATGACTGTACATTAAAGTGAATTTTTTATAAGTACAATACTAGCTTTAACCCGCGAATTGTACGGCAAACAACATATTAACCTACCCAAATCTGTTAAATCTTTACAATCAATTTCGAACTCAATATATCGCAATTATAGATCAATATCGGTTGCAGAGTTGCGACGGGTGGGTTGATCTGATGCCGTGTGTACACTCATTTTACTAGCTAAAAGAAAGGGTGTGTCTTTTTCTCTACCATTGACAATGCATGTACAAAATTTCGTAATAACCGGTTGAATAGTAGGCATCAAAGCGCAAGTCTCTGAAATAGCCATTAAAAAAAATATAGAATATAAAATACAGTACTTTATATATTTCTCCTATAGTTCTTACATCTTTAAAAAGGCAATAGATAATACTCTTTCTTTTCGCTGTTATTCCATGGATCTATTCCTGAATAAAATAAAATAAACTGTGTCGTGGATTGTGTACGTAATCTACACAAAAAAATCTAATTACTGAAAACTTTTCTTTCGTATTTTCCTTAAGGCATACATACAGTTGACAAACAGTAATGAAGAGAAAATAATGAGAGTGCAGTTCAAAATAATTATTCAATTTTTTCATATTTCACTTCTCTTGAAGAAAACAACACTTTTCTTTCTCTCAACAGTTGGCGTAAGTTAGCGACGACAATCTAAACTCGCAACGTAACGTAACAACAGATATAATACATGGACGAAGTCAGAGCGGGCCGCTAGTTGCTAATCATTTCTTTAAGAAACCAGTGATTGATACTTTAGACATGAAAAAGAATCATCGTCGAAAGTCCCCACATGATGGAAATAGGCCTCCCCAAAAAAGGAGTATTTGCCGCTTTGGGCGGTGTTGGCAATCTCAGAGCGCCCATCTCTATGCAATTCATCTACGCTGTTTCGCATGGATATCTATCGGTTACGGTACCTCGAATACTTGTAAAAAGGTATATTCCAACTTTAAGTATAGACTCGTTCCTATATATAGTTACTTATACAAAACTATATAAATAGATTTTGTAATCATTATGTCTATTGTGTCCCCACCAAAAAAGAAATTTCACAATGAATGTGTTTAACAATAAATAAAATAGTTCTATATATTCTATTAGGAAATCATTTATATCACATATACGATAAAACGGTTTAATACAAAAGGGTTCATTTTGCGTATCCTTTCCCTTCTTGTTTATTAAGATAATAACAAAGAAAATATCATATCCTAATATTATCATGTGGGGTGACAAAACTTTAGTATACCGTCGGACCGGCCTCGGGGACTCGCTAAATCGCATTGGTTTCTCTGCCCCTTTATTTTGCCTTTTTCTCTCCATCCCTATGGATTCGCTTGAATAACGTGTTTAGGATTTACAATCAGATGCTTAACAATGTTTTTCGATCTTCTGGCCGTTTTTATATTTAGCCAAAAAAATTAAATTACTTCTCATTATGATAGGAAATTACAAATATATTTTTTTATTTATTTCGCCAACGCTTTCTTCATCATCTTCAGCATCATCATCATGGCAGCATTAAGAAACGTCCACAGCTTTACGACAGGAATTCTGCTGCTCACCCTCGCCCTGTTGCAAATAAACTACTCTATTTCGGGTGAATTTACCCCCACCTGTCGGTCTGGTTAGTCGCCTCTGACGACACCTGGTATATGGGGAGGTACTATTAGAATAGTAATCTGTCTGTTACTTTACGGTAAAAACCAACGCATTCATTTTAAAAATAAAGAGTAAATATAACCTATATAAATATATGATGCGGCGCCACGTTTCAAGTTGTGCAACTAATAAGTTTATTATTTTCAGTAAACCATATTTTACTGAAAATATAAAATATTCATAACATTTACAATAATATAAAAAATTAACACTTTGCGCCTAAAGGAATCAATATCACATTGATTTTGTAAGGTAATATGTTTTCCCGACATATGCTTTCTGGCAATCGAACGAACTTGCCGCGTCTTGAGTACTGCTTTCCATCAAGGTATTCAGATAAAACATTACTATTTTATTGTTGGCATGCTATTCGTAATACTTTTGTATGAACTTACTAAGTATAATAATAGTTTGATAAATATAGTATAATAGTTTGATAGCTCAGTTTTGATCGATTTTGACAAAGTTTTAAAGCAAATATTTATATTCAATATCCAGCCGTAGTATGTCTAAGAAAATTAATGTTGTCCATAATTGCCACGCTGGGTAGGCGTAGTGGCAATTACAGACTTCATCGACGGGGATAGAGCTGCTCATCTCTGCTCTATTGTATTACTACTACTAAGTCTGTTTCGAATGGATATCAACATCTTTCGGTTTTGGTACCTCAGACGCCTGTTATCTCACCCAGTATAAAGGGAACTGCGATTCTATCCAAGCACTTGCAATTTAATTGATTTATTTAATATTAATACGAACCTAGGCTTGTTTTAATATTACATAATATTAATAATAATCTAGGTATTCTATTGTTTTTTTTATTAGTCTAAGTTGACAAATGTAGCATACTGTCCGCGTAGTCAGACACCAACGCAACCTTTAGAAGCTCGTGTTATCGCTAGGATATTACTAGCGCATTGCCAACCTTGTGACTTGCAGATACAATGTCATATTACCCAGTAATGTCTCTGCCACTCTCACCCTTCAAACTGGAACACAAAAACGCGAACATTACCGTTTGCGGTAGAAATAGTAGTAGGTGAGAATAAGGTACCAAAGCAGACGACCTTTGTATGAGGTCAACCTTAGTCTGCAGAACTTTTAAATAATACAAAGAAAAGTAAACTTAAAGTGAGGTGTTTAATATGTAATGTACGCGGTGTTTGTAAGCAAGCACATTTAGTACTGTGAATTCACAGCTAGAGTTTGGAGTAAAAATAAAATTTCGTTCCGTGGTGAATAAATAAGTGGCCGCAACGCGTCCACATACTCATAATGTGCAAACGCCAAGCTCTCCACGTTTGGCTGACAGTGTTTCAGGAAAGGCTTCAAGGTACGCCCTTGTTTATAGCGATACACGGCATTAAATAGTAGAACAACTGAATTTGTTTAATTAGTTCCTCCAATCAATAGTAGGTACAGTAAGACTATGAACATGTTATTAGATTTTGAATTGTACGCTCATATAAAGGTGTTCAGATGTTAAGTCCGCCTGGAAAGTTTAATATAACATTGAACTATGAAATGAAAAAAATGATTATTTCCACTAAAGTAATAGACATAGTACTGTATTACTAAATATTAAGAAACATTACATTATTTAAGTGGACTGGAGCCTAAACTAGGTGAAACTTGTATTTCAAGACTAGAGGTCTCCCGACCGAGGATACATAAACAAAAATACGAAGAAAAATAAAAATATAATTTTACAACTTTAAAATACAACTTTCTGCAAGATCTAGTCGTCTATTTGCTTTAACGGGAGTAGCGCTGTGGATTACGGTGTTCAGGTTTTTCTATATGTATATATATATACCTATATTCACGTGACCTATCTACAAAACTAAAAGTGAATCGTATATGTGAATTGTAGAATCAAATAAATTAGTTATTTTTTCTTGTTTGTAAATGTCAGGACTAAGTTCAGACGAGATTGGAAGTGTATAAAAAGGAGATATAATTTTGCTATGTGCCTCGGGTAAAGAAGGACCGAGTTGCTTATTAGATATATTTTTTAGTGTTTCGAGAATTTTCTAGATTTTATTCCGGCACGCTCTCACTGGGCCGCGCATCGCAGGCAGCGAGGCAAAGCGAGGCGCGAGCTTGCTTTATCTGCGCTGGCTCCGCGCGAAACAATATATTTATTGGACAGTAGCGGCCGATCCGGTGGATGATCTATTCGCTGTACTCTTACCGTGCCCTCACAGAGAACAGAGGGACACAGAGGCGTGAGGACTTTTGTACATACTAGTGATGGCCCGAGCGTCGTAATTCCACCAAAATTAATAAGATTTTGTAAAAATGTTCTCATCATTTGCTTGATTTAATAAACAATTCATGTTTACTCCATTTAAGTATGTCGATATGTCATTTAAACTGTCGTGTAGTAAAATTTAAAACGGAGTAAATATATTTTGCTGCACGTATACATATGTATATATAAATATATATATTAACTAAACATAGCAACATCCATTACGTATATCTTTGTAGATTTTTTTTATAAAGTTGTGTTACAAACACAAGTGCAATACAACTTTAATATATTTGTATTAATATATTAAAGTTATATTGCACTATATATAAATAAATGCTATATGCTATATGCCTATAAATAAAACAATTTGAAATACCTTATCACGGGGACAGATCAAGTCTATTATACTATTATTGAAATATATTAAATTGTCCGCTTGTGTAACATTTAAATTCAATTCTAAAAATAATTCATAAGTAGTAATTCAAAAATATAGTGAAAATTTAGGTATGCTACCTGAAAACTAAATAAGCCAGAATTGATAAAAAATTGATGCATATTTGAACGAAATGCACGAGCAGGGTAGGTGCAATGAGTAGTTCTGAATATTGCAGCGGGTGTTAGTCTACGTGGCTCGGCGGAGCGGAGGCCGTCCTTCATTCCAGGGAGGTCACAGTTTGCACTGTCCGCCGCCGCGCGCCGCCACTGTCGCGCTCCTGTTTTACGACGAGCGCCGGTTTTGTTTCCAAGATTAAGCGAAACTAAACTGCTGGCATACACTACTCACTGACCTCACACTTATTTATTGCTCCAACGATACCACCCGCTTATTTTCCTGAATGGGAAAAACAAGTGGAACCTTGTTACGTACGAATAAACCGCCGGGACGTCTCAATCACGGCTCTATTTGCTCGGGTCTCGGGAGAGTCGAACGAGATGGATCGCGGTGTCAACACGAATTTGCATCCCTTGTTTGTCTCAGCGGTGCCACGGCGGAAAAAAACACCGCAATCTCATTGAGTTCGGTGCAGCTAGTGGCTGGCATCAGTTATTCGCCGCTGCGGCCGGCTAACACGATTATCTGTCGTTTCGGACGAGACGCTCTTTTTTCCATCCCCTTGTTTTCCAACTCCACGTCTGCTCCGTGTTTTTCTGAATAGGAAATGGGATATGTCAGACGAAAAATTGACAAAAATATGGCCGACTCCGATGGAAAATAGTGGCTTTTGTGATAGGATCTGTCGGATCGCAGGCTTACTGAAATTTTATTTGCAAGATCGTTTTCTTATTTTTCTGTTTTTGCTTTGTAATGTTTTTGTTTTTCATGCTAACTTAACTCAATTTTGAGTTATTGTTTCGGTTAGAAGATAACAAGTGAATATATACGTGGTAAGTGTGTCTGGTATTTTTGCAGTTCATGGTGCCGTCGCTTATTAAATTTCCTCTGTTGTTCAAGGTAGCCTAAAGACATAAGGTTATATGAAGAGCGCACTGATGCCGCGCGACGGTTCGTCACGCTCGGCTCTGCATGAACGTGGGTGGTACTAGGGTCACGACCTTCTCATACATATCTATATTCGCAAACACTTGCACATTACCTGTACAAGATTAAAAAGTCCAGCTTAAGCAATCGTTAGGTAAAAGAAAATGTAAATTATTCAATATACCTTATTAAATTGAACATGCAGGTGCTATAACATATAGAGAAAACTCAAGAATATCTAACCTCAATTTTACATAAAACATTTGGAAAGTAAGAAATTTATTACGAAAATATCACCTGCTTTCGGTGTTTGTGTATCAGCGGTTATTACCCCAAGCTAATTTCTCCGGCCTCTTCCTCTTCTATCTCATTAGCACATGCAGTAGCAAAGTAAAAACTTAGGCAAGCAAAAACCAGCCACGAGATGACAGATGCGATACCAAATATTTCGGCAATGCACCATTTCTGTGAAACAAGATGCCCAAGACTGATTTATGATCCGTTTTGAGGTATTACAAATTGTTTCCAAAACGTGTTGTCCTAATTTATTACTCACGACTATTTAACGACGTGGGTGAGAAATCATCCGGTTGCGTTTGATGGCTCTCAGCATAACAAAGGCAAATAATACAAGTTTCTTGGCGTTACCAACACGATGCTCAGCCATAAATTGCACGGACATCAGAGTGTGATTGCACCATGAATTACCTACGGGGAGCCACACGCAACGGGTCGTAAAGATCTTTCTAATGTCTTCATACGACGCTCACCGCTTCACCACGAAACTAGCGCCACCAAACTAATAATTTCCTCCCAATGGAGTGCGATCGTGGCGAGTAGCTCACACGGTCTACTCCAACCACTGATTACGACTTGATTACACCCAACAAAAACTTTCATAACCCGGAACTTCTATTGCCATTAGAGGCTAAAAAACAATTATTGACTCCTCATGATAGCAATTAACACCCATCTGTTATTACATCCTAATCTTTACTTTTGGTAGACTTGCCGTCATATGTTGTGATTATGTGAATGTAGTGTTTGAAAGGTCAGAAGGGAGGGCTGGCTTGGTGATGGAAATTGTAGCTTTGGGCGTCGTAATATGAACTATGTGATGGATTTACGCTTACGGTTGCTCTAGAAAACGTATGCGGTAGACGTGTGAAACTGACGCCTCCTGCGCACGGCGCGCGCGTAGACCACCCGCGCTCGACCACCGACCAGAGGGCGTGTGCGCAGTACACATGGAACGGACACTTCTATTGCGGTAATTTTTTTGCACATTATAATGTTGTATAAATGGTTTAACTTGTGAGCCTCGTAGATGAAACTTGTCACGACTGAACGTAGTAGTTTTTTTTTGGTATGATAAATTATTTTGAATATTCTTAGAAGCATCTCGTGATCTCATCGCGCGCGCATCTTGGACGTTAAAAGCCTCGGGTTTAATTGAAAAAGAATAAATAATTTTCTGAAATTTGGCTCTTACCCGATTTATTATTTATGTCTACCGCAATTGATGTTCTGTGAGCTCCATATTAAAACACGTATGGCCTAAACTTAAAGCATAGATAATAATCAGTCTGATAATTTAAATGCGTCAACGGGTTTGACCCGAAGCGGGCATGCCATTCTCCAGGCGAGATTTCAGTGTGGTCCCGCGTGGTGGCGCTGTCGGCGCAAGCGCCGGCACGCGCGCTATGCGCCTGCGCGAGCGCACCGCGAGCCACCTAACTGCTTAATAAATGACCAACGCGCGGTATTAGGCGGATCGCATATATCATTTATGTAAATTGTGACGAAGACATATCTAGCTCGGTCGACCGCCGCGTCCGCTCCGTGCAACGGGCATTCCGTCTCAGTTTATTATACTTTTGTAGTGAAATAAATCCACAAATGAATAGTTACCGCTCATTAGGCGTCTGGTTTGGTTGTCTCGGTGAACAGGCTGGGTATTACTAATTTTAAGTGAAGGTAGTTTTCTGGGTTAAATATATTCTAATAAGTAAATAATTAACATCACATATTGTATGTAACTTCATGTACCATTCATAAGTCAGAGGTAGGTGTTACTTAGTGTTGGTAATTTTATTTTTTGGTAAAACCCAAGTAGGTAGGTACTTATACAATATCTATTATTCAGTCTTCTTACGTCAGTCATAAGATTAAGAGGTTCGTGTATTAGTTAATATTAAATACTATTAATAACTTGGGTGCACTTCGGCGAATATCGATCACATTCGCAGGGAAGTACTCAAAGGTGTATTGTATCCAACCGGTTCTATTGTTCGACCACTATGCAGTTGTGTTGTGACAACTGTTTGCGATTCAATTCAATACAAACAAGATTGATTGGAGCATTCTTCACGTTTCGTCTAAATACTCTTTAAATGACTTCGTATCATTTAATAGCACCTTTATGGTGTTCTTTAAAATACAGGCTGGTACGAAGTATTTAGAAACAAAATTTGAACAGTGCCAGACTTTGTTTTTTTCCGTGAGATAAAAACACCTCGAAAGTTATGACGTATACATTTTACGAAGCTGTAATTCATTGAAAATGATGTTATTTATTTTAATTGGTAATCAACAATACTCAGCAATACGTTACATTTAAGTAATAACTTAAATGTAAGGTTTACCATATTACTTAGTATCTTAAATTACCAATGTAATAATGAATATAAGATGGGTAGAGTCATTATCACCTTCCTAAAGTACAACATCGTATTTTTTTTATTTTATTAACGATTATCATGACTCGTATGTTTTCTACTTAAATATTATTCACGCACATCCTGTATCTACATACCAGTACATTGTACCTGCAACCGCGACATCTGCCCGCGTCATTCACTCGCTTCTCATTCATCACGTCGCAATCACAACTCACTCGCGCACTATTGACAAGTAAGAACCCCCTCCCGGGCTCATTGTGCCTATGAAATATGGGGGGCGTCTAGAATACGACAACAAACCCAAAATCGTGTGTGGCCCCAATGACTTGTGAAAAATTACATTCCTCAACATCAAGTAGCCTTGACGTATCTTTGCAACCGTTCAGAAATGTTTGGAATTCCCTTTCAGATGATTGGCAATTTTTTGTGGGCCAAGGTTGGTAAGTAGTTATGTTATGTTTGACAGGCTAAAATTGGTAATTAAATAAATAAGTAAATTCACATAACATCTCACAGATTAACCTCACTCCCTTTGGGATACAAAATCGGATCTACTATCTGCGCCATCGAGTTCGGCAATTAGTCTACTGTATGTTATTGTGGCACGAATTAAATGAGATGGTTATAATATCATCATCAATCTTTCAGTTATTTATGAAGGAGCTGACGTGTCCTTTAGTGCCTTAAGGCACTTTCGTGAAATAATACTCGTGGAAGCACCAGATTGACCAGGTCCATCTTATTGATGAACTGAAAGTCACCAAGATAAGAAACGGTACTATTAAAGAAGAATTTGATGTACAAGATGATATTATTAATAAGTTTGAATGAGAAATGATAAGAACATCATTACAGCTATTGGATGTCACTGTTGGATTTAGGCCTCTTTAAGAAAGGGGGAATTATGGCTATAAATGTCGCGCTGGGCTAGCGGGTTGGCAATCGCAGATCGCTTAGATACACTGTCTTAACAGATGGCGCTACAGTCGGTATCTCGGTATTCTTTTATATACTAGAACTAGGCGGCTGGATCGCTTAAAATGTTTTTTTGTAAATGCATTCAAGTTAACGTCTGGTGGGTTTGCTAATAAAAAATAAAAATAATTAGCACAAACTACTTTCTGGTGATTAAGGCCTAATCTTATCATAGCATTAAAGAATCCACCTATTAAAACTTAATAAATTTGTCAAGTCGTGGAAAAGCAATAGAGAAGTCTTTCTTTTTTTTGACTTAACTATTGCTGGTTTACTCAAAAGACAATGAAAGAGGAGCCTATTCCCGAATGTAAGTCGTCGGTGACCGGACTATCACTTGAGGGCGCCACTGAAGCCAAACTTCAGCTCGAGAGACCGTTATTGTGGACAGTTTATCTATTTATAAATATTACCAATTATAACATAATTCACACTTAATTACATCGAGCCAGAGTATTGAACTAAATGCACAATCAATTATAGGTAACTATCACAAGCTCATGAGACGACATATTTTAGTTGTACATGTATCTGGTAAATAAGGAAATATATTTTTTTTTAATCTGTACTAAGATCTAAGAAAAAAGGATTGTCGGCAATTTCCAAGAATATACTAATACACTTTATGTATATACTTTAGTATATACTTAAGTTTATTACCTAAGTGACATGCAATGCACATCCACCACCACCGTTGTGACAAGGACTCACTGCATACATTGTTTAGGCTACTCAGTCTTGCTAAATGTAAATTAAGCCTAATGCGGCTCTACGGAATAGGCATACTAAGGCTGCGAGGCAGTTTTCGAGGAATTTTAAAAGATATTTTTAAAGTAAATCTGAGCAAAAAACGTGGTTCCTTAATATTTTATATAGAAACAGATTTTATACAGGTCAGAGACGTCTCTTCGTTTGACCAGTAGAGGTAATTCTAAAAACTCCAGAGTTTTGGTGTAAGATTAGGATCTATTAAGATCGCCGAGTGAATATGCCAAGAGCGTCATAAACCTTCTTTGCACTCGATTCGCAGTATATGAGTAGCAAAACGAGGTCGCCATACAATAAGTACTACCGTGCTCTCTAGTATTGACCAAACTCAACAATTATAAAGTAAAAGTTTTGTGGCACATCTTTTGAAGAGTTTTCCATTCCTTATAATAAAGCCTAGCATTTTAGTTGCTTTTTGTTTTATATGATCTATATATCAGTTAATTCGTTGTTTACAAAGGAAGACCAGAGTAGAATAGTACCATCCCCTGTACCATGTATCGTAAGAGGCGACTAAGGTACCAGAACCGACAGATGACGTTATATCCATTCTAAATAGTGCAGCTCAAATGCACACGGCGGGGATGGGTAGCAGCATCCCCGTCGCAAAAGCTGCCAATACGCTAGCCCAGCGTGGCAAATATGGACAATATTCCTCTTTTCTTGGAGAGACCTATGTCCGGCAGTGAACTTTCAATAGCAGGTATGATGAAAGGAGGAGGACTGAGTGAACCTGGCCGCACTAGTGCGTTGCTAGTGACAGGGCAACTAAGAGAGGATTTTTTAGATGTTATGCCAGCAGGCGGGAGAAGACAGATATAATTAATATTTGTATAAATAGTCTGTTTAAAAGGACCAAAACATCCGTAGCCACTGCGATGTCATAGAATACAACTACAAAAAATAAAGTTACGCGGACTCCCCAAATGTCCTCGCCATGTTTGGACACTAGCTCACACGCCTCCTACGATTGGCGATGTTACACATTTTTTAATGCACATCTTTTTGCAACTCAGTGTGTCAACTGGCACATTAACCAAAATATTGCCACTCTGGTGGTCCAGTTTTTGTAACACATCCTGTTAATTGGTGACAATGGTGAACACCAACCGTGCGGGCGGAGAGAGATGTTTCCTACGACAGATGTGTATATAAAATAATCATTTGGTGAAGCTGTAATAATCATTTTTTGCTCGAGCAAAAACTGTACAATGATTGTGCCCACTCCACAGTGATTTACGATAAATATTATTCTATCAATACAAACGTTACTGTTCGTGCAACGGCTCATCTTTGAATTGATCTGGACAGATAAGAAATTGAAGAAACTTAAACATTCAAAATTATAGCTTTTACTTGTTTTAATGCATATGAAAGTGCATGTTATATTTTAAAACACATTCTATCTTTTTGTTCCAGAAAACCTGAGTACTAGCAAGATCGCTATAGACGACTCTAGCTGGCTGATGGAGTAGTTGTTGTAAGGAGAGTTATGCTGTCACGCGGGAATGAACTCTGTCACTCTATTTCCGCCTAATAGCTTATCATCTAAAAATGTCTCTATCAGTCGCCCTGACACCCGAATTGAAAAGTTTTAACACAGTAGCAAGTGGTCATTAAAAGCAGATTATAATGTCATTCAAAAAAAAAAGGAAAGGCACGCATGAAATATATATACATTCTAAAATATATGTACTAATTATTTATTTAATTAGATTCTTTGTCATTAGTCAATTTTACCATCTTTATAGTATGGATATTAAGCATAACTAACGAATATAAAGAATGATCTCTTTCCTAAGGTTAACTTTTTTAATATTATTATCTCAGATCCCTTATGATTTTTTATCATCAACATAACATCAACCACTAGAAGTCCATTGCTGGACACAGGCCAAGAAAGGGGAATTTGCCCATAATTGCCGCGCTGGGCAAGAGCGTAGCTTCGCGACGGGGATGCTGCTGCCTATCCCTACCTTGTACATATGAGCTACACAGTTACAGGTGAGTCTGACGGTTTTGGCTCCTTAATCGCCTCATACGACACCTGATAGGGGGAGATACTACCAAAGGGCATGACATTATTTTAAACGTATTGGAATTAAATTTATTTATAATATAAAAATGCTATGGCATTGTTTGAATAGTAAGCAATAGTATAGTAGTATATCCTAGTCTTTAAAAACATTACACAAACCAGCAGGCGAAAGGCTAGTTGATTATTAATACATTTTATATAATTAACATACAATGGAAACGACGATACATACCCGACACGGAACCGAAGACAAATACCCAACCATGAACATACAGTCTCACAGTGGAGGCTGACAGCATAACATGTGTTTTCTAATTTTAACGGGAATAAGAATATAACTTCTAATATTTCATTATGAATATCACTTAACTGCTATACTATTGGACTAATCGGTAAATAATGCGGATGACCGCTCTTATTAAATTGCCATTTTTTATATATATATATATAAATAATAATAAATAAATTCACAGCACATCTCATACGTTGATCTGACTCCGAGATAAGTAGCTTAAAGCGCTTTTATTACGGATATCAGACAGCAGAGACGTGCCACTTACATTCTTGTAAAGGTAATGGACCATCCATAAAACTTTTTCACCGCTTCTATTTTAGTTAAGGATCATTTTATCACAGGCAGGCTCTCGGCAGGTTCAAAGACGCGGATACTTCAACGCAGACACCCGTAGTACTATTGGGGTAGCTACCGTCGCCCCACCCAAATCTGGCGTCAAACATTTGATACATCCACTCAGACAAAGTAGATTTTGTCAGGAACAAACGCTTCTGTTAATTCTATTTTCGTACGAGATGAAATACACTTGAGTGGATTTAAAATCTAATATTTTTCTGTGCCTCGTATAACACTAGGAATCGTTATATACATCAAACTTATTGATGATAATAAATAAATTGATGGTTATAATATAGGTAGATTATTTCTATAAGTATCAATATTCACAAACCCTAATGAATACATACACTCACACACAATACACACCCATACTTTCAATACTTTTTGATCCGTACGCACCAATTTACATAAAGGACTGATTCCATTTCCTATCTTCCTCTCACGAACGTAATGTCCGTTCTTCTAATACTCTTTCGCTCTTAACTCCTTCTCATCACTCTAGTTTTTTGACAAACTCTTTTACAGTGCCAGCTATACGACTCTGGAACGAGCTTCCGTTGAATATTAAGCAATCCCCAAACAAATTTATCATGAAACGCTGTCTCCGTACTTTATTTACTGATGCTGCTTCTCTAACTTTATAACCCTATTTTTTCAGTTTTGTGTAATGGTTGACTGGGAGATAATCTGGCATTAAGTCCGCCATTTGTACATTTTGTAACATTTTGTGCAATAAAGTTAAATAAATAAAAATAAATAAATATACACACTCACACACAATAACACAAACACACTCACCAAAGCATAAAGATTCCCAATTTCTTAATTTTATATAAACTAATACATACACTAATATAAAGTATATACTGTTGCACCGGTGGGGAGGCCTGGTGATTTGATAATTACAAGCTTAGTAAGCTAAGCTTAGTTTCATACTCCAGTCTCCACCGCACTTGCAGATTGATTTAAATACTTCAATATATGTCAAGTTACTGTAAATTAGTTCTTAAATATGAAGGAGAAAAAATAAATATTATTATTATATACATATGAAGTATTCCATCTTTCAATTCATTCAGCATGTGTATAGTTCGAAACCTACGGATGGACAATGACTACTATCCAGGGGTGATGCCCGCGGGATGTGATGTAACGTGAATTCCACACAGACGAAGTCGCGGGAATCTAATTATATAATTAAAGTCATAATATTAGCAAATTTTTATAAAAAGATATAAATTATACAGGCACAATTAAAAATAATTTTCGTCTTCGTTTGTTCTAGCTAACCTCTTAAACGACTCAATTGTCTTAAACAGTTTTTCACTGACAATTCTGATGGCAAAAAAAAAAATGTTGTGAGCCTAATTTCGCTACAGCATTTAATAGTGTGAAATTAATTAAATAAGTTATTACAAATCCTGAGATCAATAGGTAATTAGAGAATACTCATAGTATAACATTTAATTCCATCCAAAAAACCCAAAAGCCTTACCATATGAAAGTGTTTTAAAAAGCGTGTCCTCATCATTACAGCCAAGGGTAAGTTGAAAGTCCACTGCTGGACATTGGCCTTCCCAAAAAAATGAGAATTTCGCCGATAATTGCCGCGCTGGGCAAGCGTGTTGACAATCGCAGAACGCAGCTTTCCGTCGCGAAAGCTGCGCTCTGCGATTGTCAACGGGATCTGTAAATAAAACAACTGCCCATCCCCACCCTATGCATTTGAACTACACTGTCTCGGATGGATATACTCGGTTTGATTTTATCTGTCGGTATCTGTCAGTCTGGTACCTTATTCGCCTCTTACGTCACCTAGTACAGGGGGAGGTACTATTCTACCTGTACCTTACGGTACCTTACGGCACAAAAAGTGAGTATATTCATAAAATTGTCTATGAAGAGCTATAATTATAATAATTATTATATATACCTACCCTAATTGTTTAACTTCTAAAATGTAAGTTACTATTATCTATTTTGATCGAACCGCTCTGCAGCGTTTTACTTTACTATAAAGATTTGGATAACCTTTTAGTTAGTTTTGTTAGCTAACAATAATATCAATATATTTTTTGCTGGAATATAGTTCTGTTAGTTCTTAAACAGACATAATGTGACATATCCTATGAACTAACACTTTCAGTGGAACAACGTCTACACTGTTTTTTTCAAATACATGAAGTAATACAACGTAGGTACAGTGACGTATACCAAAAGTTTATTTATTATGAAAAGAAATAAAGAAAATTGTTTGTCTTTAAAACAACTGATACTATACAGAACCACTTGTAGGTAAAGACATTAACGTACATTAAAGCCCTTTTTTGTGTTAAATATAGAACGTATGTAATCGTATAATATTTATGTATTTAGTAATAGTTTATATTACTCCGCTAAAAGTGTTTAGTGAAATGTAATTCGTTTATAAACAAGTATATATTTATTATTTCTAATTACCTAAAATAACACAATAAACTACTTAATCAAAAAAGGAGTCTTCAAGCCGTTCTGTTTTTAAATATATAATCTATCTTTACATCAGAATCAATATCTTTTTACAGCTTTCAATATCAAAGAAGCAAAGCGTCGAAGGGTCATCACCACGCAAGTTTCATACTTGGGTAAACTAATATCAGTGAGACATGTTCCAGGCGAGGTAGGTGGGTGATTATGCAGAACACCGCTCGATCGTGTTTGATCGCGATTTAAGCACCTGTAGCCGCCGCTTTGTACCAGCCGCGCTCTCACACGTACCGACAGCAAAACCACTATGTTAGGCCGATTAAAATGACAGCTGTCAAAGTAACGTTTTAAATTATTTAAATGAATTTGTGTTGATTTATTTTAATTTTTATATAATATGCTTATGCAAACTATGATGACAAATGCCATTATAAAATAACCAGGGCAATGCTTGCAAATTGTCATTTGCCATTCTAATCAAGCTACACATATTTAAAGAAGTATAGAAACCTCCCCAGACGGCCCTAGGTTTATCGCTCCGTGTTCTTAGGTGGCAGGAAATTGAGACGAACTACTTTATCTAAAAACTTTTCAAGCAATCCAGCTGCTGGAAATTTGTATTTCGTTACATCACTTTTTTATATACAAATAACAAAATAGCGTCTTAGTTAGAACCACATAGCAACAGTACTTTTTGTGTTTAATTGATCTAGAAGAAACTCTTGTGGAATGCAATTCGAAATAATTCCACTTAACGTTTCGGGATTCTAGCCAGAACTAATGAAATGGATAACGGCACAACACAGCATATTGTTAACTGTGCTGTTAGTCATGTGCTGTTTTATATGAAGGGAAGAAAAACACGTAAGGAATGAATAATATCATTTATATACTAAATAGAACAATTATGACAACACACATAGTTCAAAACAATAACAATTAATTGTGATACAATACGAAAAACGTTAAAGCGCATGCTGAGTTCGAAGAGAAATTAAAGAGCCCAATGGCGAATTCGGTAATGGCTCTATCTTTTGCGCTGCAGGATGTGGGTTAGATCATTTATTTGTTCTGTGTCTGGGTATTATATAAATGTATTAAAGTTTTAATTTTGTATTTCCTGTGTGTTCTGATATTGCAAGTTATTTAAACAACATATCTCACATGTGATTCTGGTAAAATTCGTTGATCAATCTGATAGAAAAACACAAAAAAAAGATCGCTCTTATTGTCCTTAGATTTAAACTCTGTAACAACATATAATTTTGCTAGCATAATTTATAACCTGGTGGAGTATAATAGTACCTCCCACTGTACCAGGTGTTGTAAGTGGTACCAGAACCAAACAATGGCGGTATATCCATCCGAAACAGCAGCTTGAATGCAAAAGGGCGAGGTTGGGCAACATTTCCTTCGCAAAGCTACGCTCTACGATAGCCCAGCCTAGAGCGCGGAAATTATGGGCAATCTTCCTACTTGTTAGTATTAATGAATAAATATATCATTGTGATTAGTTTTGATGCATATCTGGTACTTATTATGCAGCAAAATATTACCTACACGGTTAATAAATGTATCGGATAAAGTTTCCTGTGCTGCCGACCGTACTGCACCGCCAGTTTAGTGCAGCGAGTTTTTTGCAAATTCGGCCGACGTTCGATCGGTCTCGCCTATTACTGCGGACCTTCAGCTGTAACGATATCATTTTATTGCCTGGATAACTTTGTTCTAAAGAGAACCAGTAATATTCCATAAAGTAACAAATTTTACTCTAACTGAATTCTAACTTCGTCCTAAAACTGTGAACCATTATTCTTCTATATTCCTTTTAATTAAAAAAAGAATTTCAATGTGCATTTAAGCAGTATTGCTTAAATATCAACATTATGCCATGGAATGATGCTCAAGAACTTAATTCTAGAATATCAGCCATTGTAAGTCCACTGCTCGACATAGGCCTCTCGAAGAAGTACGAAGTACGTTTTTTGCTCATAATTACTGCGCTGGGCAAGCGTGTTGGCAATCGCATAGCGCAGCTTTCGCAATGAGGACGCTGCTGCCCATCCTTGCCTTTGCATTTGATCTGCGCTGTTTTGGATAGATATACCGCCATCCGTCGGTTCTAGTACCTCAGTCGCCTCTTACAGCACCTGGTACAGAGGGAGGTACTATTCCACTCTGCCGGTACTTCACGGCCAATATGCTGTATACATTATTGCTATTTATTAAAAAAAGGGATTTAAAATTCATTTAAGCAATGTTGCTTTAATATCAACATTGTGCCAAGGAATAATCAAACGTGGTCATAAACTGAATACTAGACTATACTAATTGTCGTTAAAAAAAATTTAGTAGCTTTTATTACGTGATCAGTTGCGGGTAAACTCATAGGCATAATTTAATAGCCTAATGCCCAGGAGGTTGTCTAGCTCTTCTTATAAATGTAAACCTCATAGTATGTAATTATAGAATAAAGGGCTATTTTTCATAATAAAATTTGTTTAGAAAAGTTCAAATATTTCACCAATCGAAAATTTTATTCATTTTTGTTTGATACAGTCTATTGTTTACATACAATCATTTTCTTACAAAAACTCATTGCAAGTATCCTTTAAAAATATTGCAGGCGACGTCTTGCTAGTGCTTGTCTCACTCTTGCATACCGCAGTTTTAATCCGCCATCGAAGCTAATTACCGCCGTGTCCAGGCTGGTGTTGATGAGGCGCTTTTTTGCACGGCCGCAGCATCCAGTTATGGCGCATATACGCACGCCTACCTCCTTAATAACTCTTCATATTTAGCCGATCATAACCTGCCGCTTGTATCGCTCAATTTATTGGAAATATAAGTGATAGAGAATAGTTAGTCTTTAGTACGTGTAGGTACTAAATACGTTACTACCTCCTTCAGATCTCCATGTCATCAAGATTATTAATCATTGTGCCACATGCCACAGAATTTATTTATAATCCTCATTCTTTATTAGTCAAGGTTTAAGACGTTTTTCTTATTTACACTTTCGAAATCATTCTTTGTTTACTTCTTTTGCTGCAGCTTCTGTAAGAAATTGAAATCACATATCTATAAAGTGAATAAAGTATCATTACACAATAGTTAGAATAGTCTCTCGTTTTAAGTTATGTTTTATGGTTTTCAACAAGTACTCTCTATTTGCTTATTAAGTTATTTTTAATTGTTATTTTTCCAAGCATACCTACAGCAGATTTTGCTGGTTGCCCAAATAAATATATATTTGGTCAATTACTTACTAGCATCTCTTAATTTGGAGGACTGGATCATATTCTTTTGTATTTACACGAGAGTCATAAACCGCTTTATTGCGCGTCCATAGTCCACTCTATGGCACGACTAACTGCTTTATTATTTCTTTTTACCATTATTACTCAAGGGTTTAGTGTATTATTAGATTTAAAGAATAAACGAAGTATAAGAAAACATAACTGTCGAAATGTAGCACGTACATGATTCCAGAAAAACAGGGTTGGATATGCTTTTTAATTGTAAAAAAAATAAATGTATCACCTTATTCATTAGATTTTTATTGTTTTCGTTTGTTTGTTTTTTTTTATAAGACCAGGTCCACAAAAGAGCATATAGTCCGCGTGATAGTAAGAGTCACCGCGGTCTATAGATGCTTGCATTGTCGCAAGGATTGTCGCAACGTGTAGCCAACCTTGTGACTTCAAGATATTGTCACATTACCTAGTAATTTTACTGCCTATAAAAACCTTTTACCCAGAACACAGCATTGCGAACACTGTTTTTTGGCGGTTAAAATAGGTGAGGGTGAGGTGCCAATGCAGACGGCCTTTGTATGAGGTCTACCTAATATAAGTTGTGTGTAGGCAGATCATTTATAAGATAGACCCAAGTTTATAAATAAACCCAAAAAAGTTATTAAAAATCATATGATAACGAGATCAAAGTGACAACATTATATTATGCACCCCGATAAAGACCGGGCGGGCCGCTTGTGGGATTTAAAACAAGTTACAATATCATAGAGCTATATTGGTTTATACGTTGTCAATTACAGCAATACCAATTAATTGAATATTTTAATATGAGTTTCACCCAATTTATTCACTTCCCTACGCTAATGGACTCTTGTTGCTTGCATTTTACTTTAGATCTTTGCAAAATCCATAATGGATGTGCCTGAATTGTTTCAGGTCAAAATTTCAGTGAATTACATCTACAAGCTTAACGAATTTTATATTATTTTTTTTAATGGGTAATAATAAAATAAACATTTTTTTTAATATAGGAAAATTATTCTAACTCATGGCCCATTTTCACCGATATTATAAAATATAATTGAGTCTTAACTGATATTATAAATGCAAATGTGAGTTTTATAGCTGGGCTATCAATTAGTAACTAGTCAGCCTTTACATGAATGTTTACACGTATATAAATTCATTTATTTATACATTCATTCATTACAGATACATAAAACAACATAAGAAAAACCACGGGTAAAAGTTAGCTTATGAAAATAAATTCAAGAGGACCGAGTACTTTGCTTGTTTTATATAAATATAAAGCTATAAAGAAATAATCCCTTAGATAATGAAACAAGAACACATAAAAATTATTTAGCAATAGCATAAATGTACGTGTGTGATGTCATCGTCCCAAATCTGTAATAGTAATTTTGAACATAATATTCGGGCACTGACAACCCGTTGTGTAGGCTGCAGCGCCATTCACGCTCTGATTGAATCCGGCAGACGAGCGATAAAACGATCCGACGGTCGTAAACTCTCGCTACCGGCGCCCGCGCACCGGCCATCAAAGCCGACGCCGACAAAGGCGCCGCCGCCCCGTCCCCTCCCGCCGCTCCCGCCCTGTCAACGCGGTCACGGCCCATACTTAATGTTTGCCTCCGGCTGAAATTACAAGCGATGAGTGTTATCGACAATTGAATATTAATTCCCCTGATTTGCATAAAATTCGCATGAATCCGAGATAGAGCAAGCGAGCGAATTATGTACATTGGTACTTTTTGTGGGAGGAGCGCATGCCGAGCCAGGATGCTAATTTATAATATCCTTTACTAACTTTATAGTCCTTGCTTCAAGTACGAAACGCATATTTACACCTATTTTCTTTAAGTTTATTGTAACATCTTAGGTGTGGCTAAAAGGAAAGATAAAAGTAGTTCAATTCCCTTGAGAAGCAAAACAGGCATAAATAAATATTGAAAAATTAAATAAATTTCACACGACATACGTTGATCTGAATTCGGACAAGTAGATTTGAGTACTTGTATTACGGATATTAGACAGCAAATTACAAATATAATGATTATTATCATACCAGCCATTGGAAGCCAGCGACGGGGATGCTGCTGCTCAATTCCGCTCTGTGCATTCGAATTGCAGTGGGAAGTACTATTCTATTCTGCCGGTACCTAACGGTACACAAATATAATACTTAACAGATAGGATCACTAGAATTTGCGCCATCGAGCTCGTCATATAACATCAAATCATATACATATATATATACATGAGGTAGACATCATATAAAAGACGTCTGCATTGGTATTTTACTCTCACCTATTTCTGGGTAATGAGACATAATAACTTTAAGTCACAAGGTTGGCAATGCGCTAATGATATCTTTTTAATATTACGAGTATCTATATATTATTTGTAGACCTGTGTGTGATAAAAAAATATGTTACATTACCCAGTAATTTTACTGCTTCTCTTATCTTTCTAACCGGGACACAGCAATGCGAACGCTTCTATTCTGCGGTAGAAGTAGGTGAGAGTGAAGTACCAATGCAGTCGACCGATTGACATATAAATAATAAGGAAGCGATTCGGGTTTCAAAATCCGCAATCTACAATTAGATCATGTGTAAAACAGCTGTGTAATACTTGATAAATAACTACATAAAAGAAAATGTAACTAATAAATGACATAAGTGCACGAGTAACTATACAGGTTTCACAACCCGCATTCCGCTACTTGGCCACGTCTTCAGTAGATACAGTGCCCGAGACAGACAAACTTATCACGAGGACGTACACATTTAAAACACAGTGTTGTTACTCTAAGGCGCTTCTATAATCCCTCTGGAACGGGCCCAAAAACTGTGGCCGCCTCAAGATGGGGTGGCGTTTAATTGGTCGCATTAGGTCTGATCCCCTTATTAATAGGTTGATTACTGCTGGCTTGTTGCAACGGCCAGCTCTGCATATCGCCGCGCCCGGAACGAGCTCTGCGCTGCGATTTTATAAGAGAGTACAATTATCATAACACTGCCAGAAAACTGTTTTAGTTATACAAATAATCCCTTTTATTTTTAGATCAACACTTAACTCTGCTCTAATCTTTGTAAAAAAATACTAAATAATCACTAATACTTTACTATACTATAGATTTAAATTGTAATAATGTTTTTTTAGAATGACTAAATAAACGAAATTAACGAAATTAAAGTTTTGTGATATATATATGGGGCACCGACTGAGTAGAATAGTGTCGTAAGAGGCGACTGAGATACCCCATCCGACAGATGGCGGTACATCTATCCGAAACAACGTAACTTAACCACAATCGCGAGGCAATTAAGGCCTTTGCCCTCAAGGGGTTTTCGAGGATGATAATCAAACAGTGGATGTATAATCTGATATGATGACGATAATGAAATATGAGATAATGTTAAGCGTTTGTTAAATTGCATGATTGATTCTTATAATTATCTTTAACATCAATTAACACGGAGTTTCATATTATCACTCTCTTGAATAAATATCTTATGTAAAATAGCAAAATATGATTTCAAATCTTACTGAAAGCGGTTTTTTCCTCCCAGATACATTCCACATTGCTCTTTCAGCACTATTGGTCTTCTAGGTTGGTTCTTGATAACAAAGGACCCTACATTATAAGGCGTTAAATCAAAAAGAAATCCTATTAGCACTTGTTGATTAGCTCCTTCTAACAAAATCTTTTCAATATTATAATAATGAAAAAATATTTTAAACTGAACTATCTCCACTTTGGTTAAGAATTTAAATTTATAAATTCATTTAGCTAGTATATTTGAGTTTTGAAAACAGTTTATTATAATCATCATGGTTGCACATTGAAAGTCCACTGCTGGACATAGGCCTAGAAAGGGGGAATTTTACCCATTATTCCCGCGCTGGGCAAGCGTGTTGGCAATCGCAGAACGCAGCTTTCGCAACTGGGATGCTACTGCCCATCTCCACCCTATGCATTTGAGCTTCAATATCTCGTATAGATATACCGCCATCTAACGGTTCTAGTACCTTAGTCGCCTCTTACGACACCTTGTACAATATGAGGTACTATTCTACTCTGTAGCTCACGGCGAAACAGTTATACAAAAAATATCGGTATTTTTACCAGTAAGCACAGTACATTTTTGGTTTCAACGTTACTTCTGGAAATTTTGATCTTTAGAACCAACTCCGTGGACGGCTGGAGACCAAAGTGGAAAACGAAGAATAAAGGCTCCATCACAAAACATTTCAGATAGAGCTGCAGGCTTCAGACTTAGTGATAATACCATTAGCCAAGACACTTTATAATATAATTATATAGCTGAAAGAAAATTACAACTCAAACTTTAAAATCCTATTATTTTTTATTATTTTTTTAATGATAGGTATTTGTCAAAACACTGATACTATACTAAAGTTGGTTACTTTAGAGTTGTATCATGAACACTAAAAAATAATAAATATCTGTATATGTATTTTATTATGAAGTCAGCAAACAAGCATACGGTCCGCCTGATGGTAAACGTGACCGCAACCAAGACACTCGTTTGCCAACTCATAGGGTTGGCGACACGCTAGTGATATCTTGAAGATGATATGTCACATGTATGCAGTAATCTCACTGCCTCTCTCACCCTTGAAACCGGAACAGAGCAATGTGAACATTGTTATTTGGCGGTAGAATTAGGAGAGAGTGAGAAAGATAATATATTGTACTTAGTGAATTTTGATTGATTTTACATTGTTATTTATTTTAAGGTACACAGAACGTCGCATTGATGGCCGATGAAGCTATAAAATTTTAAAATAAAGATCACGCACGTGACGAGGACTCCGCTGACCCAAAAGGCGAGCAGACGATCGACGATTCTACTGTAAGATCGCGCTGGATGGAATCGCTTTTATAAAATTCTTGAAAAGGCTATGGAAGTTTGACGACTAATATGATGATGATAATTATGCCGTTAATATTCAAGAGATCCACAAGGCGCCATTAAACTCTCACTGTATCAATAAGTGTTTAATGGCGTGTCAGTGTCTTTGATTACTTATAATTGACGTTACCTGCGGCTCCCTTCTTTAAAATTTGGAGTAGTTCTAGGACGAGAGATATCTATTCTTAGTGAAATATTGTCCAAAAACAGCTACAGATTCTTAGAAAAAACAGTTTTATACAATACAATTAGAAGCTTTAGGTATAAATATTTTTCACGTCGAGTTAGTGAATTTGTAATTTAAGCATTTCTGGATAATTTACCTTAATTTACCTTATTGTAAGATTTATTAAACAACATTATATTATAGGTCATTTATCTACAAATAGTTAACTTAGATTATAAACCACAAATAAGTATTTTCTTGTTATGGATTTCAAACTTAAACCTTGTAGTAGAACAGCTTTCACTATAAAAGGATTTTCGTGTATTCACCCCCTGAAGGGCTAAAACATGTAAGCAAAATTAGTATAAAAGTTTGCTCTTTTTGATGCTTTTTTGATGCCGTCTAGGGGATAAAATGGGGGTGCAAAGTTAGTATGAAAGTTCTTCTGCTTGACGCGGGTGAAACCGCGGAGCGCTGTTAGTGTTACATGAATGTCTTATTATAGTCTTAATCTTAGACACTTGCGTGCGTGTTTTTTCGGACATTTCTACATTTATGGGTCAGGACAATTATTCAGGTTTTATAACATTTTGGGTAAACTTATACTCAGACCGAGCATTTGTAAATTATGTCCTAAGTGCTTAAAATTAAGATAAATTTAAATCAACTTGACACTAACTGACCCAATAAATGTCTATTAAAAAATGGTAATAGTGTAACTGTAAGTGGTAACATATTTATTAACCAAAAACATTATATACACTATATTTTAATCTAACCTACGGAGAGCTGCTGTTAGAAATTTACTGTTTAAATGATCTCAAATATTACATATGGTACGGATAATGTCGGCAAAAGTGAGGCGACAACGATTATTTTAAATATTACACTACTGTAATTACCAGTAATTACTAGCTGTGTAATATGTATAACAATAATAAGCAAGGGTTTAGCTACTAGAAAACCAAAAATCTACCAGAGAACATTTTCGTAATTTCATGGTTGTGATAGGGATAAAATGTATTGATAGATATTGAACGTAGAGTGAAAGCTGGAAATCGTCTCAATACAGTGCAGGCTTTTATGGGCAGCTAAAACGTGTCAAAAAGGCACCCCTGACTGTTCGTAGAGGCGTGTTGAACAAACATCCAACACTCATATAAGGTAGTGAATATTGAATATAACAGAAGAAGCATGCGATTAGAATAAATGCTGTTGGAACGAGAGTAACCTGTTTGTATTACACTATTCGTAATATGTATGGTGTGAATTTGAGTAATAGAATGTGGCGGGAAAGATGGTGCTGTGTCAACAATAGAGAAAGGACTCTTAAGATAGTACTTGAATGACGATATAAATATATTGAGCGGTAGTGAATTGTAGATTTCATATAGGACGACCTAGAAGAACATACCTTAACCAGGTAGGCAAGGTATTTAAAAAAGGCACAATTATAAGTACAAAGAATAAACGCGCCTGTATTTAAGGATTAATGCAAGTAAAGAAAGCGATTGGGGTATGCTAACATCAAGCAAGTGGAGATTCATAGCATCTGCTTATCCCGATAGGACACGATGTGATGTATGTATGTATGTACATAAAATGTATACGCAATAAAGTATAGTTAATACATTTTTATTTTTCATCGGTTAGAAATATAAGCAAAGATTTCATTTCAAACAAACATCAAAGACCAAAAACAGAAAGCGTAAAAATCGATCATCTCGATGAAACGACCATCAATGCATTCAAACAATATTTTGGCAGCACACCATCGATCGATTGACGCAACAACACATTTTAAGAACATTTAAAAGCTCGCTTCGCATCTTCATCGAACAAGCAGTTCACTGCTTTTGATGTTCGTAACCACGTTGCGTCCGAAAATACCGGCGTATCGTTCGGAAATGCCCGCGATATCGCCGCCGCAATAAATCCGTGATACACCGCCGCTATCGGCCGCTCCTCTCCGCCTGATGGTTTGGATCATTTGCAAAGCAGCTTAGGAAGTATTTCGAGTAGCTAGCATCGCTTATATTGGATAACCTATAAAGGAGGATTAAAAAAAAACAATTTTTAGTGCAATTTTTAATGTAATATAGAGCTGAAGTTTATGTCACTAAAGAGAGAAATTCTGATAGTTTGATTTATTTAAACTCAGTAAATCAATGGTAACTAACCTTAATTTTATACAAAGTAATTGTAAAACAGTGTTTAATATAAACATTTTATTAATATTATTTAAAATTCCATTTATTATTTAATTCAGGTGCTTTATGATAGTGAAAATAATAGCACCCTCTTTAACTGTGACGTGGATCACACCAAGACACGAGTATATAGGAAATACGAGTATATTGAAAATACATCAGTTTATAATAACTAATGCTATATTTTCCAGTACAGCTGCAGAACTGGCCATTCATCATATTCAGTTATCGTACGCGTCGTTTCAGAGCCGCGACGCCGCGACGCAGCGCCGTGGCGCGTGCTGTTTCACTCAGCGAGTAAGTGCGGCCCGCAATTAAGATTGCTCGATGAAGACATACGCTGAAGTGTTTTCTAATTATGTCCGCCATCAATCACGCGCACCCAGAACCGCCAGAACACCACCAATCAAGTAATTGCATCGCGTGCATCGGCTTTTCGGCCCTCGATAATAATAGGCATTTTATTGCCTCTAATGGAGTCTCTAGGGCCGCCGTTTAATGCTCAACGTTTGCTTTTAATTTCGATTAATATATGCAACAGGAAGAGTGCCCTCATGTCAGTTTTGTAATCAATTAGCCCTCGATTGTTTTGTCGGTAATGGGCATTTTATCAAGTGCTATCACCCTGATTGATTTTGAAAGCACGCAACGTCTTGCCCTCACCAGAATGTTTGTAACTATTACTCGGTTCCTAATCCGGCATACCTCGGTGTCAGCTAGTTTCTTTGACACGGCATAACGAAACAGATTTTGTTTTGTGGCGCGGTGTGCCGTCAGGGTGACCCGCGGGAGGTGATGCTAATCGGACAGGTGGCCTGACGCTTCCGCGTCCTATTCCAATTCCAACCTTATAGACCTCTTAATACGAAACAGAATTTAATGTACGAAATAAAGAACAGCTTTGCTCTCCTGCATTTTCGGAGACTTCGTGCCAAACAGAAAGGTCGTGTTGTGATCGATCGGTATTTTAACTTCTTCACTTCTACCTTTCTGGAACACAATGTGCATGAAAATGATAAAATCGAAAATGATTGATTCGATCCGCATATAAAATAAAAACTTTGTTTAATATTCATGTGCTTGTTGAAACCAAAACCAAAAGTAATATAGAAAAAAAACCAATTTAAATCAATTCGCGTAGGACATTTACAACTTATGTAAGTACAATCATAAAATAAATAAATACTGACCTACTTTCCAAATACGAAAAAGCGAACAGCGAATTGTGTAAGCAAATCTCTTCTTGTTCATAAATCATAGTTCATTAGTAAAGCTTGACCTATTACGAAATGCGGCGTTTCTTGGAATCCGCGCGGTCTCAGACCGCCTTTGCGAAACCTATGAGCGGGTTTAATGCTCTTGTTTGCTCAGTCTTGTCTCATCAGATTAGATAGCATTAGTAGCTCCGTGCATGTGAATGTACTCTCAAGTGTGATTTGTACTATAGTCTACATGCTTTGTTTGATTTCGGTTGTTAGCCGGAACTCTAACTGAAGCGTTTGTACTGCAAAATATCTGTTACCCAAAGATACTATATTCAGAAAGGGAGAAATCATTCTGATTTGACTTAATTATCTGGTGTTGCTCTAATATACAAATTGGAATATGCATATCCCTACTAATATTATCAATGCGAAAATAACTCGGTCTGACTGTCTGTTACGCTTTCCCGCTTGAATCTCTCATCCGATTTTGATAGAATTTGGCAGACAATCTTTAAGCCCCGAGGCTATTATTTTATTCGAAATAAGGGTTGAAAGGGGGGATGAAAAGTTGTATAGAAGTATCGCTATTCTTAGAGCTAGAAACTTGAAACTTATTTTTCAGGCCATTGATTCCATATAAATAAACATGACATTTAAAGTTTATAAAAGTTAAAGTAAAGAGGTATGGTACCGAAAAAAAAACTTTTCTACGCGGACGGAGTCGCGGGCACAGCTAATCATTCATATGAATCAAATGTAATCAGAAAGATTAAAATTGTTTAGTATAGGAAGCCACGAATTCCATCTTCGCTTTCGAAACATTGTATTAAACTTCAAAAACGGCGTGCTCGCGTCCTAAACGAGAATCAATTGTTAGGAGATCACCTATCACCGTTCATCGTGTCCGTAAATCATGATCACCAGCGATCGACATGATGCGACGTCAGATTAGGACGCTCCTAGCTTTCTGTTTGTAATTTGTGCTTGCCGCCGAATAGCAGGATGACTTGCGCGGGGGCTCCGATATCGCTCGGTTAGTTAAGCTGGTGGGTAATTCATCAGATTGTTTTTGTACCGTATCCTTTGCCGGCGAGAATGCGCTATCGATGAGTGCTCGGCAACGCTAATCGAATTGACTGCTAACTCGATTGTTGCTAATGGATCAATATCATCAGTAGTGGAATTTGTTTTTGACTCACATCTAAGGTATTTCGATATAAATGCGCCCGAGTAAAAGCTCTGAACTCTTTCAATTGAGTTACGAACCATCATTTATTTCTGGCTTCTTCGTAATGTTACATAGCTTGACGGGCCCGGTGGCGCAGATGGTAGTGATCCTGTCTTGTGCACCAGGGGTCGTGGGTTTGATTCCCACCCAGAGCAAATATTTATATGATGATATTTGTGTTTGCTCTGTGTATGGGTGTAAAATATATGTATTTAAGTAGTATATTTGTGATTCCTCTGTTGTCTGGCATTCGTAACACAAGTGCTTTAAGCGACTTACCACGGAGTCAGGTCAATGTATGAGATGTTCTGGGAATTTATTATTATTAATGTTACATAGCTAACAGTATTCATAAAACGATAGTAATTTTGTTTCAAAACAATGTGTATTGTTCCTTCTATTATATTGAGACAAAACCGATATTTCATCTATTTTCTAACCATTATTTACATAAGCAATTAATCTATCAGATTTAATACGTGTTTTCATTAGACCTACCAAGAACCTCAAAATATAATGATATTAGAATTTTTTAATAAAAAGCAAAAGTAGGTACTTGAACTGCAAATATGACTCATAGAAATTGACCCAAAACGCTTAAGAATCACTTTAATCAAAGCAGTTGATTCAAGAGCAATCTAATAAAGATTCACCAAGCAGAAAGGTTATTTTAATATAATCGCATCAGCCATTGGAAGTCCACTGCTGGACATAGGCCTTCCGAAGAAATAGGGAATTCCGCCCATAATTGCCGCGCTGGGCAAGCGCAGAGTGGAGCATCCGCGACGGGGATGCTGCCGCCCATCTCAACCCTATTGTATTTGAACTGCGCTGTTCCGGATGGATATACCGCCATCTGTCGGTTCTGGTACCTTAGTCGCCTTACAACACCCGGTACAGTGGGAAATTCTTTTCTACTCCACCGGTACTCCACTGCACTTTAATATAAACGACGTTTAATGCGATCATCTTATTAAGATTAATATATAGTCACAAATTTATAGCGAGAACACTACATCGACTAAGTCCGAGCCAGTACAGCAGCGCCGTACTATTTCATTAGCACTTTGTTATATAAGCTAAGAATTGTAACAAAGCGTACGTACACCGAAGTAGCCCCGGAGTGGGCTAACAAACGCCGGGATGAGCCAGGATCGGCGGGCGCGGGAAAGCCGCAATTACCAGCGGATTTGCGTCCCGCGCCCGCTTAATCGCGGTCATAGCTGCGCCTAATCTGCCGCGTGTGAGCACGTTGCTTATTAAACTTTGATAGACGGTTGGTTTCTTCTCTGTTTAGGTCTATAGTAGCTAAAGTTGATTGTTACATGATTAGAGATATCTGTTTGGTTTTATTTTTGCTTTAATTTGTAAACGAACAAGCATATGTTCCGCGTAATGGACAGCCAACTAGTGCGTTATAGCCCAGTAATTTCGCTATCTCTCTCACTAACATGAACACAAAAATGCGAACACTGCTTTTTGGTGTATGTAATAGGTGAGAGTCAGGTACCAATATAGACAGACGATTTTTGTATGAGATCTGCCTCTAGTACTAATTGTCATGATATACAGTAGAATAGTACCTCCCACTGTACTAGGTGTCGTAATAGGCGACTAAAGTACCAAAACCGACAAATGGTGATATATCCATTAAATGCAGAAGGCGGGGATGGGCAGCAGCATCTCCTTCCAATGGCTGGTATGATGATATATGTTTGTTGTTTCTATATGCAAAAAATACTAAATAGATTTAACAAACACGGTTTGAAATCTTATTGGCTGGTTTTAAGGATTACAAATAAAACCGGGAAACACATTTATTGATGGAAGGAACCAACGTTTGTTTGATGAACATTTGTAACTGTTCTATCTCTGAATATAAATTATATAAATTTAAGTATTATTATTATAATTCTTCTATTGTGTGATACAAATTAGTTACATATGAGTTGTTGTGTAAATTTAATATTATTATTTTAGGATCATGGGAGAGTGTTTTTTTTTATTCTACAATGTTTAACATTGTTCATCTTCTATATGTTAGTCTACAATTTCATGACATCATGTCTCCTTACACAGATAATAAACTATACAATAGTTTCTATAGAACACCATATACTAAAAAGAGGTTTGTAACCACAGCACTCATTTCCGATCATAAGTGCCCGTTTAAGTTAAACAAGACAGTAAAAAGAATATTTATTCGCCGTTATCTGTTGTATCGTGATACGTCATATAAAGCCGGCTGCACAATGAGAGTCGAATCAATAAGCGGATAAAAAGGCGGGAATCCGTCAGATTGTCGCTGCCGCGCCTGACACCGGCACAATAGACCTTACCTGACACTCCGTTGAAGACCACCGAGGTTTGCCGCGGTTGTAGAAAAAAGATAACATTAATTGTAATTATAAGATTGATATTTGATAAGGATAAAGTATTATCAAACAGTTATGCAATTAATCTATTTGTGAGTGACGTGAGAAATTGATAATTAAACATATAAATAAATTAGATACACAGTTTGTTTCAAATATAAAGTAAATTAATAAAACTAATAGTATATAAAAACACTGTAACGATTCTTTTTTTAATGTGTCAATTCGTTACATTGTTTCTTGCGTATGTTCTTATTACCTGTCGTAAATAAATAAAAAGCATTGTTTATTATTTTTGACATATCTTATAAATAGATTATAAATATAATTCTTTTAGTACATCAATTTATTAATAAAATTTTCGTGTTGATTGTATATAATATATTGAATTGTATATAGTTGAATAATTGCAAGTTAATCAATAAATTGAAAATTGAATAAATATTGTCAGAAGAATACATACTTACATTTAAAATTGGCGTTTTGTACGTGTGGAATATAAAGTCTTTGTAAAATATTCTTAACTTATAAAAGTTTGCACCGTTTCATCTAGGAATTTTTGCCATCTCCATCCGTCCATCACTAAGTTTGTTGGGACCGTCTTCATCAATCGTCTATATTAACGACAAAATTCGTGCACTAAAAACGGCAGAATAATTGCATATGCAGATGATTGATACTCTAGTATTTAGCGGTAGCAACTGGTAAGATGTTACTGCAAATGCCCAAATTAGCTTTACTGACATACAACAAAATTCTTATGGATGCATTCTTCAACTTTAAACGCAGATAAAACGAAATTTATAAGCCTTTTTTTAAAAAACTTCAACCACTTATAAATTCTTTGCATTTTTTCGCCCACCGAAGAAATTGTAAATTTAAGTAAAGTACTTGTGATTGGCCAAAATTAGAAATTGTTTTAACATATAAATATGCTAGCATAACATTAGATTCTTTTTTTAATTTTAAATCTCACATAAATATTTTAACGCAAAATTTTTGGAAATTAACCGCAGAAATATAAAACGTATTGCTTCATAAAAAAAAATTAAAAATACTATACGTCACTCTATGTCAGTTTCTCTTGTCGTATTGTATTACTATTTGTCGAGGTGCACCTAAGCAAATATGTTACTGCTAGAAAGAGCACAAAGATCTGTGCTCAAAGTTATGTAAATTTTGCTCTTTAAATACCCTGCCTCAAAACTTTTCAGCCAAAGCAAGGTTTTAATAGTGAGACAATTATACCAAGAACTTATTCTCAAATAGCATAAACTATGTAAACCAGATAATTAACCAACTCATTGTGGAAGACCAAAGTATATAAAAAAATCCTTAAATATACTTTAGCCATGTTGTACACAATAAAAATGTTCATGACATAAACAAACACAAATGCAAAGCAACAGTACGGTAATGGCTCTAAACACAAGACAGAGGAATTTCTAACAATATTATGCTAGACTAGAAAATATTATATTTTTTTAAATTATATTATAGCATTGTATATACAGTATAGCTTTAAATTCTATGTATTCTAGAGATAGGATAAGAGTAGAATTCTTTTTTTGTAAGAAGTTGTCCAAATTCCGGAAAAAATGGTAATCTAGTGGGGAAGGGTCCGCGGAATACGGTGGATGTCGCAAACATTCCAATTGTGTGTGATCTTGCGTTGTCATGAAGCAGCAGGGGCCTAGAGCGATTGACCAATCTTGGTTATTTAGCAGGTAGTTCTTTCTTCATGGTTTGCAGTTCGGACAAATTTTAGAAAGCTGTAGAAACGAAACCTGCGCTAGCACACCAAGGAACTTGTGTGTGGACAAGTAACTTTTTCTGAGTATATTTTCGTTAAGAGTAAGATTTGGCTGGCTTACAGCTATCTTTGTAGAGTTTTGATGGAGCCTTTAATTCTTCATTTTCCACTTTGGTCTGCGGCCGACCATAGGGCTGGTTCTAAAAGCCAAAATTTTCAGAACGAAAACGTTGATACCATAAATGCACCGCACTTTCTTTTGCGACACCAACGCCGTACACGTCATTATTCCCTGGAACTTTTTCTGCCGCACTGGTGCCACGGTAGAACTCGTTCTCGTAAATATACCGATATATCATGTTTTCCATTGTGCGGTAATAAGCGACGCCAAAAAAAATAAATAATGAGGACAGAAACAAATGAACGACTGTTTGTTCAAAACTCAAATATACCAGCTAAATGAATTAATAAATTTGAGTTTGGAATTCTTAAACAAAGAGAAGACATTTCAGTTAAAAGTGATCATTACGACATAACGTTAATTTCATATGTAAGAACCTAATATTACACAATTTTATAAATTACGACTAGCAACCAACTGTCACAAGTTTCTCAACGCTGGCTATTTATTTCTGTTTATTGATAATATATAGATTAAACTGTGCTGTGAGGTACCGGTAGTGTAGAATAGTACCTCCCACTGCACCAGGTGTCGTAAGAGGTGACGAAGGTATTAGAATCGATAGATAGCGGTATATCCATCCGAGACAGTGTCAAACGAATAGGGATAGGCTGCAGCATACCGTCGCGAAAGCTGCGCTCTGAGATTGCCAACACGCATGCCCAGCGCAACAATTATGGGACAAATTTTTCCCTTTCTTGGGGAGGCCTAAGTCCAGCAGTGGACTTCCAATGGATGAAATGATGATTATGTTGATGAGTTAAAACTGGAATACGACAGTAACTCAATACGTGGGACTAAAAATCTATACTTTTTGCTAAAAATGCTGTATAAAAGCTAAATCTGTAGATTTTTATAGATTAAACAATATCGTGTCATCAAAATTATACCTACAAATTATAACATTACTCATTTAATTCTTCTCTGAAATACATGTAAAGTTAATAAGATCTTTATTTAAAAGACCAAGACATTTTTAATAAACCGACTTTTTTACTTTCAAAGGTGTTGTTGGCAGACGTCATACCTCAGAAACTGGTTTTCCTTATTAGCGGTTAGTATAAATACCTATTATTCTTGTAATAATATGATATTTGAACTAAGCTAACATAGCCCGATGGATCTGCATGTTGAGGTAGCAATGACAATGGCAATAGGAATGGTAAGCTTCTGGAATAGAGCAAATGCGAATTAAGCTACGCTCCGGTAAAGAGGACCGGTGGATCTGGCTAGAACTGCAGAATCCTGTGGTCAATCACTTCATCTATGTCAAAAAACGTCCTATGGGTAATATGATAATGATGATGATAATTAAGCTATCTGATAAATTAACCCGTATAAATAAAATTTGAATTCATTTAAAGTTACATATTTTAATAATATAACAAAACATTTGTAATGACATATGGTGGCGAACAGAAAACCCTGTGTTTATCAATTTTTCCTATATCTACATGATTCTTAAACATGTGGAGGCAGATCAATTAATTCATATCTATATAGTTTATACATAACTATAGCCGTATATATTTTTCTCTGATGATATAGATACAAATACGTTTTTTTTTGTACAATATGGTGTTTTGTGTGAAGTATTGTCGGAATGCGTGAAATGATCTCTGATAGATAGCGCCGCGGCCCGATCGCTCATGTTTCCTGACAGCACAAGCTGTGTGGCCATATTGCCTATCGTTTATTCCTTTTCATATCGATTATATTTTTGCCGATCAATATTTTTTTTTAAATTATAAGTAACTGCGGTACTTACGCAATATGGACGAAACAAAAGACAAACATTTAAACAAAACAAAAAAAAAATTAAACAAAGTGAATACATTGCACTTTTGCACATTTTATGCAGACTACTTTGACCAGCCGCGAGCAATATAGTACTTATGCAATAATGTAGTACCAAAAGTCCACTTGTAAGAGATGCAATGCGAAAATTCTTTGATTTTTATTTCATAGGTCCCAGACTTCTATTAGATTTTCGATTTAAGCAATCCCTAAATAAGCATAACGGATATCTTGATATTAAATTAATATAGAATAATATATACTTTATTGTACAATAAACATAAAGATACATGAAAGAAAAGATTAATTATAAAGTACAATGGGCGGCCTTATCACAAATAGCGATTTCTTCCAGGCAACCTTTGGATGGAAAGAGTGAATGAAAGAAAAAGGTAGTAAGAGGTGTCAATAGGATCGATAGAAGAAAAACTTATTAAATATACATAATATAAATAAATTGTATTTAAGGAAATATAATTAGATATAACTCAAATTATAGAAAGTGATCCTTCACCAACCGTTTAAACACAGGCAGGGACTGCGTGCATCTAATATAAAGCGGGATGCAAACCACAAACGAACAGCCTGGGCCGTAAAGGACTTACTAAAAAACGTTGTGGAATGCACAGGCGTTTTGAGAAAAAGGTTCTCTAATGACCTGAGAAATTTCTCGTGGCTGTCACCTAGGAATACGATTTTTAAGATAGGAAGGGTCGAACAGAATCTTGTATAATAAAGACAGGATGTGAGCATGCATGCGAAGTAAAATGGGAAGCCATTTGAGCTTAATTCGAAATTCGGACGCGTGATCAAACTTGCGTAAAGCAAAAATGAATCAAGTTGGTCTTCTTTAAGGTCAAGGTAGCTGACATCCACATAGTCTAGAATAGGAAGGAGAAGTGACTAAGCTAAAGCAAATCTGGGGTCAAATGGAAGGCAGTTACGCAATCTCTTTAATGATTCACCCAAAGCAAACAATTGTCGACTCACCTTCTTTAGCAGTGCAGCCCAGGATAAATCAGTATCAACAAGAACACCCAAGTACCCTACTACGCTGCTGTAAGGTCACGTTAAGGTACCGCTAATAAAACTTAGGGAAGCGCAGACAAATCGATCCTTGTAATCATCCTAGAGCTACCAACACTATGACCTATATAATTCATATAAAAAAAGAAACAAATGAATATGATCACTACCGACCGACGAAACTGCACAGGGTGGATATTGTATCCTCCTAGTATCAAAATGGTTCAAAAAAATTCAATCATCCTAACCACTTAGGTGTTATGTAAAAATAATTCTAACTGAAATGATACTAAGATTCCTCATATTAGCAGATATTTATATTTAAAAAGACGTCAGTGGTAATATCACGTGTTTGCATCAACATATTTTATATTTGTGTGAGTGATCGTGAAACATGTCCAAAGGATAGTGTAAAGGACAATACACTTATAGTATTTGACACCGCAAAAGTTGTGTTGTGTTGCATTGTTGCCCGGATAATAGGAACAACAACAACGACAACCGATTCCACTTTTCGTCGCTGTCGGTTCCAGATAATTCTTTATTGAAAGCAACTGTCACTCAAATGTCAAAACATCATACATAGTGCGTTATACATTTTGCGGCTAATTTCCCATAACATTAAGAGTTTTGGATGCTGTCACAACATACGATGAATGAAATGAATATTTCGACAATACGATCAAAAA
The DNA here is from genome assembly GCA_020976665.1 of Heortia vitessoides. Taxonomy (NCBI): domain Eukaryota; kingdom Metazoa; phylum Arthropoda; class Insecta; order Lepidoptera; family Crambidae; genus Heortia; species Heortia vitessoides. Next base: position 7,137,247 of record JACJUM010003174.1, read on the forward strand.
AATAATAGTTCAAACAACAAGACACCGGAAAGGTTTTCAATGTATTTAATGTTCAATAAATGATTAGTACTTTTTTATTTATTAAACAACTAACAGGGCGATACACATGCAAGTAAATAAGAAATAAATAAAATCTATAGATTCTATAAGTATTTAAAGCATGAGCAAGAGCAAGAGCATAAAAATTAAAAGCTATATGGAAATTAAAATAAAAACTCCTATTTCTATATTATCACGGGTTACCTAATTTAAAGACAAAAAGGCTTGACTGTAACCATAAGACTCCGAAGCTAAATGTTAAGCCGTGATGAAAGTCTATTTATGACATAAAAAAATATGATTATTATGTAGAGACATCTGTAATATTTTTCTTAAATTTATAGATTATCTTTTTTATATTTGACTCTACATGTTTGTGTCATAATGTGATTACCAGACATTAATAGAATTTCAAGTGAGATAAACCGATGCCTTTGAAATCTATTGTTCAATAAAATCATACAGCACAGAAGTCACAAATTGTATATACTTTTATACTACGTAATAGACGACTTAGAAAGCTACTGTCCACAAAAAATAATAGAGGACGATGATTCGACTGTTATTACAATCGTACTCTACCGGTATAAACAGTATTTACGCTTCCATAAGAATGAGAATCGCGTAAATACTGCCAAAATAGTATAAGTAGCGTTTTGAATGAACATACCGCAAAATACTTATGTAAAACGTAGCTATTAATTTAAATAATCAACTTTAGTGCGTGGTAATAAGAGTTTTCAATATGCATGACGGTCTGGTGAAATGAACACGCGCTCTCCGGTCGGCACCCGGCAAATTATAGACAAATCTCAGGACGTATTATTTTTTCAACGCGCTCGGGTGAGAAATGCGTGATTGGGGGCCGGCGCGAGATTACAGGCCGGGCTTCGCCACCAACACAGCCATCTCACCCACTTATAATCATTATTTGGACTATAATAAAGTGTCAGTAATTATTGCCACCCAAGCATAGACTCCGGTTTCCGATGCGTCCACAATATTGATGTTTCTCGTGCCTTGTAATAATTTCTTCATTTACATTTATTAGCCGTTAAAGTCGAGAATATTTTGATTATGATCAAGTTATAATATGCAGAGTATGGGTGAATTTCGTACTTAAATCCGGAGTTTATAGCCATCCTCATTTTGTAAAGACCGGCGCGCTAACAGTTCGTAATGAACCGAAATAGGTAGACGGCAATCTTAACACGTTGGATGCCACGTTAGCTGTCATTAACAATTTTATGCAAATTCTAATTTGGATCACAGGTTTAAAGTGGGCAAATTAGGGGGTAAATTACAGGGCACCGGCGCCGCGCGGCGCGCGGTCTGCGGCGAGTCTCAGTTCGCACTTTATTTCTTTGGTACTAAAGATTGCCTGTAACTGTCGATGATTACTTTGGAACGTATATTTTGAAGTCCGAGTGTGATCATAACTTCGAGCTAATTATTTTCTTAAACTGTAAAACTAAACTTTAGAATGGTTCCATTGTGGTTTCATTTGTTGCCCGTTCTCTATATTTAACAATTGTATTCAAACCTGAAATCGGCGAACTTTTAATTCCAAGTGTAGGAAATGAATGCACCTGTAGATATTTGACGTACGTGACGCAAATTATACTATAATAACATCTACAATAAAAACATTAAGAAACAATTCACTCTACAATTTGTACACATTTTTTTTACATTTTACCTGACAAGTCATTATAGTTGGGACAAAACTGGCTATAATTTAGATTATCTTCTAATACGGGCGGGCATTTTATCCGATGTGTAACAATTTAGGGTCCAGATACGAATTAATATACGTGTGGGTGTTTGCGCGGGGTCGGCGGCGCTGATTACAAGAACCCGTAATAGGACGGTCGCGACCCACCCTATACTCAAGTTAATGCTCTCGCAATTTCACTCAAAATAATGAACAAAATAAAAAAGACGGTTTTGGTGAGCTAGGGTTGCCCTGAAACTGAATCGTACTAACTCTGCTTAGAATATATAAATATTAAAAAAAAATTACAAACTTTTGATTCTGTTATATCGTAGTTGCGCGTAAATTCAGTGATACTCAATTTTGTAGAAGATGTGATTTTTCTTCAGTGAGTACGCTATTCACACTTATAATATCATAATAGATTACTTGTTAGTCTATTTTTGATTGATAAGTTATAAGAGTAAAGACAAAAGCAGAATCTTCTAAAATAGCTTTTTTCCCACTGGATTTTGTGTCCCGGGAACTTTAAAGTCACTTATCTGGCTTAAAAATATATTCCAATAGTGATAGTTTTAGATCTTACGGGAACTAGATTCCTCTTGTATTAGTAATCCAATTTGAGTGTTCATTCAAGCGATTTTAACTATACCAAAAATATCCACAGAGCTGCGAACCTTACTGGTTGGGATTCCCCGGAAACCCTCAATGACCACACGCAAGGGAAGCCGCAGGCGACTGCTAATAAAGAATTTAATGGTTGCATTTGTGTTTTGTTTGGAATCCGAAAACGGTCACAATGTCCAAGGATTTTTATTTCATCATTTGATGCTCAACCGATGGTACAGCATAAATATTTAAATAGTATGTTTGTGAATTTAAATGTGTTCAAATAATATTTTAATTATTTTTTTTTAATAATTTATAATTAATAAATAATTTTTTTTTAGTATTTATGCATTCACTTTCATAACAAAACTACTTTGCAATGGTCACGTGACAGAGTCACTCTTGAGAAAGAATACCTTTATGTAACCGAAACGTGGATATAAAATAAGATTTTTTAAAGTCATTGAAAAATAGTTTTCTTACGTGTTCTAAAATATCGATATACCTAATGGCAACCCTAACTCCATCCTGAAAGTGGCGACGCGACGTGATCACAAATGCTTCTGCGCGGCAACCTCCCTCACAGCACAGATTCCCCACCTGACGAAATTGTTCTAGGAACCACAAATTACCAGTATTGAACCAAATTGAAACACACGTACGACAAATTGAAAACGTGTTACACCAAATTTAATAGACGTATTGTTCTTAGAAACATTAGATGAAATATTTACCGAATCGTAACAAAGCCACTTGTATTATTATTATAATAAAAAAGTATATATATGATACATACAAATAAATCTAAAAGTTGTACTGTATCTGTGTATTACTCAAACACGATTAAAAAATCATCGTTTGAAATTAGACATTAATTATTATTACCTACTTCTCAAAAGTGGGTAAAATAAAATGGACTATTGGAAAGTAATTTCAGTAAGTAGTGATTAGTAAACATCTAATTAAAAATATTTGTAGCTACAATCAGTTCGTTATTTTCTAATGTATAATTTTTTTATTATTTATGAGTAAAGTATAATTACGAAAATGTTATTAGTATTACTTGGTGCTATTAGATTCCTAAAAGTTAAACACGTTGGTGGCTTTAAAAAATGGCGAAATATATAAAATATGACGATTGACATTGTTAAAATTCGCTTACCAAGCACAACATTCCTGATAAAACTACCTACAAAATTATCCAACGAATCGGTGAGACTAAGATAGGAATACCCGAGGGAGCCATTCTGATAGTACCTAGACCACGACGACAGTTTGCAACCGTCCGCGCATCTCTTATTGTACCGCTGCAATAAAAATAACCCGACATATTGTTAGCCTGGCTATGAATACAGACATAGCAGGCTTACACTTTTCAATTTTATATTAATCATTCAGCAGAATTTTTTGGGTACGACAGTACGCATTTCAAATTAAGAACACATCCGCTTGTTCATATATAGAATAGAGTTAGATACTTTGTGAATTTATGTTATGTTAGTCTGACTAACAGGGTGGGGATGGGCAGCAGCGTTCCCGTTACGCGACGCTCTATGATTGTCACCATGCCAGCTCCGCCCGGCAATTATAGACAAAATTTCAACTGCCTTGTAGATGCGTCCAGTAGTGAACTTTCTTCTGCTAATATTGATAATAAATGGACTGAACTGAACTGATTTGAGGCAACAGCACTCCATCCATTGTTCTCATCATCATAGTAGGAACAGTTATCATATCATAAATTTCCAGGTGATATTTAAGTTATTCTTTTCTATGTATACGGTGATACTTTATTATTACATGAGATAAACTTTTGTTTTGCCAGACCTTTGTCACTACTTATTGGTTAGACTGCCACTTGAAAACAACACGATGCTGTTTTATTTTTAATTATTAATTTCACATTATTTAATTCTAAATAAGAGGAAATATAATCAAGTTGCATACATTTCATGCACGACTAAGTTATTCAATAAATAAACAAAACAGTTATTTGCCTCTAAATCCAGAAAATTTTACCGCTGCGTCTGCAAAACAGAATGGAGCTGAAATCGTACGTTGAAGGTGGATATAGCAGGGTGGGGGGAGGAGATAGCGTCCAGGCAGTGCCCATCTGATACCGGCTAATACGACGACAATTCGCGACCTCCCGCCGCGCGCGATAAAACGGGAAGAAGCCGGGTTGCGCTCCCGGTTTACTGCTGCGAAGATTTCGGGACGTAATTGAAACAGTCCTATCTGAATCTGTATGGAAGCATATCTGTTTCCGATAATTCAGTGTCATTTTATTTCAGCGTTTTTCCCAACAATGTGTAAAAAATATAAAAACTTTATTATTTTTTATAATATCAAACATATTATATATTAAACACACATACTTATATATATAAATTTTACGTATTAATACGTCAAGCAAAAATTTTGTACCGTGAACCGAATAACGTAAAATTTGACACAGTAATATATAATATAGATAATATGAAGAATCGCATAAAGCACAATGTAACATACTACTGTTTGAATGACATACAAACCTATTTAAATTAAGTAAACATTATTAAATTAGGCTTTAGTAAATATATACTCTTTGCTCTAATAGAAAATAAAATAAAACTCGAACTTAATTTAGTAAATTATGCTCGAATTTCAACAACCCCGCGACAAGTAATTAAAATATACATGAATACAATTTTTTAGACATTCATTACAATACACACAAAACTGATGATCGAATAACGCGACAACAAACTAACAACGATCAGTTGATGTTGAATCAATTAGGTACGAATCAAAAGTCACAACTCCATTTTCAAACTTTCAGACATTACACAAAGCGACAACATCAAACAATAATTTCGGAAAAAGCAATTATCATTATCCAGATAGAGGGTCGGGGGCGATCGCATTAGCATCATAAAAGGGAACCGAGTCGCCCCCGGCATCCGAGACAGTTACATATTACGCAATAAAGAGCTGTTCTCGCTAAAGGAAGTGTGAAAATGAACAACATCAAGGGGTTATCTTGAATTACTCACTAAAAACTTATTGCCGGCGTGTTAGGGTATCAGGGTGTGGGGGCGAGACGGGTGGATTTCCCGCGAACAGATAAGGGAGAGCTATTGGGATCCAGTCGTTCTCATCCAATTACACGGTCGGGCGCGCGCGGCGCGGAGCGAGCAGAGCGCAGATAAAAAGCGGAGCGGGCGCTGTCTCCGCGGGGATTGTCGGCTAACGTTTTCACCTACCGCCTGTCCTTTGTAAACACAATTTGTGCCATCTCACGGAACAACGTTACAGCCCAATGATAGAAAAATAAAGTGTGCCCAGATTATATTGCTTTACTTTATTTGCAGGGCTGATGGTTTTTCTAGTTTCACATGGGTTTTTTCTTATTAATGTAGTAGCGTTTTGGAATTATTATTAGGAAAACAATTTCAGTAATAATTCATACTACATATATCTTAAAAAGGAATAAGAAACTTTTTTTAAACATTGCTCCAGGTACAAACACTATTATTAATATGTATATTAACTCTCATTATTAAATAATTTCACCAAGTTAAGTTTGCTATTGTTCATTCGCTCCGTGTTACTACGGCTTACTTATTTACTCGCCGGTAACGCTTTCTGGACAAATATTGTGATTATTCTGAATGTGTAAATAAGGAACGAGTGATATGAAACAAGCGCAGCGCAGCTTTGAAACAATTAAAGAAGTTGGCTTCAATATTAAATCCATCTTCGTACCAATAAAGTCAAAATAAGACAATGAATCTCCAGAATACGCAGCACCATTTTCGTAATTAGCCTGATAATGAAGTACAACGTCCTGCACATAATTAGAACAAACACATGCTTACATTCATATTAATAATGGGAGTACGTCTGCGGAGATGTGAAACCCGAGAAGCAATCTAAGTCGGCGCCACCCGGGAGTTGACGGCCTAGCGAGTCGCACCGACGTTTGATTCAATTAGAATGTATGTATATTGTAATATATCTTGTATTGTGATACGATGTAAAGGGATTTATTCTTGGTTTAAATTCATCTAGTACCTACTATCAATTCTTGACGAGCCCGATGGCGCATTCAGTAGTGTTCCTATCGTGTGTGCAAAGTGCCTTATTATATAGTTATATATAAGTTTTGATCCCCACCTAGAATCACTTTTATGTGATGAATATTTGTTCAATGCCTGAGTGATAATATATGTATTTGAGTATTAAGTATAATCTGTCCTCGGGGAGTTTATTAATCATAAGGACCTTTCGATTCGTGTCAAGTTAAAATTTGAGAGAACACTTGTACTGCTGTTCTGAATCTAATTATAAAGGTCTACAACAAAAATGCTGTCTGGATATTTTCAAATGATTTCTATGTATTTAGGTGTTCTGAAAACAAAAAAAATACTCAAAAAAATCCAGAACATAAGATTTTTTTACAAAACGCAAAATTTTTATTCCAAAAAATGGATTTTTTGCGCTTAAAAGGGATTATCTTGTAGTATAAATGATAGGTATAATTTTATTTTGATTACTGCTCTATGCTTCCATTCCTGTCGGCCATTTCGTACACCTAAAAGAAACCTACAAGAACTTGGAATTGATTCTTTGTAAATTAAAATATAAAGACCACGGTTGGTAAGTGTGCGTTGATTTCAAAATCTTGGGCATGGCGCTCGGACAGCAATCTGGGTTTACCAAATTCCCTTGCTTTTTGTGTCTATGGGATAGTAGAGACCGAACAAATCACTGGACTAAAAAGTGTTGGCCTCCGAGGGAGCTTAAAGTTGGCGAAAAGAATGTCCTGCATGAAACTTTGGTACCTCCTCATAAACTTCTTTTACCACCGCTTCACATAAAGCTGGGATTGATGAAGCAATTTGTAAAGTCACTTCCAAGAGATGGAAATTGCTTCAAATACTTAATTTCAAAGTTTCCTGGCCTCTCGGAGGCAATGTTGAAGGAAGGTGTCTTCGTTGGCCCAGATATTAGACGGCTTATGGCTGATCCACTATTCGTCACAACCATGACGGATCCTCAAAGAGAAGGGTGGATTGCCTTTAAGGCTGTCACAACAAAATTTTTAGGCAATAACAAAGACCCTAACTACAAACAAATCGTCAAAAGAATGTTAAAAGCATTTCAAGCTTTAGGTTACTTAAGGAATTTAAAAATACATTTTCTTCATTACCATCTCGACTATTTTCCAGAAAATCTAGGAGACGTGAGTGAAGAGCAAGGTGAACGATTTCACCAAGATATTAAGGAGATGGAAAAAAGATACCAGGGAAGATGGAGTGTCTCAATGATGGCAGACTACTGTTGAACGCTTCAAAGAGACCTTCCAGATGCCTTCCACAAGCGAAAATGTACCAAAAGGAGTCTCACTGGGAAAAAGAAATGTGTTTAATGCTCACTAATTAATGTATTTAAGTTGAGAAAATAAGTTTTTGAAACGCAATAAACATTACTTGATTTAAAAAATATATATGTTCATTTTAAGATAATAACTTGTTTCGCATAGACACCTACATTGCCAGAAAACGTGACGTGCTAGGACAAAATAAAAGTTATTTTTAAATTCAGCACACCCAAAAACATGAGAATTATAAAAAAAAAACCAAGACAGCTCTCAACTTTTTTTTGCAGACTTGTTATATTTATGATCATAGCAGCCACATAACGTAATGGGCAGTTGTGGCTGCTTGTAGTTTTACATTGTTATCCCAAAGCTAGGGGAAGTTTAGCCCAAAATTGCTGCGCTGGACAGGTCTGGTGGCATAGGAAAAGTATAGCTTCGCGACGAGAATACTGCTCATCGACGGTCAGTTGCATTTGAGTTATGCTGTTTCAGATTGAATTAAGAATATTCTGAGTTTGAGTTTCATATGGCACCATATTTCGGTTTGGTTGCCTTAGTCACCGGTGGCTTTATGGCCAAATCTAGTAAATAGAATACTTTAATTATGAGTCGGATAATTCAAAATAAACCTTATGATACATCTATAGTTATCAATATAAATAGTTATCAACTATTCTTTTTTTATAATCCAAAAACGTTTCAGTTATTTTCCCGTGTAACATGATGAATTAGAAAATTGACAAATTTTGCGGCCTTATAAATTACAATTTTAGAATTTTTATTTTATATCTTATAAGGGCCATTTGTTAAATCTGCTTAAATGTACTTAATTACAAAACGGAAACTTATATATAGACTTAGGATGAAGTCCCACGGTGTAGTAAGATGTAGGTAGCCCCGATAATGCCATTACAGCTAAACAAGTGCGGCCTATCAATTCCGCAAACAATCAAAGCCAGATAGTGAAGGCAGTTTTCGGGTACAGCGGTGTAGCGTGGATTCAATTAGGCTGATCACTGCCCGCGGCCCGGTCCGAATGCCGAAACTATGTCGGACTGTAGGCTGTGTGGACAACTATTTCATCGCATAAACCGATAAATAAATTTAAAGATAATATTTACTAGATAAAAATCAACTTGTCTCAGGCTTCAGACGGGACTGCAAGTACCCTTGTAGGGGGGGGGGGGGCAGTAGAAGTTATAGACCATGTAGTGATCTTTTATATAAATTGAACATTTTTCAATGCAAATAGACCCATAAAATATTTAAGGAACCACCATTTAACTAACCAAAATTATAAAAGTATGACATTCCAATGGTTGTAAATTATTACCAACAACGAAAAAATTGCAAAGTAAGCGCTAACTTCTTAGCACAAAAAATACTAGAAAAAATTCAACATTCCCACTAAGGTCTTAATAACACATTGGCCAGAGGGGATGGAAATGGGTATTTAAATAGATAATAATTTTAAAATGCATTTAGGCTACTTTTTTACCGAAAAAAATTTTTAAATGTAGGTACGGTTCCGGCAGGTTGACTTTACTTTTGATTGACCAAAGTTATAATCGCCTTTATTGGTCACATTATAATTGGGCAGTCAGTTCTTACACCAACGAACGAAGTCGCAGGCAACTACTAGTTAATAATATTGTCCCATTGAATATCATGGATTGAAACAAAACAGAATTGAAGTTCTTAAGACAGGTTGTAAATATTATACTGTACCTATAGCTTAAAAGCTGTCCATGTCACTATACCATGAAGTAACAAATGTTTTGACCTACAGCGAAGTACTGAGTGCATAGAATGAAAGCTTGTAATGCATAATACAATTAACGAATGGAACATTCATCCCCAAACCATAATTCCCGTCTTAGGCTTAATAGTAAGTAGCGTAACCTAATAAATAACAGTGACATTTGTTTTCGGTACTAAGCCCCACCCTCTGTCACAACAGAACCCAATCCGACAGCCGGCCGCCGCCGCCGTATGTAAATAGTTTACCAAAAGTCGCCGGTCGTCCATCACGCGTTGTCACATAAATTATGCCGCGGCGAATCCGCGGTCGAATCATTGTTTGACTTTTATCTTATTACGTACATCTCCCGATTTTGTTCGCGTCATATTTCTTTTGACTTATCGGCTTTTATCTATCGTTTTGTGGCGAGTCGCGGTATCGATCACCGCGGCCCGACAAATGTCTCCGAATGTTTTGAGTGGATTTGGTGAACTGTCGGCCGCCGATGAGTGATGCGCACTCCGGCTTATTTGGAGCGCACCGAGTTATTGTCCCTTATCTGATGACGGGCAGCGGCGGCGAGAGGCCGCAAGCGGTGCCCCCACATCGCCACTGACCTTACATCGTGACTAATGACCACTCTTCTAAGACCTCTAAGAATTATTCTCCACTGATCGCAGCCATAAATAAAGTCACGCACTCGACTCTTGAAGAATTTTTGATTTAATAACGTTAATAAGCATAACGAGAATCGATCACGAGTTGCACTTATTTATAATCCGACGTATTTGTGCGCGAGATATGATCGCGGCCATTATTAATTCGGCGATTAAAGCGCGAGTGTGACGCATGACGTCACTAAATCCTTCGTGACAAAGCTCGCGCGCACAGTAGTCGGTGCAGCACGAGCCGCTATCTGAGATCTGTTGTCCGCTGTCACCCGACACCCGACACCTCGGTGGCATTACCCGATCCACGTTAAATTAATGAAAACATCCATCCATAAAGACCCGAACGCCTCTGCCCCTTATGAATGAAATTCCAACCTGCACGGGTTCGAATCCTTTTTTATGATGATCATAAATTAGTGGACCGATTTCCAGCGAGTGTCACAGCGCGGATAAAGGAATCATTTTTATAATATGCTCGGCGCTTAACAAGGGTACAAATAATGCCCACGCATATTCACGCGGCTATAAGTCGGGCTGGAGGCTGGCCACTGACTGCTAAACTGTTAATATAAATAATGAACTGCGTTATAGCCGGCTGGTAGGTAGTCGTTGACTAACAAGCGCTTTGTGTCGGAGTCGTAAGTCGGGGCCAACGACGGGCCGGTTGCCGGCCGCCGTCGCGGGTGCGCGAGCGCATATTGTCCGCGTTTTGGCATTGCTCCTGACTCACCTCATTGAAATCAATGAAGTGGAATTATCGCGCTAAATATATCTTAATACTGTTTATTTGTGAGCACACTCGTACCTCAAGTGTTTTGGTTTTCCAAACTACCTTATAATATTTCTATTTACATTAAATTATTTCTATACAGATTACCTGAAGTATCATGATTGTCTTACAATCATATAAATATACAATAGTCATACACTGTCGCTTGTATATATTATTAAACATTTATAAGTTGTGAGGATACGGAAAACTAATGCATTAACAATGTCCTAATCCACCATAAACAGAAAAAGTGTCAATAATTCTTGACATACATAAACAAAGGTAGGTAATGCCTATCGATAAATGAAGGTGACCGTTAAAATATATCTATTTTAGTGGCATTAAATATCCCGGTATGAATTCAGCGTGTCATATATCTTGGCTGCTGAGCGGGCACATTTATCATCTGAGGTAAAACGATATGAGCAGAAAAGTCTAGTTTTCGCTACCGTCAGCCCACGCGCTGGCTCCGGGTTCGACGCGTATTTGCAAACAATTTGTTTGCGTTTGCTCTGAGCTCTAGTATAATATATAATATAATAATGAATGTTCATAGTCTGAAATAATTAATTATATTTACCGTATAAGTCTATTTTAGTCTAAGTTAGTATAAAGGGCTCAGCACGCTTAAGCTATTGGTGTATTGGAAAGTCAAAGTCATCGGTACTTTAAAATCGATATATATGCTTATTATTATTATTACAATATTACACAAATGTCCGCTGGAGACCTTATGGGATTGTAAGTCATTTAAAAAAAAATATAGGTAATTAAGTGTGAGGAGGACACTCAATGATATACTCGTCTGACGGCACCAGACGGGTGTTGTTCTGACATGGAATTACCAGTAAATTTTTACGTACAATTCCTTTTCAAATGTATTTGAAAATCGAATGCTGAAAATTTATTTAAAAAAAATTTAACGTATTAATGCCATTTAACTAAGAAATAAATTAATATTTTCTTTCACTTCGACATGTAAATTTACTTCTTTGAAGTCGGGGGTAGAGTAGAATACTACCTCCCCCTGTACCGGGTGTCGTAAGAGGCGACTGAGATACATTGACCGATAATTGCCATCACATCCATCCGAGATAATGTGTTTTGAATACATGAGTTTATACCTCTCTCAGAGGTATAAACTCATGTATTGAATTGGTACCTATTTCTATCGCCAAATAGCTTTGTTTGCATTGCTGTATTCCGGTTTGAAGGGTAAGAGAAGCAGTGAATTTACTGGGAAATGTGACGTAATATCTTCAAGTTACAACGTGGTTGACAACGTGCTAGTGTGTTTATTAAGAGCGTCCAATTAAAAAAAAACAGGACGCAGATGCATAGCAGAGTTCCCGTCACGAAGCTACGCTCTGTGGTTGTCACCACGACTGCCAGCTCTGCAATAAAGGTCGAAATTTCCTATTTTTAAAGAGGCCTACGTCCAGCTGTGAGCGTTCTACGGTTATTATAATAATGATTTAAACAGGTATATATGTATTTATGTATGGATATATATTCATTATATAAATATATTTGACCTTCTTTTTCCAAACCAGGTGATTTATAATAGCGGCAAAACCGAAAGCAATTTAAATAAAGCAGGAAAAACCTGTTGTGGGTCGTAATTACACTAATCATTGTTAACTCACAAGACCCAGTTAAAAGGGAAAAGAAAAAGTATTTTCCTAATAATATGGAAATTTTAATTTATTTCTTATCACATAACAAAATATTTTTACAACTTTAAAACATGGCTTATTTATATTTTCTATTTTGATCATCTTATTACACTGATTTATGAAAAGTATACGTACGAGTAAGTAACTCTGTCTGTTAAGCTTTCCTTTCACGACTTAGATGGTAATAAAATTTGATGAAATTCAAACATATAAACTGATACCGGGAAAACAATAGTCCATAAAGATTGGAAGGTGTGTGAGGAAAGTTTTTTTTATGCCTGACCAGTTGATATAAATTCACACAAAATATCACACGTTGACCTGACTTCTAAATAAGTAGCTTCAAGCACTTGTGATACGGATAGAAGACAACAGAGAAATTACAAATTAATACTTAAGTCCATATTAAAACATCTATATACACAACAATATTTAATGTGCGTGTGTGAGGTACCGGCAGAGTAGAATAGTACCTCCCTCTGTATCAGGTGTCGTAAGAGACGACTAAGGTACCAGAACCGACAGATGGTGGTATATCTATCCGAATAAGTGTAGCTCAAATGCACAGGGCGGAGATGAGCACCAGCAATGCCGCCGCGAATGTTGCGCTCTGCGATTACCAACACGCTTGCCCAGCGCGGCAATGGGCAAAATTCCCCTTTTCTTCGGGACGCCTAAGTCCAGCAGTGGGATTCTAATGGCTGATATGATGAGAAACACCCCTTAGCACACAAATGTGTCACTTACATCCAATAACCCAACAGGAGCGTCAACGGCACGAAGTTGCGGGTGTAAACCTAGTGAAAATTAAGGCCATAAATAAAAGTATCTTCTTTAACATTAACCTTGTTAAAATATTTAGAAATGCAGTAAGGTTTGAAAACGCACGACTCCGCGTGACACACGGCGCCGGACTCAACGTCGCTAATTTATATTCCGTCAGATGAGTGACTTACTACAGCCGCTGTGCCTCTGCACCACAGTGCACCTATTTACTCGCAAATAAATATCAGAAAAACCACCCTCATTAATTTATTAGCCGGCTGTGTGTATTTAGCGGACAACTTGAGCGTACGCCACTGCAATAATAGCGAATGAATTAAGAACTTATTCTTTGGAAGCTCTTTTGTGTTTGTGTATTTCGAAATTCTTTTTTATCAATTTATATTTTTTACTGGACATGTTAGGTGAATGGCTCTATTGAAATTGGATGTGTGACGGAATAAAAAATAGGCTGTCATTTTCCGCGATCCAAACTGGCGATTCCAATGGCGCTGATGGTAAGTTGTATTCCTATCTTGTGCACCACGGGCCGTGGGTTCAGTTCACACCCTGGGCAAATATCTATATGATGATATTTGTGTTTGTTCTGTCTCTAAGTGTTAAATTTATGTATTTAAGGAGTATATTTATGATTACTCTATTGTCTGGTATTCGTAACACAAGTAGTTTAAGCGACGTACCGCGGAGTCAGGTCAATGTATGAGATGCTGTGGGAAATGGAAGACATGCATAGGCGCATAGATCCAGTGTTATTTTATTGTTTGATGTTGATCTGAAATTATGTACAAACTTTACATAACAAAAAAAACGAAAAAAGCAATGGTTCAGTCACAAAATAAGGACCCTAAAGTAAAAAATAAATGAAAAGCAACACAGACACTAAGAAAAAGGCAT
>JACJUM010003174.1:7151910-7195460 GCA_020976665.1 Heortia vitessoides
AAAAAAATGTAAATGCACTTCTCCCAAAAGTCTTTAAATGTGTATTAAAAAAGTGAAAATAAAACCCAAAATAACTTTTATATTTTAAGGCACCTATTAGACTAATACCCCATAAAGCTTCCGATTTATTATCTCCGGTCTTCCTAAAATTAAAAGAATGACCTCTTTGTTTCCTCATAGCCAAACATTATAGTGACACGCTCTACGTTTATGTATCCATTAGAAATATAAATATAAACCTGTATAGCCTTTAGCGTTGAAACTGACATACAATTCTATTTGTTTAGAATAATAAGTTCAAACTCATCTATTAAAAGTTCGATTTAAATAAATACGCTATTAAAAAACCATAAAGAGTAGATGGGGACATTTGGATCGACCTTTTAGTTGCGAGTTCGGTGTTTCGCGGGAGATTCATAGGCAATTTTCTCGGTTCGAAATGTGGTCAATAATATTTTGGTTATATTCACTTCTATCTGTATTTAAGAGCTAAGAACTTGCAAGTTATTTTGGAAAGTAAGACCTTTTAAGTTAATCATGAGCGTCTCCGTACACGTCCACCGCTGGACTTACGTCCTCTACCCATAATAGCCGCGCTGGGCAGAAGTGTTGGTAATCGCAAAGTGTAACTCCGTGACGGTATTTGACCTACAATGATGGATATACTGCCATCTGTAAGTTTCACTGCTTACGACACTTGATACTCGGGTAAAATAGTACACTATGCTACAGGTACCCCACGGTACAGTTTATAATAGCAGAAAATAAAAAACACTATGTAAAAACTCGTGTCTTACTAGCCACCCGCAGTTATTCTGCTTATGTACATCTATAAATTATAACCTTGGTGTTATTTTGACATGTTAAATATATAACCGTAAAGTCTTATTAAGTTCAGTAAAGTTTTTGCGTGATGAAGTAACGAACATTTATTCGTATAATGTTAGCTTGTATTTGTAATTGTATGTTTAAAATCGGTCTAGTAATTTTGGGTTAAGCCGTAATAAACAATCTAATCTTTCAACTTTATAATATTAATATGGATAATGGAAAGAAAGTTTTCCCGGACATGTCCTGGCGAGTAGTTAAGAAGTAAGAGACCTTCATGTCTAGAATTTGAACTCAAACTTTCATACCTTTTAAATAATTAAAACTACCTTTGATTTAAAAAAAAGTAGAATTCTTTTAAAAATTTTACTGAAATAAAAATAGTGTATTCAAATATTTAGACAGAAATTTTATATGAATACGCAGTATATTTTGTAGACAGTGCCTTACAACCAACAATCAATTTAGAAGTAATTATTTCGAAAGAGAGCCGAACATTTGCGCTCCAAATTGATTTCACCGCCCACATTTTTGACGTAGACGATGTCTAAAAGTGGTATGCTAATTTATTTGAATCAAAGACTAGAAACAAATGAATGGCGATTATGTTTGAATATATAATGATAGAACATTAGCGCATTGCAACTAACACTGAATACATGAATAGGAAATAAAATTAATTAGTATGTATATATGTATACATGTATCATAATTAATGTCCGTAGAATTTATACCATAAATATTAATTTTCGTTTAATTAACTTGATTGGAATGAATTGTATGCAAATGATCATTATTTGCGTTTATAATATTTAAACTACAGAAAAGTATAATATTTAAATACACATTTAACAAACCGACACTAAATTTTTATTCTAGATGGGTAATAAATACACAAGCCTTGACGCACAAGATTTAAGCATTTAACTACTTTTTAACAGCTTAGCTTTAAAACGCGGACTATTAATTTTTTTACAATTTATTTCGACGCTTTGGTTTCCTTGCGTCAACCGTTCTCAAGATATTGATGATCTGGTTTTATTATAAGTAGTGAACATTAATGATAGAAAATATAAGATAAAAGCATTACCCTACCCTACCCTACTTTGCACCCTTAATAATTTGACCAATTATTTTGTAATAAAGAATATTGTTCATTACTAAAGGAATCCAGTAATACTTGTTATGTTCAATTTGTGCTCTATTTTTTTCGTAACTAATAGCTGTTGTACGTATATCGATTCTCAAATATTTATTATTTTATTTATACATATTTATTGCATATTATATACTATCTAGTTCAAATCAATTAACGCAGTTTAGCGTGTGAATTGGTCACGGCATAACCTGATTTTTGTCGGAACTGTGATTTGCATGCTGCCTATATAAAGCCGGAGTGAGACGTGCGATATTGTCGAGTAAAAAACGCGCGTCACAGTGAATATCAATTAATAGGCATTGGTGCGCGCGGAGCTGCAAAAGTGTAAAATGCAGCGGACCGCGCGTCGCGTGAATCACGGCCCAACACGCAGGAATCGACGGCACTGAAATACGTCACGGTGTATCTGTGATAGAAGTACTAGTGTATTGCAAAATCACTGCGCTTTGTATTAGGTGATTTGGTGCATATCACTGCGATTAGCTCTAACATATACTATATAGATGATACGCTGGTGAAATCCTGTGGTGTACCTAGCTACTTACAGATCCGTCATGTTTAAAAATATTATTTCTTTATTACACTTACCTACGGATATAAAGTTCATTTTTTTAACTAGATAATTGTTGAAGGAAGTTAAAACTACATATATATATTTCGAAACTATTGCGAATTCATCTGCTATATTTTTAGTTGTTTGACGTTTGCATGTGACACTCAATCAATATATAGAGACAGCTGCCAGACTTTAAACGCAGCCGCATACAGCGTATTTTCCTCAAACAATTTTCAACCAATATTTTATACGATTAGTAGATATTGCCAGTTATGTGAACTAAAGCAAAACGTTTTAGTAGGAATAATTTGGGACGCCTTGGGACATATTATTATTATCATTATTTTATTTTTTTGCTGAAACTTGTTTCATTGTATAATGGCAACATTTACTTCTAAGGGTACATCACAAATATTATTTTAAAATGGCCATCAAAACGCAGATAGATATCGACGACAGCCAAGAAACATATTCTAAAATTTGTCAAAAAGTTGCGATATTGGCCGTTTGCCAAGATGAAAAAAAACCCACAAGGGAAAGTCATTCAGATAAAATGTAGGTAAACCACGAGACTAAGTATTGTATCTTTAAGCGGATTTAATTATCATTTCATATAATATACGTCTACTTTATGAATTACGATTAGTTGTAATGTATGCTTTAGAAAATCTTTAACCATGATCGATAAATAGCGTGTACATTTGTTTATTTCATATGGATATTTATTAACGTAAGGAAAGATAAAACTATTGAATCTTATGAAAACAGCTACACCATATTCAACAATTTCTCCCGACATCCAAACGTTCGCCGAAATCGAAGCGACGGAAACTTTAATTTTAAAGCATGCATTTTTTATTTAAGTTATTACACCTATTAAGTGGAAGCAAGAAGACACGTCCGCCATTAAGGCAGCCCCAGCAGCCTGAAGCAGGTATTATCGCGCCGCTTGTGGCCCGCGTAAAATAATAATGGCCGAACTTCCGTTGCCGGCGGCGCGGAAAACTTAAGCGAAAAACCTTACTTTGTTGGCCGGATGTGACGTCACTTAATTTATTAACACGTCCCTCCGCCGGAGGTGATCTTCGCGGTTTACGACACTTTTTCAGTTCTCACCCGACGTGACGCAATTTGACCTGTGGCGGGAAATAGTTGGCTCAATCGTAAATTATTTTGTTACGTTTTAAGTAAGTTATTTATTCGCGATGTTTGTAACACACAATAGCATTATCTGAATCTATCTAATTAGCGCTGCGTCAGGCGTCTTTCAGAAAAGTAAAACCATCAAGTTGTTTTATTTTTAATATTGTATTTGTCATGTCATGTAATGCCCATGTTGTATACCCAGTTTTAGTTGAGAACTCACGTTTTGAAGTTGTTGCATTTGGTACGCAGAACCGATGGCCGATGGAGTCGTAAGGTTCTGAAATGGAAACCTCGTATCGGCAAGCGCAGCGTAGGGCGTCCATCCACAATATGGATAGACGATCTGACTAAAACCGCAGGATCATGCTGGACACAGGCCGCATACAACCGGTCCTATTGGAGATTACTTGCGGAGGCCTATGTCCAGCAGTAGACGTCTCGTGGCGATATGATGATGATCTTTCATATATCACCCAAAATAGTCGAAACGAAAGTCGTCCAGATATACTACTCATTCCTTTATTTGATTCCCTCATCAAGCAAACATGCTTGTGTCATTTAAAATGTTAAATTAAAGTTTAAAGTGCGAGGAACGCAGAGTTATAGCTAGATGTATTTAGTTTTATATCATTATATCATCATCTAAATAAGCTGGTGCCTGGAGCTGGTGACTTAGCGATCTTTAATAACCTATAATATCAAGCATACTAGCTAGATATATATTTTTTATCACGGATATCAGATTACAAGAGAATCACAAATATAATAATTAAACCATGATCAAACACAAACCTTTATCATATAAATATTTGTCCTGGTCGGGGATCAATATATATCGTCCTTGTAAGATTTTTTTTATCCCAGAAATAAGTACAGTTCCTGTCGGATGAAATTGCTGTTATCCACATTTTTTTTCATATAGCCAATATTTTTTTCATTGATCGACATAAGCTAGTTTTGATAACGGAGAAACAAAAAAACCCCAAGGGGAAAATCGTACATTTAATTTTCAAATCTATGTAAACGACTTTGCGGCCGGAATGCTAGTATAGCATAATATACCATTCAATCAAGGTAATATCTTCTTGATAAACATAAACTGAGCATTCTTCATAATATTCTGGCTCGTGGGTCTTGTTCTAAGACAAAAAGCTTAAAATTAAATGAACATATTTCATAGCCCGCTAATAAATCATGACTGAGAGTGAAGGTTGAAATAATCAAAATGTACTCAACAAAATGTCACGTCTCCGACTAGCTTGGATTACGATTTTGCTGAAGAACACTGTAACGAGTTACAAGAAAAATCATAATCATATTAGATTTGTAAACGTCATTCACTTGCCTCAATTTATTTATTATACAAGAGACCTACACACTCACACGTTTAAGTTTAGCAAGCGTGGCGTAATGTTCATTAATCACATAGCTATATACACGTATTAAAGATGCCAGATACCTTAATCATAATGACATAAATATAAAACTTTTTATATTTCCATAGTGAACATCATACGAAATTATTTATTCAATTTAGCATTAGCTTTTTTAACTTGTACCCACTTGAGTTGGACCTTAAACATATGTCGGCTGCTTTGGTACTTCACTCTCACAACAATACTTGTATTGATATATCGTTTCAGGGGTGAGAGAGGCAGTACAATTGGGTAATGTGACATAATATCATCGTTACAGAGTTAGCAACGCTTTAGCTAGAGGCTGTGGTGACGCTTACTATCAAGCGGATTGTAAGCTAGTGTGTAGCAAATATCATCATGATCATCACATCAGCTATAAGATATCCACTGCTGGACATAGGCCTCCCCAAGTAATCTCCAATAGGACCGATTGTATGCGGCCTGTGTCTAGCGCGATCGTGCGTTATTAGTCAGAACGTCTGTCCATTTTGCCGCTCTAGGCTATGCCTATATTATATACCTCTCTTATATAGTGACAACTTCAGTGGAACTACGAAAAGAAATAAACAAACGAACGCATTCAAGCTATTACATCGTAAATAATACCCAAACACTGCTATCTCACACAATAGTCACGCCACACAACTAAAAAGCTTCCAATGCAAACATCTGAAAATCAATAATCGAAACCACACGCTCCCAATCGAATAAATACGGGCTGACTATCCAATAAAACACGTGAATCGTTTACAATTAAAGCTTTAAATCGGCAATAGGTGTTGCCATAAATTCGAAGAGAAAACAATCAGCGGGGCGCACTGTTCGCAATTAGCGCGCTCGGCTCGATAAATTTGCATTAATGCCCTCGAAAAATCCGTGTGGCAATAATTTTCACGTGCCGTACGTATTGGGTAGTTTGTTCTGTTCCGTCGTAGTTTCTGCCTCTGTTTTGGTGTCATCGATGTTTTTACCTTATTGGTAGACTCAATATGGATCGTTAAGATTTGTCTATTTCTAATCGTAGTTTTGGTAGTTTATGTGACAGTCTAGGTTTAAAATAAGGTCGACACACAATCATTATTTTTGCTCAAAATTTTTTGCTTGCGTTTGCGTTTAGTTACCTTGTGGCAACCATTTTCAAGAGTTCTCTCATATATTAAATTTATTTGCACAAAACATGGTATAAATGAAATCAAAAACGATCTTATGTTTCACTAACAATGTCAACAATGTCAGTCATAATTACGATACATAGAATCAAAATTTCAATAATAATTATATGTTAGTGAGATTTGGTAAATTCTCTTAGTAACTTTAATTTATTTGATATCATCTCACATATTGACGTTTATTGATGAACAATATTTTCCACTATTTTTATAATTTAAATCGAGAATTATTATGGCAATACGGATATTTTTGTAATGTATCATGTAAGTATCATGTAAGTATGAACAAAGCGCGATAAACATAAAGAAGTTTTAAAAAAACCCTGATCAAAGAGACAAAATCACGCCGTCCAGCTAGTTTTGCATAATAGTAAGCTTCTAAAAATTTTTTCTCACAATCTCATACAGCGCTTACGTACAATTTATTTCATATAGATGGATTTCCGTATATTCAGATTGATAAACTCCGTTATTATTCGACCATTCACTATCAACTACATATGATTAAATTTTGCAAGACAACGTCTACCGGATACTGCTCGTCTTATCCGGGTACTAATATTATAAATAGGAGGACAGGAGAACTTACAAGGACAGGAGAATATTGTCCTAGATTTTAATTAGACTTTAAAGCATAGTTCATACATCAGGACAACGTGCATTGGTAGACCACTGCTGGACATAGAAAGGAGAAATTTCGCCCATAATTGCCGCTCTGGGCATGCGTGTTGGCAATCACAGAACGAAGCTTTCACAACGCACAAGCACAGGTACATAGGCAACAGTATCACCGTCGACAGACACCGACAGCGCGGCAATTATGAAAAATTGTTTCCCCTACCGGCTGAATATAGGCTTGCCTAGTGATTTCTGATAGAACTGGTCGTATACGACCTGCATCCAGCGCGATCCTGCCTGTTTAGCTAGATTGCCTGTGCACCGTCGATATTGGACTATTATTATAAAACAACCTTATATCGGACTAGACTAAAATATCTGAAATATCAATCGAATTCTATTAAGCCCCTGACTACACTCCAAAATAAAAGTGCGTAATCCCCAGTAGGGTCTGTTCTCAATTCGCCACACGTCAGTTGGTCGGCGTGTGTTTCGCGTAATCCTGAATAAGGCTTAGTTCGTGTAAGCCGGGTCGGCGGGAGCGGCCCGTCCGCCAGTCGGTCGGGCGGTCGGTCGGGTTGGGCACGCGGGTCGGCATCTCGCACTTCGTCCCGTAAATCAATCCGGCCGTCTCACGACGCGGCAAAAATAAGAGGTCACGGAATAGTGTTGTTATGAGAAAACTGAGCGGGACATCCCGGAACGATAAAAATTTAATATTAGTTTTTTTCAAAAATATTTATTTATAGTAGTTCAACACTACAACCATAAGCCAAGTCTGTTGCAAGAGTGTTCTTGGAAAGTTAGTTATTTTCATATTCACAAAACGAATTATATCCGCCTTCCCAATGAATACAGTAATAAAATAAACATATTTTTTCTTATCGCGTAGTTACTTTAGTAATTTTTGGAGAATAACTAACGAAATAGACCAGAAAGAGCCCGGATTTGATTATTTTTAAAAATGGAACAGCTATAGATTTAGAAGAGTTTATAACTTCATCCAATGTAATATTCATATCAGAATATTACTGTAAGTAAAACAATAGAAGGAAATGATGTCTATTAAACAACTCTAATTATGACTATTATGGGTCGTTTTGCATAACAAGAGAATTAAAAATACTATTCTTGAGATCCCGTCCACAAAACTCAAATACATGCTTACATAACTCATGACTATTTCCCGCAGCAAAGACACAGAGACAAACTTATGTATGAAGTAATACATTCATGTTCTCATCATCTAGTATCTAATTCTAATAGCCTCACAAAACATCAGTGGAATAAAATGAATATGCTCATAGAATTGAATCTTCTGGTATCAAGTGTTGAAAGGTGACTGAGATACCAGAACCAACAGATGTTGTTATTGTCCATCTTAATTAGCGCAGCTCAAACAGAAAAGGATAGACATGAGCATTCTCGTCGCAAAGTAATGGGTACTATGCCTGGCCAGTGGAACTTGGGGAGGCCTATTCCTACCATGAAACATACTAGGGCTGATATTTTTTTTTGGGCAAACAACAAGATCATACACCTAGAGCTATATAAATAAAAAGACAGTTATGTACATTTCTTGGCGTTGCCTTTATTATAAGTTGCCACGGAAAGCTTATAAGAAAGTAGTTAATAAGCTACTAAGTATATGACGGTGACGATACTCGTTCTTCATAAATTTTATTTTGCACATCAGCTCTGTAATCTGTTCCTTCTCCGTGCATAAAGCGACTTCTTTCAAGAAACCTTTAGATGGAAAGAGTAAATAAAAGTAAGAGGTAGTAAACAGGTGTGAATAATATAGATAGAAAAAAAGATATATATATTATATAGCCATAAGGTACTGGTAAAATAGTACCTCCCTTGTACCAGGTGTCTTAAGATATACAGGCGGTATATCAACCCGACATAGTGTAGCTCAAATGCACAAGGTGGGGATTGGCAGCAACATTCCGTGCAGCAACAGTTGCGAGGCTACGCTCCACAATTGCCTATGGGGAGGCCTATGTCCTGATATAATGATGATGATGACATATAATATAAACAGAGTTTACATAAAGAAATGTAATTAAATATATATATACGGTACACTGATACAGTCCCTGCCCGTGTTGGTGAATGTTTTCGCCACTGTTTGTTCCCGGGACAGGACACAACACTAGTCAATCCGCTTATAGGCGCCTAGGGCCCGCTAAAGCTATTTACTTATACAACTCGCCAATTCCTACCCGAAGTCCTTTTCCTATCAATCCCGAGTGCGTGATCTAAAAATAAAATACGTTGTTTTGATAACGACAATAGCGTCGGTATTTCACCTTTATTACATAAATATATTTCTTTGTTCATGATGAGAAAAATGTTAGCCATACGAATATTACAATTCCGAAAATATGTCTAGTAGGCAAAGTCAATGTGAACACCGGTAAAAAACTATTACGTAATATTTTATTTTACATTTTACCTACTTGTGTCTACCATACATACCCACTTGTATATACATGCATTTTGTATTTGTTATTATATTGTCTTTTCCATGTAGATTCATCATGATCATTATCACAGACTTTAGAAGTTTACTGCTGTACATAGATCTCCCTAAAAAAGGGAGAATTTGCCCATAATTGCCGCGCTGAGCAAGCGTGTTGGCAATCGCAGAGTACAACTTTCGCGAAGGGGATGCTGCTGCTCATCCCTACCCTGTGCATTTGAGCTACACTGTTTTGGAAGGATATACCAATATCTGTCGATTCCTGATACCTTAGTCGCCTCTTAAGACACTTAGTACAGAGGGAGGTACTATTCTACTCTGCCGGTACCTCACGGCTATACAAACTTTCGTGTGCATATGTTAACAATATTCTCAGAAGAGTCTGCTGTTTTGTGTTTTGTGACACTTGTAGAGATAGCTTTGACTCGATGACGTAATAATAACATGACAGCTACATTCGAGTCCACAATTACCTTCCTAATCGATCTCGGCTGTATTAGGACTTTCTAACCCCCAAATGACAAGCGTAAACAACAGCTCCAACGTAAACACGTACAAAGTTATTACGGGGCCAAATGCCACTTTCTCGTGACAGAAAGCCGGTGGAATACCGAAATAATAGAATAAAACAGTTGTCAGTCCATTGTGTGTTAAATTATTCACGAAATCTATTCGTCGCTCCAGATCTTCGGGCAGATTACGCGATATGGGAAATTACACGCGTTACAATATTTCATGGAGGCGCAGCCGGCTTGATGACAGTCGTGACAGCGGCATATCGACTTTTTGTTCGCCGGTTAATGATGGCGCTTTATTCGGTAACGTCACGTTCATACCAGTTGTAGGATTCGTCAATTAAACTTCTCTTATTTATATGACTTGAATCTGCAAATATTTAAGAGGCCGAATTCTCATTATCTCACCTCAATGCATTGTTGAACATACTCATTCACTAAGAATAATATACTTAATATACATATATATATATATATATATATATATATATATATATATAAAGAGAAGTTGACTGACTGACATATTAACGCAGAATCAGAATTCACCCCCTGAGGGGTTAAAACGGGAGTGCAAAGTTTGTACGAAACTTTGCCTTTTTTGAAGTTATAAAAACGAAATTTTGTATGTAGATTCTTTATTGAAGTCATGAAACACTTGTTAAATATTTGTTCAAAAATCATCTCTTAAGGAGGTGAAGGGCGAGTGCAGAGGTAGTATGATAGTAGTAAAACTTTACATAGGAGACACCGCGGGGCGCTGTTAGTTATTTATAAAGTTCAACTAGGTATGTGGTACAACTGCCGCACTAGTAGTATGCATGCAGTATGAATGTAAAACGACTGTATATATAGAGCGGAAGTGAATGGAAGAGTTTGTATAGGACCTAGGAGAACATACTACTATAACACATAATTTCACCTGACCTCACATAAAGGTCGTCCGGTACCGGTCCAATGGTACCTTACCTATTTCTATCACTTGTGTTCCGATTTGAAGGGTTAGAGAAACTGTGATATTACTGGGTAATGTGACATATTATCTTTAAGTCATGAGGTCATCAACGCGCTTGTGATATCTTTGTATTTTTACAAGCGTCAATAGGCTGCAGTGATGCTTACTATTGCGCTAACTGTTTGTTTGTTTGTCTACCTGGTATAATAAAATATAAGAAAAAAAGTAAGGGTAGGTAGAGAGGTATAATTAGATCGTATCAAGCGAAGATCCAGTCTCTGATTACCTATGTTTTCAATATTTAAATGTATAGATCACTAAAACACTTAAAATAACGTTAGTACCCACTAATATGCATTGTTTATATGCTTCTAAAAAAACACTTATTTCTTATATTAATGAACACTTTTTTGGTGAGTACACAAAAGGTTTTTTGTTTTAAGTATAATCAATTTAAATCAACTAACCATTTAACTTTTTTATCATAATATTTTATATAATATAGCACATTATTGAAACATCAAACATTTTTTTTACATAACATAGGTATCATTTAAAGTAATCTATCCCTTACCTTATTGTAGTAAAACTATTTAACATTTTAATCTAGTTAATTAGTATCATAAAAATGCATAAGAAAATAACGTGCCACGATTACAAAATTACTTCGTTCCACTTCTGTGGTGCATTAAAGTATATAGTATCTGTCTACGCTTACTCATTTTAATAATCGTCTTAATTAGAAAACGGAACCACAATAATGCTAAATTACTTCATAACATTAACTTCGCAGAAATAATGGATATCAATAGAAAAATTAAAAGGATATAACTCACGAACGCCTATGATCAACCTGTAAAATATTATTTATTTTAATAAACATATTACACTTTAACTATAACATTAGTTATTAAAGAATAAATTTATTATAAAAAGGTTCCAATCAATAAAATTTACAACGAGGCATTTAAAGTTCATCTACGGTGTCTACGACGCTACGACTACGAGATGTGTATACTCCACAAAAGTTACGCCTGACCAAAAACTTGAGCTGCAACAAATTCCTTTATCAGCCTGAATATCTTTATGCGATCAGTGAAACGTAAGTAGCAATTTCGAATTTAGCCCGGGGGGTGGAGATAATTAAAAATTAATCTTATGCGTCATTGATACGCTACATAATTGTCGGGCATCCGCCGCCATTACGCGAGCAACGATTCAATTCGACACATCTTCAGGGTTTCACCTCGCCCAGTAATTATCCGACACTATCATTAGGCTGCAACGTTACATAAGAATAACCTCACAATTAGACGGTGGCTGTCATTAGATCATAATAGAGTTTCATACAACAATTTGTGAGTAAAATCGTCAAGCGTGTCACATTACCGAGGTCCATTAAGGCGTTTACACAACACAGAATTGAAATGAGCAGTCCACAGATTATCATGATAGACAAACAGTCCGCTTTGTCCTTATAATAACCTTATAGCGGGTGTTCTGTTTACCGCTCCAACACAATGACAAATCGCTCCGAGGCTCTATAGATTTGCCTTGCTTTGTTCTGAGTGATTTGTTTTGTTATAAATGCGTGGATGTAGTTTACGATTATTGGGTAAAGTAGACGTTGTTTTTATACGATTTAGCAACTTTTCATGATGTTTCAAGATCAGAAGATGTTGTCTTTAGTCATTCATATCTTTTACGCTGGAAGATTATGCTAATAATTTAATAGCTCAAAATTTTATTAAATCTTTCTTAGTTCGTTTAACGTTTTTGACGAATTTTTATAAATATTTTAATCACATTTAGAAGTGACTAGAGGAAAAATAAGACGCCTCTACCCCGACACCGCAGATGGTAGTGATACTTTCTTGTCCGTCAATAGCCGTGAATTCGATCCCAACTTAAAACAAATATTTTTATGGCGAATATTTGTATTTGAGAATTAAGATAGCCCTTGAAATCTTCTAATTACATTTAACTGTCACTTACGCAAACGTTTTCATCATAATAATAATAAAATTATTATTATCAGGCAAACGTATTGATCATTATTTGCCATAAGGTGAACAGACTGTTATAATTTATTACTTTCTCTTAAAATTCGTTTCTGTTGTCAGACAATACTGTCTAAAAGAATTTGTTCAACAATTGTATAAATCGTACATCTCATACATGGACCTGGCAAGATAAGTTTTTAAATGGAATGTTAAATAAGTTGCTAAAAAACACAAGTGTTACGGACATCAGACAACAGCGTAATCACAAATATAGTACATAAATACTTATATTTAACACCCAGACACAGAACAAATATGAATATCATCATATAAATATTTGTCCTGATTAGGGATCAAACCTTTCGCGCACAAGACATGATCACTACCACCTGAGCCATTGGGATCGTCAAAATCGGAAAAATGTGTTTATTTAAGATAATGTTTTTTCATGTGTGACAGTGACATAGATATAAAACTTCCTTTTGAATCACACTATCTATTAAAAATAAATAAAAGAAGGATCGTAGTTTTTAAAATTTACGCATTCATAGGGACATACAGCGAAAACGTACTTTGTTTTATAATATGTAGTGAAACGTATGGTAAAACAAACACCCCTTATACGGCAAAGGTAAAATCGGACATGTGTCGATACCGACGAATATCCGGCCCGTTCGGCAGCGACGATAATATCCACACGAGTATTAGGATCGCCCGATAAGATACTATCGCGCCCGTTAAATAACGCGCTTCCCGCAATCATCGGCCTCATTTTAATATAATAATTACGATATTCGGCGGCTTTTCAGCATGTAATGACACAGCCGGCGATTAAGTAACGCTGTATTACACACCAACAGTAATGATTCGCCTGTAGGTTTGACAATATGCATGAAATCATACCTGCATATATACCTATATCTATTTCAGACTATAGTAGATTAAAAGTGTAGTTTTTATATTAAATCTATTCGAGCAGTCAGTTCCAGAATCAATGTCCGTGATATGAATTGTTTAGATATCTTCAAATAAGTTTTTTTGCATAAAATATAAATAGTTTAACCTTTTTCCATTAATTACTTCAACCATTCATAAAAATTATATGAGAATTAGTACGCAATACAATTTTTTTTTGCCTCTAACTTAAGTTTTAGGAAAACACGTGATTTTTGACTACAAAGCAAAGTTAACTTTTCATAGTTTAAGAGCTACAACTGAAACATTTTTTCTTTTTTCAAAACCTTGACAGCAACGTAAACTAAATATAAAAAAAATCGATGTAAATTTATGTAAAATAAATCATTTCTTAGCGTGCTATGTTAAAGTTAATTTCATATGCAATAAATGAAGGCTTAATAAAATTACCCTTCTTTGCAAGGTTATATTAGTTTTTATTCAGTTGACTCGATTAATTTTAGAAAACCATGGAACCTGAATGCTTCTTGGGGCTTTGGCATAGTCGAAACTTTAAAAACTCTCAGTTGCATATATGTATAGGTATATGTTTAAGAAAAAAATATCATAAGCATTCGTATAGTGAAATGAAACGTATATTCGAAGAACTCAGTCTGTCCGGTAGATTACGATAGGTATACTATTATGTATAAATCTAAACTAGTCTAACACTAGACTAAAACGTTAAATCCATTCAATTGCTTTCAAAGAACTTTCTTTTACTGACTCTTTGTGTATGACCTCAATTAATTTCTTACCTTTAAATATATACCTTTGTAATTATTTATACTGGAGGTAATAAATATGGGTGCCAGTGTGAGGTAAAAAATCTAAATTTGCTAGGGACGGCCACACCATCGTTATATATATGACTATTTCCTCCCACCTCATTAAGCTAAACGGTTATATAAAAAATAAAGCCATTGCCCAGACCCAAATGATTTAGACCCCAGCTCAATACGCTTTTACAGAATGCTAATGGATTTCTTCAGGCAAGCTCAACATAACTGATAGCCGTCTATTTCATTTGCAGCGCTGGGCGAGTGTGTTGGCAATCGCGGAGCAGGGGATGCTGCTGCCCATCCCCAACCTGTGCATTTCAACGAACAGCAAAACTATTTCGTATGGATATATCTATCCTTACCGGTATCTCAGTGGCCTCTTAAGATACAAGGAGAGGTACTATTCTATTCGGTCAGTACCCCACAGCTACTTATAATATTAGTATAGATGGATAGGTCTCTTCGATTTGTGTTGTGTAGATTTTTACAGTTGTATAGAAAAGACCGAAATAAAAATGAAGCGACATTACGTGAATTATATTCCACCGAAAGGCCACCGATACGCCATTACTTTTAGTCCAACGATGTATGATTATAGTGTGTCGACATTATTGTAACCTGTATTTACATCAAATCGATTTTTGTTGTAAATAAATATTTCCACTATTTACGAAATACTAGCACATAGATTGATACTAATATAATAAATAAATAATAAAATTCACAACATTTCATACGTGAAATGTGGCGTTCTGGGAGATCAAACCTATGACATACAAGATAAGATCACTGCCATTTGCGCCATCAGACCCGCAACCAAAGTTCCTGCAGGCTATGGAGCCAGAACTTTTTCTGGAATGGAAAATACGTAAGAAACGCGTTGGACGTCTATCTATAAGATGGATAAATAACTGACTAAAACCGCAGGATTGCGCTTTACGCAGGTCGCCATTTTACATACTACCGGTTCTATGGAAAATCATTTGGAGTGGCCTACGTTTAGCGGTACTTTTTACGGTTGATGTGATGATGATGACTATGATTAAAATATGAAGGGTCCGTCTCTTTGTAATCTCTTCATCAATAAAAAGCTGAAAGGATCTTAATGAGATTTAATATATCCATAGCTCAAATAGTAAGAAGAGACGTAGGTTATACGACTGGGATCCTTTTGCTAATCCTCGCGCTGTGCATTTAAGCTGCATTGTTTCGGATGGATATAGCGCCACCTGTCAGTTCTGGTACCTTAGTCGCCTTTTACGACACCTGGTACAGCGCAAGGTACTATTCTACTTACTTTTATTCTTGAAAAATGTACATTGTGAGCATAATATTAATCATTTTTAATACAGCCGTCATTTTTTACACATCGTCATCATATTAGCCATTGAAATCAACTTACGTAGGCCTCCCGAAGGAAAAGGGAATTTTGCCCATAGTTGCCGCGCTGGGCAAGCGTATGGGTAATCGCGTTTTATCTTATACCTACATACGAAAAAAAATTAAAGTAACAAAGTACAGTGCAATGCAAGTTTCACCTATACGACAATTTGAATAGTCCAATGACGAGTTGTATCTATTTTAGAGGCATCTACAAATGGAACTGAACATATATCCGGTGATAAAAATAAAGGTTAATTAATTGGAATGTTTTTGCCTCAAATTAAATAAAAAGGATCAAACTGATTCTGCCGCCGTATGTGCTCGTTAAAGGCTAGTTAATTGGTCAAATTAATTTAAAACCTCATTTCCTTCACACCATCATCTGGCATACAGTTAACGCATTTACATTACTGAACCATATTCGGTGTTTTTATATTGTAGTGATTTTAATTTAATTTTTTGCTTTATCTTTACTCAATATCAGCATCATCAGAGTAGCCGTAGAATTGGTATGATTGCGACGCTGGGCAGGCATATTTGCGATTGCATGCGTAGTTTTGCGATGGAAATGCTGCTGCCTGATATTTGGGATGGATATACCGCCATCTGTCGGTTCCCGTTCCTCAGGCGCCTCTTACAACACCTGGTATTGCGGGAGGAACTATTCTAGTCTTCCGGTACTCACTGGCCGACGGTGGCATTAAATATGATATATTTTTTATAATTTCTATCCAGATAACAATTAAATCCCAGCTAATATTCTCACTCACAAATGTTGTGGGGATGTGTATAGATGTTTTTACCCTTTACCGCAAAAACTGATGAGTTGAATTTAAAAATATATATATATATATATATATATATTTATATATGTATTTATATACATATATATATTTATTTATGTATTTATATACACATATATATGTGTGTGTGTGTGTGTCTGTATATATATATATACCTATAAGAGGAGTTCACCGATAGCCCTTAGTAGGAACTATAAAACACCTATTTATTACCTATAAAACCACACCTCTTGCAGAATACTCAAGGCACTTAAATCAGCGGATATATATTTCTTCTCCTTTCGTAACTGTGTATACCACAGTGTATTTTGTGATAAATGACTCAATAATATTTTTTAACGATACACGAAGTCATTGAATAAAAAGTTTTACACACGTACAAATAATTGGCTGAAATATGTAGACGATTGTTCGGACATGAAGGAAGAAATTAAAGAACCATATGGGCAAGTTACAATTTTTTTCAGATGCTTTATTTGATACTAGCAGCGCTCTACGTGAGAATATGGTGATAGAATATATAGTAAGCTGGCTTGCCCCTGGCTTTGTAACTTATACCCCTGGTTTTGGTGAAAGAGTTTTTGAAATATGTCCATTTCTGCTTTAAATGTAGTTGATACAAATGTACAAAAATACAAATCAACAAGATTTGTATTTTTGGCACACAGGCAGGGATTCTTTTTTAAATATCCTATTGGTATTTGGTTTAGCGTTATAATGGTAAATAATTTTTAAATTCGATTAAGTTATTTAGTGTTAAATTATCACAAACAAAAAATCCAATCTATCCTCTTTATAATATATACAAAAATATGTTGGAAAACTAATGTCGCCGGCAAGTGGCACATGTCGAATTCTTGCCTAAAGTGCCATCAAAGTTAATTTTGAGGTGAAGTTTCCCGAAATATTATATCACACATAATGAAAAAGAAATTAAATTTTATAGGAATAAATGTCCGCACATTACGGAGGTGCAGTAATCTGCAACGGGCAACTAATGACGGGCCGGTTATTGTTTTAGATCACCACCGCCCTCTAATTCACTGCATCGCCTGTTATTAGCCCTAGCCGCCAAAAAACACACGTTCACCCTTCGTGGTGACTGCATCTGTGCTTGAAATATGGGGCTTGAAATAACGGTCAATCAGAAACTATATTAAGGGATTTGTTTCGGCTCTAATTGGATTTATCCGCGCCATAATACCCTCACTGTCTCTGATAAAACTCCAGCCCCGCGCGTAAACGTTTTTACTTAAAAAAGTTGTAACGGCCGTC
Source organism: Heortia vitessoides (assembly GCA_020976665.1). Lineage (NCBI taxonomy): Eukaryota > Metazoa > Arthropoda > Insecta > Lepidoptera > Crambidae > Heortia > Heortia vitessoides. Next base: position 7,169,960 of record JACJUM010003174.1, read on the forward strand.
CAATTAGTTTAAGAATACGCACAGAAGCGTTTCGCCGGCCCTAAATTTTTCTCAATTAAATGCAAAACTTGGGCTGCGAGGGCAATATAAAATTTAAAGTCCATACAATTCGCGCAACACAAATTTTTATTACCTCGGCACGGTAAGTAAACAAAAAGAACAAATTAGAAGGCCTCAGCGCAAGACGTCGTCCGCGCTATCTCCCGCCCGGGACACAAGGGTGTAAAAAGTAAAACAATAAGGATTCCGCGCGGCTGCGACGGGATATTTATTGTTAATGAAAATGGCTGGATTTGAACTAACGTCTTGTAACTAAATACCCTCTCACGGTTAAAGCGGGCACTAATTTGGTTTTTATAGCGTATCCTTAATTTGATTTGGCGGCAACGCGGCCGCCACTATTGCCTGTAGGAGCAATTAATTTGGCAGGATTATATTTTTTCCCGGCGCCCTGCGACTCGCGACTCCCCCGCGCCTCGACGCACCACGATCGAACCGAGGAGGAAAAAATAAAATAAAACTTAAGCCCCGTTTAATTTGAAGGGTGGTTCTGGGCTATTAAAGTAACACGCTTATGTATTGCAAATTATATTGAAATTTGTCTTCCATTACTGAGCGTCTTCCTCACACAAATGTTGCCCGCATTACGAGCGGGAGCTTTTTATTCCGCGGAACGCCCACCCTTGTCTCCCGGTTTTTACGTCGGAAGTTTGCGGTGTTTTTTTTTCTCGCTAATTAAAACTCTTCCGCGCTGTTTCCTACGAGAAACGAGATCCGATCAATTAATTTTTGGGCGGCGTAAGCCGTTTCGGAATTTACTGGGCCAATAAAAAACAATTCTGCCCTGAAAAAAGGTTATCAAAAAGTAATTGATCAAGTAAAGGTTTACGTTTGGACTTAGAAGGAATTAAGCCGAAGTTTTCCGTTGGAGTTTCGTGAGGCTGCTATGTCATTTGTGTTGGCAATCTCGGTGCTGTATTGTTCTAATAAAATGGTATTGTTTTGTAGTAAATTGTGTGCAATCAGAGGCGGCGACGGCGCACAGAAGTGGAGATGGAGTCACGCGCGCCATTGTCTCGCCGGGGACAGCCGCTTTCATCTAATACAATACCTGGCCTTAATACTTATCTAACCCACCATTACTATTTACTACCAGTATCGCTACCTGATTGGGATCTGCCGTCAGCTTCTCACTAATGCTCATTTAAAAATAATACAATCAAACACTTTATAGGTATTATTAATTTGCATCACAAAAGTTTACTTGCAAGTTCATAGTCCATTTACCTTGTTTAATGCTAGCAAGAAAAACAAATAAATTAAATTATTTATAAGACAAAACCACAATACACTTTCTTACGAATATTTCAAACCCTATGTTACATATAATTTTAAACAGTACATTTTTCAAATTATATGAACAGCTGGCCAACTCATCATTGAAAGTAAATATTTGCACAACATCACATGTGTGCGTGAGTAATTTACCAAAATGGCGCCATGAGCGGCCAACTAAAGGGGACAGTGCAATCATAACGTCCCGCGCCCGTAACAATATGCCTTCAAACTATACAACTAACATAATTTACTTCAGAAGTAAAACATTGTAATACAAATAAGGTCAGCTTTGAAATGAACAATTATTTATGAATTGAACTTTAATATTTTTTTTTAATTTTCACTTCACTTATTTAAATATTTTTTTTACTATAATGTTTTTAATTAATATCTTGGTACTGTACCCATGTTAGCATTTTAAACTCTACGGAAATTAATAGATAAAAATATCAAACGTCCAAAGTTACATCTTTAAGTTTAGTTGAGGAAGCAATTGGATTTTTTTACTAGAGGATTAATTATCAAATTAGACTGACTAATACTTATATAAGTACTAAATCTAGAGGATTATTATGAAATGTAGTATATATGCGATAAATAAACTTATAAACTTCTCAATCGAGTTGAAAGATTCTTCTTCATAAGAATGCTACATTTTTCTTAATTTACATAATTAAACATTAAAAGAATCTGTATAAATATTCGATAATGTAACTCAAAGTGTTAAAAAGGCACCAAAAAATACTTATACCGTGTACACTGCTGAAACTACTAACAATATAGTAACAAAGTGATGTACTACATTTTTATAGAAAAGATCAATATCTATAAAAAATCCAAAGTACTAAGTATGGCAGTTCGTATCGCCGACTATTATATCAAACTATATAATATATCTAATATATCTGTACTTAATTTATCTAACTATATAAAAGTTACGTACTTTTCTTTAATCTTGAAATATGAAATACTAACGTTGGAACAAACTAGGCCCCACTTTTTCAGGTAACATCTCCAAACAACAGTATCTCCCTTGTTGCCACCTTTGAATAACACTGCTAATATAATAATGATGATCAAATATAATGCTGCCTTAATGTAAACTTTTCGGAAACTAAATGTAATATTTAAACTAAACGAAACTATATATTTAAATACATAAAAAAGACTAAAAAAAAATAATCACAATATTTGTTTAACAACAAAAAGCGGCTTAAAAAAACTATTTAAAAAAAAATTGCAAGGTATTTACTTCGCTGTGTATCCCAAAATCCCAAAATGTTTCAAAAAAAATGTGTACACGAGCGAAGCTCGGGCGGGCCGCTAGTCACTTATAAATAGAAACTAAATAAGTCTGCATTCACAGCAATCGTATACCACAATCGAACTGAAATAAAAGCTCTCAATCGGACTACGCTATTAGAGAGGTTTCAATCAGAGAAATGAAGCCGCGGCTGCGGGAGCGCGTCACCAGGGTAGCACGCGCCGAATTAAATGGGAATCAATAGGCTCCGCGACGTGACTGGGTGCTCACTGCAATATGCAGCACCGCTTTGTTCGTTGGACAATGAGCCAGATTACTTCCCATCTTTACTGATCTCCTAGTAATTCGATATAGAAATGAGAAACTTCAATTGCGAGGCTGCCTCGCAATTTATTGTACTTCTTTCTCATTGTTCATTTATTGTAAACAATGTATAAAAAGTATAAGATAATCTAAATTTTTTCTAGTATTATACAACCCAGTTTCCCCATAATTATAAACTAGACTGCAGATGTTCACTAGGATCCATCCTATTATTTATATCTCTTTGCCCTTTGCAACTAATATAATTGAAGAGATCATTTTGCAGTCAATTACACTATATACTAAAGAATAAATATCATCATTAGTTAATCCATTATAACTCAATAATGTGTAGTGTACTTGTCGATCAACAAAATAACAAAATTTTTAATTGCTTAACAAGCCCTCAAGTTCCCTTTTATGTAACATTATTTAAATATAGTGCCCTGAGGTACCGACAGAATAAAAAAGTACCTCCCTCTGCACCAGGTGTCGTAAGAGGCGACTAAGGTTCCAGAACCGACAAATAGCGGTATATCCTTTCGAAACAGTGCAGCTTCAATGCACAGGGCGGGGGCGGGCAGCAGCATCCCCGTCGCAATAGCTGCGCTCTGCAATTGTCAACACGCTAGTCCAGTGTGGCAATTATAGGCAAAAAACCTATTTTGCACGTATACCCAACTAATATATACGAGTATATATGAAAAGCTCATTTTTGATTATATGAACAAATTAAACTGCGAGAATGATCATGCACAATCAAAGAATTTTTATTGTAAAATAATAATAAAATATTATCTATATTAAGAAAAAAAATTGTGTTACCTTTGAATTAGAGCTCAAAACAGATAACACACAGACGCTTCACACAAATACCAAAGACACGAATCTATCACTACAGGTATAGGTGAATTAAGGAATGGTTCATCCTTTTAATTTTCTTTAGTCTATGCCGGAACATGCAGCCACGTCCACGGCGGACAAAGTAGCTCTCCGGACGATCGTTGGCCCCGATGATTGATCAATCAGTGCAATCAAAAGGCGGACTTAATTGTACCAATTCCGTCCGTTTGTTTGTGCGGCGGTAGGGTCGCCGAATTACTCATGTTTCCGATCCGGGAACAAAATACTCGGGTGCATACGTGATCGAGTACTCCAGTTCGTCATTATTTATTCACTGTACTGATTTATTGGGCTTTCTTTACTTTTTTCCTGGTTTACACTTTGTATTTTATATTTTGCTTTTAGCCAGATTGACAATCTACTTGAATTTACAAATGCGCCTTTCTGTACTCTTTATATTCTTTCATAATCGGTGATTGTTTATTGTATTTATTTGAATAAATTGCGTAGTATCCTAATTATCTTTTTTTTATAAAAATATATATTTTAGTTTCTCTACTAAAATAATGATGAACAAACTGTCAGCCAGTGCCACAAGATATCTGATTGAAGTTGATGAAAGTAATCTTTTGGGCATAAAAAATAACATGATTTTCTATTAAATGCCTCAATAAAAAATACTTTTAAATATTTTTACGACGTTCACCTATATTCAAACAGCCTAATATATTATACTAGAATATTATTTGCCATGTTAGTTAAAAATATATATATATACGTTTTTTACTGATAAGAAGTTGCATTATTATTCAGATCATAAAGTTTATCCATAGTCTATCTTCAAAGAGATTTGTGATTTTTGAGGGAATTCTCAACCTCATTACACCTGTGGATAGTAAAACTTATTAGTAGACTAATTCCAATAATTATCATCATCGTCATCATACCAGCCATTCAAAGTCCATTGCTGGATATATGCCTGCCTAAGAAAGGAGGTTTTATGCCTATAATTGCTGCTGCTTGCGACGAGGATGCCGTGGATATACCGCCATCTGTCGGCCCTGGTACCTTGGTCGGCTCTTACGACACCTGTTGCAGTGAGAGGTACTTACTATTCTACTCTTGGTACCTCACTTTTTTTCAACAATTAGCTCAGTAATTTTGGTGAAATCTATAAATAGTCTTGTATTTGTAGATAAAATGTTAGACATCGGATCAGTAATTTAGAACGTACTTCATTGCCCGGGATATTTTTAAAACCTCTTGGCTTCTGTAGCTTTTTGAATCTATTAATTTTACTAGGTACTTGCTAGCTGTACAAGATCAGCAATCAGATTTGCAGCAGGTCGCACTGGTTATACGTAGTGCACAAAAACTGCCTCCAAAAAAATATACGATTCTCTTTTACAGATCACACAGTGTGGAATTCATCCGTGTGTGAATAGAATTCTGTCTAACTACTCATATAGATGTTTTATATTTAATTTATTTGATGTAGATTTAGATTTAATTCGTAATTGATTAATTACAAATAAACGTGAAATAATTTATTTAACTCTATGGCATGTGATAATTCTATAGTTGTCTATTAGCTTCGATCAACGTTAATCTAACCAATTGCGTATGTTTGTGTCAATCAATCCTTTAAAGCAAATTATCGACAAGGGAATCCTTCCTGAAGACAATGTAGTCATTACGGCAACCACTTTCATGTCTGGTCTCTGATGGGTTGCATTTACTAAAACCAATTAGACTAAACGGTTCTTTGAAGCTACTTCCAATCACTTTAATGATTTCATTGGATTAAATCCTCAACTATCCATACCATTAAGTGCAATCAAGTTTAAAAGAAATCAATGATGCATTGGCTTGTACTACATATTGGCGTTATAGGCTACATACGGCACGGTATAGCTATTAAAAGCATATACATATGCGTTAGGTCAGGATGCGTGTTGGGGAACCAATAGTTACATATCCAAAGCAATATCTACAAAAGGACAAAATATCACTGCAAATAAACGTTTAAGTTTATGGACTCGAAAGATATTACCGATTCGTGATCTCCTTTTTCTTTAGTTTCGCGTTTCGCCCGGTCGGCCATCTTGGCGACATGTGGCGGGAGATTTAGGCGGCAAACGTGCCCCGCCATATTAGATTATGTCGAAATGAATTGAGCGCTACTATTGGATATGTTATTGACGTAGATTTGCGATCGGAGGAACGAACTGATATTTCGTATTGTTATTAAAGACGGGGCGCTCCCACCGGACGTGAGTTGGGTCCCGATCCCCGAAAGCGGCGACCGATACACCCTTATGGAGCTATCGTTTAGGCCTCTTTATATTTTTCTTATGTAAATACAGTTTCATATCCGATGAGCTTTATTTATGTGGGAATCGTTTTAGCGAGATAAGTCTTTCTCTGCCCCAGTGTTCACCTCTCGCGATGCATGCAAATTTTGCTTGTTTTGGAATACTGATTTATTTTATCCGCCGACTAACTTATCTTACCTGATGTCTTGCAAGCTTTTAAAGATAAAGAACATGTTTATACCCTTCGGTGACTTTGAAAAATACGCGGCTTCATAACTACTTTGCTAGGATATTTGAATGATGAACTGACTTTTAAAAGTGATTTAAGACGGGCACGTGTTTTATTATTTTACCTTAGTTATTTTCCCAATGAATATGACAGGAGTGGACGTTTGACTTGGAATAAGTGAGTACTTAATGACATTGTGTGCAGTCGTTTTACAGACTATAAGATAAACGTAAGCATAATCGAGTCGTTCAAAGGACAAATTTCTGTTGAAGTAGTGTTGCGAGTGAAGTGTCGCCGAGATCAAAGCGGTGACGTGCCAGACCGAGAGCTGTTAAAGCATGGCCGAGGGTTTGGGAGCGGTAAACAGTAGCAGGCGCCGGCTCAAGTCACTGGGGGCAGAGGGTTTTATTTAGGTCGAAACTATTGTTTCATAGCTTGATTATTATTATACTATTAATGATATGATTTGATCACTATTAAAAACATACTTTGTATTGCCAGCGACAGCAAATAAATTGGTTGAACTATCAATTTAATCTGTGAATAACGTTTAGAAAACTACTATTACCTTCCAAATCGAAGGCTTCCGTCTAGAGGTACCTGGTGTTACCCGCTATTTATTCAATGAATGCTTCAAATGAAAAGTTAATTTTAGCTAAAATGTGCATCTCAGGTAATGGAAGTTGAGGGTTCCTTTTCAATGAACAAATACCTAAGTATAAAAGATCAGAGATTAGTATTTTCTATTTAATGCGATGTAACGATTGTAGTCATTGTTACTTTTTTATTTTATTTATATGGTATTTTTTGGTTAGTTACTTATGAGTCATAAGTAACTAACCTAAAAAAATATATCATATTAACAAAATTGGAAAATAACCAGAATTGCTAACATCTACCATAAACTTTATACCAATATCGATTCCTTTATTAATAGCAAAACATTATTTAAAAAAAAATTAAGCAATATCCTAACATCGTTTATAAATAATTATTGATAATATTGTCTTCGAATAATGTAATGTACCTAATTTTAATTAAAATAATTCAACAACTATTGTTATTTTATTTATAGGTAATATATGCTTACGTCCGCATTAATTTGTAATACTTGTACATATGTATATGTAGATGTATAATGCTCGTTGAATGTACTCAGCAGACTTAATCGGTGTCAAACTTTCTTTCTTGTATAAATAGTTCAATTAAGAATTGTGTAATGCTGTGTTTTCATGCACACATTATTATTTTTAAACTCAAGATTTAGCTATTATGTTTTGTTGCATTAATGTTTTTAATTAAGGAATAACGCATTTGACTCAAAAATTTAGGTCCTAAAAATTATAGTAGTAGTAAATAAGTTAATTTTATGTTTGCTATTGTTATTCTTTTTAATAAAATAAATATATAATACGTTTTTTTTAAATGACGTTTATTTTTCAAAGGCGATTCTGCTGTAAGTATCTAACTATAAGTTTGTTATTAATTTATAACAAATCATAACCAAATCTCAATTAATTAAATTGAGATGATATCGAATACATTTTTGACTTCAATTAAATGATTCTCTCTACAAAAACAACGAGAGTACCACATATATGGCATGGGAATGAAAAACGTGTTTTCTAATATTATATATATTAATTAATCAGAATTGTAAATATGTTTCTATAGGATTAAACATTTGATCGGTCAATAAGTAATCGATGTATTAATCAAAGTGCTGTTACGGCTTAACACTTTAGTATATTTTCGAAATTAAAAGTAATTGTTATAGTATACAATTTTTATACATTGAGTTTTTATAGTATGATAGGGTGAAATAAATAAATACCCACTACATTTCCTACATTGATCTGACTTCATACACCGCTTAAAGCACTTGTGTTACAGACATCAGACAACAGAAGAATTACAAATATCTACTTAAATACATATATTTGACACCCAGGCATACAACAAACACAAATATCATATAAATATTTGCTCTGGATGGGAATCGAACCCACGACCCTCATAGGATCACTACCATCTGCTCCATCGGGCTCGTCAATAAATAAATCACTTTTTTAAAAGTGTATGCTACAATTATGAATCTTGAACTTTATTTTCCTATTAATAACAAATGTTAATATAATTCTTAACATACGTTATATAAGTGGTTTAACGTTTATCATATAGGAATTAAAAATAATTATTCTTCCTAATGAATTATTATTATTTGGCCTTAACCTATTTTTATTATATGTACATATATCTTAGACCTATTTTGATATTGATTCTAAGTGTATAAACAAGCATACAAACCGCATAAAAAAAACCGTCACCGCAGTCTATAGCCGCACGCAGCTATTATCACAAGGATATCGCTTTGCCAACCTAATGACTTAAAATATTACGTCAAGTTAACCCGCTTATTTTACTGCCACTCAAACAGCAATGCGGACACTGCCATTTGAAGGTATAAATAGGTGAGAGTGAGGTACCAAAGCAGACGAAGTTGTATGAACTCTACCTCAAGTAAATGCCTCTAACCTGCATTCAGCGAGGTCCTGTATTGTTTCTAGTTAGATTGATTATTACATCGTAGACATTTTCGTTCATCTTTCTTTCTCCATTCAATCTATTCTTCACTTAATTCATTATTTTCTTTATCCTTGTGAATTTTAACTATGCCAAATCAAGCAGTATGTTGAATACGCAATATTTTCCAAAAGAATACAAAATTTCTTGTCACATACAAGCATACAGTTAACATACAAGCTTACAGAAAACGAATTACAAGCTTACGGCATCGATAGTTTAGGAATGGACACCACTATTACTTGTCATTATGTATGGGAAAAAATGCGTCCAAATTATAGTCATGCATCTTTTAACTCCCGTTTCTATGACTTGTCCCACAAATTGAGGGCTGCGCACGCGCAACGGCGGCCTCTTTGATGTCGCGAGGGTAGTTATGAAAATTAATAAAGCGAACAACACGTAATTGCTTCCGATAAGCGGTGGCTGCGCGGGTGCACGTTTTTTTTCTCTTCTCTCTCGTTTATACAAACATGCCTTAAACGATTCCAAGTAATTAAAATATGAGCGTCGATCAAAAGAAATTGAACAACGTATTGCATGATGGATAACGCCATTGGCGTCTGCGCCTAGCTATTATGTACAATAATAGGAAGGCTAGTTGTTTTTTGTCAACTTATGCAACATTGTGATAGTACTATGTGTTACCTTTTTTGCATTTTAATTATTATAGAGTTAGTATACAAGAGTTTCACCAATTCAATAAGAACTGAAACATTTTAAATAAAATATTAAATCTCTATAAACTTGTTTAAATGTGATCTTCTCTTAACTCTAGATTTATGCTGTTGATAACCGGAACTCGAATTCGAATTTACATAGTTACTTATATTTAATTCGCATACAAATAACGTATTAATGTAATTTGTTTTTGTATGCCGGCAGTATACATTAGACCTCCCACTGGAACCGATAGATGAAGGTATGACGATATATCTTAACTAAATATATAACCTCAAATGCAACAGGGTGGATATTGACAGCAGGATTCCAAACACCTGCCCAACGTGGCAATTTTTGGTAAAATGTTCTTCATCTATCAAAGATTTATGTCCAGCAGTGGATAGTACTACGATTGCAATAATAATGTTGGATTTATTAAGGAACTACCTCTATTACTGGAGCAGTGTCACCGGATATAAAGAATATAATATAAGAATACAGCGCTGCAAATTTTATAATGCAACTAGCTGCCCCAACAGACGTTGTTCAGCCATATAATAAACAAATAATTTGTAATAAAAAAAAGTACTGCAACTATAAATTCAAATATAAACTATCAAATCTCTCAAGTTGGTTCAAACTGTATGCAGTAAGTGAAAACTAATTAATATAGGTTCAGTAATTTAAAAGTTCATTCTGGACAAACACCGTGACATAAATTTTTTAATATATTATTTGCAGTGTTCTCAAAGGTCTAGTTTCAGAACTCTACAGTAATTGTTTTTACTAATATACGTCAACTTATTTTTCAAATAAAAGAGTAATATATATTTAATTATGTTTTCAGTGCTCTAATAACTAATTACCTACAAAACTTAAACATTGTGCTGCCGATATTGTTGGATTATTGTTTTTCTTAAAAGACCAGTTCGACCAACACGCTTGCAGTTCGAGTCCCTGCAGCCTATAGACGCTCGTAATAGCACAAGGATACCTATTTCTAGCGAGTTGCCACCCTCGTGACTTAAAGATTTTAGTTCACATTACCCAGTTATTTCACTGCCTCTCTCACCCTTCAAACCGGCACATATAAAAAAACCGGCCTTTGTATAAAATGTACCTCGTGTGAGTTTGAGTGAGTGCCCTACTTATTTTTTATTGTAACCTAATATCACAAGTAGACGGTTTAAATAATTTATTTATTTAGTTATTTGGCCTTCTTAACGCGAAAACAACAAGACTTTCAAACGACACGTCAGTCTGTTACTTATCACGAGTGATCAGAAGCCAATAAAGGCGAGGCACCTGCCACGTCGATGTAAGTGTCGGCAAGATTAAAGCTCAGCCCACACTTAACCTTTGGATAGCGAACTTGACGAGACACCGCTAGTTCAGTAGCTGGCGCCACCACTTGTCTCTACTTACTAATTGTTCCGTATTTTTAGAGTAATATATTTTGAGTATATTGTAACGGCGCCTATATTTAATCGCATAGATACTACTATATCTCGAAGTATTTTGTAATTTGGTTAAGTAAGTCAATTTTGATTGTGGTGGATGAAAAACGAAGCTTTAACTACTATTAAACAACTTTAAATTATAATTTTGGTTTAATTTTGGTATAATATATGTACGTACATATATAATTGTATACAATAGCTCATTTTATTGGATATATCATGTGTGTGTGTGTGTGTGTGTTGGTAGATGTTTTCCTTTATATATATATTGATTATTTGTATTTATACATTAGTTTATTTTATTATACACCTCAAACTGCCTTATTATTGTTGTGTTTCTCTTCTGTCAATAGGTTGCCTAGAAGAGATCGCTCTATGCGATAAGGCCGCCTATTGTACTGTACTGTTGTATAGTTTTCTATGTGTTTCTGATGGTGTGTACAACAAAGAATATTATTATTATTATTATATCATATAGATCACATGTTCGATGTAGATTAAAAATAAGCCGGAGATATATTTCTGGCTATTGATATTCCAGAATCCAACAATTCACATACTGCGGCTATCAGATAGACGTGCTTAAATATAAAATCAATCATCTTGTAGGTAACAGAATACAACATTAATTTACAATGTTTGCAATATATTGTACTGACAAGAGAACATAACAACAGTGATGTATGAAATCATTACCAAAGCATTTGAAACATGCCAACCCCGCATATCATTTATGTACAACGCCAAAAGACACCTATCAATAAAACTGAACTTAACGTGTCTCGATATAAAACACTTTGTTATTAAGTTGACAAGCAACCGTAAAAATGCTCCTTTAAAATGTAAAATAAACAGATCAATCATGTTAAACCGATCCCACAGGGCTTGCGGCATCCCCGAAAAGAAGCCTACTACGTAAGCGTCTATTATAAAGCACAGATGTTACCACAAGACCGATATCTGCGCCCGTCCTCTTCGCTCTGAACGCCCAGCGAAGAGTTAAAACAGGACAGAGTATAAAAGTGATACGCGTTTTTTATTCTTTTTCAAAATAAGAATTGTAACAGAGTGATTGACGTGCGGTCGCTGGTGGCGCCCCCCCGACGCGCGGCATTAAGATCGACCTCGCATTATCATTTTAAAATTTATTACGCTAATTATGAAAGGGACGTATTTAAAAATGAAACAAAGGTATTACAACTGCCATTTTTATGTGGTAAAAGCTCCGCGGACGTGTAGCGTGCTACTTTTTCGGGTAAATAAATCTAGGAAGGTACATCAATCAAGCCCTTGGATGGACGGGAAGCGGTCGTTCCGCATTATTATGTAGATCCGTGATTAAAGCTTTTTAAAAATAACGAATTCACAATATGTGGGATTGTAGGTGTAATATTAACATAACCCTTTAATTTGATGTGTGTTTTTGTGCGTGTCAAATGTACCTATGCGGGGGAGTGTCAGTTTGAAGGTTTTATCACGCGTTTACGTTTCCTGTTTCTACAAAGTAGTAGTTACTTTTTTTTTATTTGTCATAGGCCTAAAAATAAACGCCTAAAAAAAGCAATCTTATTAACGACAACGATGTCTAATACGTAAATATATGTCAACCTACATTTATATTTTTTTTTGATCTTACGGAAATAGCGTCTGAGCTTGCAACAAGCGATGAAAAAGAAACACAGCCTTGAAAATTATCATCCGTAATTTATTCTTGCGCAAAGATTTGCCAAGTAAATTACATCTTAAGTTGTAAATGTGCAAATTCGATTTAATGGACAGTATATTATATCATTGTAATTGTATATAGGATCAATTTATGTTCTGAAGTGAACAGTTACAAAATCTTTCTTACAGGTTAATTTGATAATCTTTACAAACAGTCTAGATCTAGTAACTATACTAGAGATACCTCATACAAGGATTGTTTGTATAGGTACCTCATTCGCAATATTTCTACGGTAAAAAAAAATTCGCATTGTTGTGTTCTGGTTTAAAGCGTGAGAGATGCAGTGAAATTACTGGTTAGCGTAACAATCGGATAACGACTATAATAATAATAATAATAACGTACATAAAATTCGGGCGTCTATACGCTGCGGTGACGCATATCATCGTGCGGACCATATGCTTGATTGTCGACTTAGTTTAATAAAAAAGACAGACGTCCCCAAACACGGGAATACGATTTATGTCCTATAGATATAACATATTATGTCATGACAAAGATTCGTGCAGTAACGCTGCGTCTGTCGTCAATATAAATTGTATGTCACTAGTTCATAAACAAGGATCGTTGTTTTTAATGCAGAGATTATTAATGCTAGTTCTGGCTGTTTACGATAATGCGAAATGGCATGGTAGTAGAACGCACCAATATTTAGTTAAATTCAACCATAGCATATATGTACAAATTTACTTCAATTTCATAATAATTAGCAGCAATTGAATATTTCTAATAAAACTATTAACTATATAATAAATAATATATTAAAAGTGAAATCACCTTAGAATCATATCATCATCATAGCAGCCGCAGATTTTGCCCATATTTGCCGCGCTGGGCTTTCGTGGCAGCAATCACACAGTTTAGCCATGCAACAGGAATGCCCATTCCCGGCTTGTTACATTTGGACTACGCTACTTCGGATAGATCGCCATCTGTCGGTACCTCAGTCACCCCTTACGACACCTGGTCAAAGGGAGGTGCTATTCTACCCCTCCGGTATAGATATCGCATGCATGGGATTTCCACAAAACCTTTATGTAAATTTAAAATTTATTATTATTATTATTTATTTATTTATTTTTATTTTATTTTTTAAATTTTACCTTTATTTATTTATTTTTTTTTAGTATTATAATCTTCCTTATTAACTCAACTTCCTATTAGAGAAAAGTATGAAAATAGCAACGCCTCGTATCTAGGATTAGCTTTGAGCAGCACAACTTATATTAACTAACGATATTTAGAAATGAATTTGGATTAAATTCAAGCAAATTAATTCCGGGCCGTGAGGTTCTGGCAGAATAGAATAGTACCTCCCACTGCACCAGGTGTCGTAAGAGGTGACTAAGGTACCAGAACCGACAGATGGCGGTATATACGTCTGAAGCAATGCAGCTCAAATGCATAGTGGGGATAGGCAGCAGCATCTCCGTCGCCATAGCTGCGCTCAGCAATTGCCAATACGCTTACCCAGCGCTTCAATTATGGGTAAAAAACCTCCTTTCTTGGAGAGCAGTGGACTCCCAATGGCTGATATAATGATGATGATGATGAAATCAATTCCCTATGAAAAACCTTCATTTAATAAGTACTATAATCTTCGTTGTTGATTTAACTTATTATTAGAGAAAACGGTATAAAAATAGGAACGACTAGTGTCTAAGAATACATTTAAGCAACACGAATTATATTACCTAATGATATGTTGAAATTAAATTGGATTAACATGAAGTAAATAACATAGAGATAGAGATTAAACATAGGTTGGTACCTAATACTATGAATTTCTTACACATAACTATTTCTACATGAAATGATAGCAACGAGCGTCTTGTATTAATTAGTGGTGGTATTAAACCAATATTGTCATTCGAGGGATGGCCGGGTCGCGTCTAATTGGAGCCGGCATGGGTGAACGTGAGCGGACTGCCGGCCCTCCATTACTGCCCACCACCTACATATTTAATTGGAAATTTCACGAGATAGCACTGTACATCTTAATAATAATAATCCAACTTACTTGTATCAATATGAGCAGTGAATATGAGCAGTGGACCTCTGAGTGGTGGTAGAATCACTTTAAAAATTTTGATGATAAACAGTGAGACACCGGTAAACTATGAAATAATAAAAGGATGCATTCACACAACATTTCATACATTATCCTGACTCCGAGATAAGTCGCTTAAAGTATTTATGTTATAGATATCAGATAGCAAAAGAATCACAAACATAATATTTGGCCCTGTCGCATATTTTACACCTACAAACAGCTTTTACGAGAACTATTTCTAATTTGCATTTATTTCTAAGATTATTTTTTAAAATAAGACACCGGCGCTCGAGTTTTCCCTAAGATATCGTTAGCACCTCGTGACCTTCGGACATTATGTCACGTTACCAGTAATTTCACTGTTTCGCACCTTTCAAACTGGAACACAACAATGCGACCAACACTTGTCTATAGGTCCCAACTACGCATTGTAGCCGTGTATTTATATCGTGTGTAGGGCGAACATATTTTCATTATACTAACGAGGCTCTGAAATATATACAATTACGCGATAAATGTGATAGATATATCTTTGAATACAAATATAAAAAAGCAGTTGATAAAAGTTTCAAAATATCAAACGTATGGCCAAATTTGAACGGATCCAATGGCGTTTTCGGTAATATTTCTATCTTATGCGTCAAAGGCCGTGGGTTCAATTCAAAGACAAATATTGATATGATGAATGTTTGTGTTTGTGTTTGTTCTGTGTATGGGTGTTAAAAATATATGCAAATATTATATTTGTGATTCCTCTGCTGATGACCGTAACAGAAGTGTTTTAGCGACTTATTCCGGAGTTCGGTCAATATATTAAATGTTGTGTGAATTATTTATTTTATTATATAATTTAGTAAAGTAATGATTATGCTAAATTATAAATGCGTAAGATACGATTCTGCCTGTTGAACCAAATTTTACTTAATATATTTTATATGCAGTTTCAACCTTACGAAATGTACACAGAGGCTTATGATTCTGAATAAGGGAAAACTACGCGGACAAAGTAGAAGGCTAAAAGCTTGTTCCTGTTAAAAAAATTAACATGAACGAATAATAATTTATACAGAGTTGCTCGCCATTAACTAACTGTATGACGAAAACTAAATACGGCGGGCAATCAAGGTAGTAAAAACGACCTAACACTATAATATACAGCTTAAAATTACAGCCACACTAAGTCAGAGAACGCAATAACACTTACTGAATGCACTATAAAGTTTTATTCAAACATGAATACTATTTTGCCATCCTAAGAGTATAATTGCTAAATTTACACAACTGTACCTAAATAGGGCATAATAGTTTGTGTTAACGATATGCATCTTGCACTAACAAATATGCAAGGTGCGTTCAATATTCATAAAGGTGACTGTATCCAATATCGGCTTGCAGAAGTCGTTTTCTTATAAGTATTGTCGTAATAAGTGTCGGTATGCCGATATAACCAAAAACGGAAAAAGGGCACACTTCGTGTTTATTGTGGGGATTATTTAATTATAGTCCCGATTCAGTTTACGACAAGAATAAGTAAGTTATTACTATCCCTGACCATTTATCGAACACTATAAAAATCTAAGAAGTTGGTTACGGAACTACATTTAAAAAAATATATACGCGTCATCATATCAGCTATTGGAAGGCCACTGCAGGACATAAGGAAGAAGAGAAGAATTAATAAGAGGGGGACTGCCTATAACTGCTGCCCTGGGCAGGCGTGTTGGCAATCGCATCGTATCTTTCGCGACGAGGATATTCTGTCCATTCCCGCACTGTGCATTTGAGCTATGCTGTTTCGAATCGATATACCACCATCTGTCGGTTCTGGTACCTTAGTCGCCTGATAGGGGGAGGGGTAGGGGTACGATAGGGGTCCTTACGACACCTGATAGGGGGAGTTACTATTCTACCCTGCCGGTGCCTCACGGCACAAACGCTTTGGTTATATTGATAAGCATATTGATTTCGAATTAAGAAGTCGTGTAATAAAGAGCTAAATGTAACGAAACATAGTCATTGATAACCGCCTAATTTCACATTACACATGTATCTGTATATTTTGAAAATAATGATTTCCGCTTTAATGTTATGGACGGTAACATTTATATGAAGGAATATAGTGCTCATTTACCAAGATGCAGTTATGATAGACTTCATCACTATCACCATATTCGCTGTAGAACACCCGCTGCTAAAACCATGTAAAAAAAATCATTTTCGGTAGTGACGAAGTACCCTGATGACCGACAACTTTAATTGCTCCTACTTAAAGTTGAACTCCCGGGAAAGATAGCGAATAAGAAAATCACACACACTAAAGCTTGCGCGCCGACTGAGACGTCATTATCGCCAACTTAATCCTGTTCGCTAAACTTACGCAATTTGGCTCAGCGGCAACGTTTAATTTACAACTCACTCCGCAAACGCACGACAGAGGTATTCGACGAATAGCCATTAATCGTGCCCCGAATGTGCTTCAAAAGCTATACAACCACAGACAAAAACAATACTACGAACCACCGTCACGCTTTGCTCGTAAGTAAACTAACTGTGGGATATTTAATTGGAATGTGGCGGTGGAGGTGGCTGATACCGAAGTTAGTAGAGAGCGAAGGATAAGTGAAATGGGTATTTGATGTCGTTTCGACGCGTACTGAGGGGGGGTTAGGCCGTAATCCGCGGGCGCGATCTCTATTGAAACATTGCTTTCGAGCCTTAAACAGGCGGGCTTAGCGCTTCTCTGCCGAACTTGAGACCCCTCCAACTTGTGATTTGGGTCTTAGGCGCCGAAATAACGCCAATTCACGACTCAAGTGCCTCGCTCGCGGGCCAGATAACACCGAGAATGGGAGACAATAAAGTTTAATCGCGATTTCTTATATTATCGTCGAACCATACGCTGTTCGTTACAGATTGGCTTACAAAACGTGACTTTTCTTCACATTTAATATCTACCTACTGCGTTCTTCTTACGTACATATATTTTTGAATCCTTACTAGTATTATAAATAAGAAAGTAACTCTGTCTGTCTGTTACGCAATCTTATCTAATCTAATTAAATTTAATGTAAGCTGTTGACAGATATTTGGGAATACCTTTTATTAGACTCCCTGAGTATTTGCGGCTTCGTTCACGTTAAAAATAGATTCTGTATAAAACACTATTTTGAAAATAACTTGAGTATTTTATGTCGTCATATTGTTAATAAAATCATTAAATATTTTAAGGTACGATTGTTATTAAATAATTACATAGTATACAACAGAACCATCTCCGGCTGTTAGTCTGTCCCTATATATGCCTAGATCTTTAAAACAACGCAATGGATTTTGACACGGGGTCTTTTTTAAAAGATTTATATATATGAGATTTATATATGTAACACATGCTTAATATAGTAGAAAAACACCCTATTTTGACAAGCATTCGAGATTTTAGAATTTTCTAATGTTTGTCGTAAATAAACACAAAGAAATAGTTTATTGCGCTAACATTACAAACGCTGGCTGAACCCGACATGATAGATCAAAATAATGTACTACAGTTTCATGCACCCACTATTAACAATTTTTTAACTTCAAGAAACGTAACACAAAAATGATTATTTGTTGTCTAGCCTTCTTGTTGTACACGTCATAAAACCGGAAAACAAAATGTCATCATCAAATAACCCGTAGAAAGTCCACTGTTTGTTTTTGGGACCACATTGGGAAAACTTAATTTATATACAACTGAGTCGACAAACAAGCATACGGTCCGCGTGAAAGTAAGCGTCAACGGAGCCTATAGACGCACGATATCAATAGGGCATTGCCAACTTAGTAACTTAAAGATATTATATCACATTACCCAGTAATTTCACTGCCTCTCTCACATTTAAACCGGAACACAGCATCCAAAAACTCCTGTGTGAAAGTAGAAATTAGTCACTGAGGTACAAATGCCAATGACCTTTATGAGATCTACCTTTAATATATCCATGTGGTGGCATCGCAGGCCTTACAACACCTAGAACAGAGGAAGCTTATATTCTGCGGGTACCCCGCGACTAAATTAATTCCGTCATTATAAATAATTTACTTCGCCGTAGTAGATAAAAATCAAACGAAATTATTTGAAATCATATACATGACACATTTTACCCGCGATAACAATTCTCAAAAATAAATATTGTTAACTCGGATAATGTCTTCTAAACAAGGTTAGCAACGCGCTAGTGATATCCTTGTGATATCATATATAAAATACAGTGACGCTTACTATCACGCGGACTGCATGCTTGTTTGACGAACTGGTTGAGTAAAAAAGTAAATTAATAAGAATCTACTGAATTTTTCATTGCGATCTGATATTACAATGAAAAAGGTATTTAAATATGTATTATTGATGATGGAGACACTGTTTCACAACGATTATCCTTTGTTACATAAATACAAAAGAAACGGGGCAGGTAGTGTTCTTATATTACGAACTAGGGGTCGTGGGTTCGATCCCTACCCAGGACAAACATTTGTCACGAACATCCGTATTTTTTTGTGTCTGGGTGGTAGGAATATATTAGTATTATATTAGTAATACGTCTGTTATCTTTACGTTACACAAGTGCAACTTATCACGGAGTCTTATTGTTATTATTATTCACACATTAAACACGTGTTTGTTTCCACCGAACGGAATCAAGGCGGCAGTTAAATCGTTGACTTACTTCAGCGAAAGACTTACCAAAGTAAAACAGTTATTTTAGTGTGCATAAACAAATCCAAAACCCCCCTTTTTTATTCGGAGGAAAAAAAGTCCCATTGACACTTACGACTTAAGGAAAAGGTTTTAGAAAACGTACAAGCAATATAAACCTCCATACACACTACAAGACCTTTATATTTCGGTTTATTTTTGGGTGTTAGGAGTTTTAGACTAGTAGAAATGATTAAAACAAGCAATGGATTAGTAAGGAATGGATCAATACAATTAATTTATTAGGGTTTGCCTTCCGGCCATAGGTCATTGAAAAATAATTCACGCCTTTTGCCCACGTGGGGTAAGCACGTAGGATTGATTTTCATTTACCTCGACCCAACCCCCCCGACTCAATTAATATTTTATTTAATAATCAAATAAGCTTTAGGATGTCCTTGGCTGGGCATAGACTTGCCCAAAAGATTTCCATTAGGACCGGTTGTTGTTTAGACTGGCAACAGTAGTGACAACTGTCCAGAAGAACGCAAAATAGGCGCATAAGTCGTCGAGTTGCGGAAACTGGCCCAAGCTACATCTCCATCTAAAACCGGCTGTATGCTTCCTTCATCCAGCACGTCCCTGCGGTTATAATCAGATCAGAATATCAGATCATCTGTCCACCTTGTGTATGGATGTCCTACGCTGCGCTTGCCGGTACGTAGCCTTTGAACTTTCCGCTATCCACCAGTTTTGCGTACTATCGACTTAGCGTGGTACATAACTACTTCAACTTGCTGATCCCATGGACTTTAACATAAGGTCTACTTCAGATCTCTTTGATCTTGATTCTATAATATATAGCTTAATCATTGCCCTATCCATAGCTTGTGAAGCTTCTTGAATTAATAAGGCACAGTACCTAATTCCCCACGTTTCAGTGCTATAAGTCATCATTAGTAACACACATTTATCGACGATTGGTTTTATCAATATTGATACACCGATTTTACTCCGAAGGCGTAAGAAACTGGAAGATGACCGGACAAAAAGACACGCTTTCCTTTTAATCCGCTTCTTTATCCGCGTGACTTTCATATTATATCATTTCCTTTGGGAACTTCTACTACTACTATCTAATTAATCCCAGAATCTAAAACATAATAATTATCTGTGTGTAAATATAGTGACGGGTCCGTAGCGCATTTAGATCTTATACCTCAACGTTCGAACACACATACTGTCCAGGAAAAACATTAATTTGACGAACATTTCTGCTTGTTCTTTGTCTGTTGTCTGATATCCGTAACACAAGTACTTTTGGCTACTTATCTCGGAGTTGGTTCAACGTATGACATATTATTATAGACTTGACGCTAACCGCGTGCATTATTTCGTCAAAAATATAGACAGACACACTATGGCATTTATAATATAGTACAGCTATAGAATAGCTTTAGATATATTGTATATAATCACACCCTCGAAGACCACAAGAAGCGCGTTGAGCCAGTCCTACAGTAGATTGATACAAGCGTTAGCTGACAAATAGTCGGCGAGCGGAGGCGTCTTGCCATAAATAAGGATTAGACGAGTAACCAAGGTCCGAGCGACCGGCGTGCCGGCGTCTCGGCGATTCCGCCGGCCACCGGCGCCGTCAAACGTCGTGGCGCCCGCATCGTTTGTTAGCTTCAACTTAAAGAGCCGTAAGACCTAGTGTGTTGGCTTTCAAGATCCCTATTTTAATCCCCTAATGAATTTGTTGATTTTTCTTGAATTTGCTTTAGACTAACTGACTGAACTTACTAGATATGAATATAAAGTTTCAAGACTTAATATAAATAATTATGACGTTTCCGGTTTCACAGATATTTAATTTAATATATTGACTTTATAAATATAAGACCCCTGTAATTTAAAAAAATTAGATGACCTAGTCTTATAACGCCTTATAACGTCCATTACTACAGGAGATGAAGCCTTTTTAAGAAAGGGGGAATGTTGCCGACAGTTGCCGCGCTGGGCAGGCGTGGTGGCCACCAAAAAGCGTAGCTTCGCAGCAAGAGTTGCTGTCCATGTTTTTTCGGCTGGATATACCACCATCTGTCGGTTCCTGTACCTTAGTCACCTGGTTTACGACACCTGGTTGCCACTGTTGGTGGCAATACCAGGACGTAGCTTCACGATGGGAATGCTGGTGCCCATCCGCGTCCCGTGCGTTTTAACAACACAGTTATCAGATGGATATAACGCCATCTGTCGGTTCCGCCACCTCAGTCACTTTTTACTTCGTTAATTTGACAGTCACAAGTCTCTTCTATTCTGCCACGATGTGCAGGCGTAGTGGAAACCGGAGAACGCAGCTTCACACTAGGGATGCTGCTGCCTATACAGAAGCTATACTGTTCCGGATGGATACACCGCGATCTGTCCAATCCGGTACCTCAGTTGCCTCTTGCTACACCAGTCATAGAAAAATGTATTTTAAGTTTAATAATTGTTGACACATAGTATTGGTATTATCTGATAAAGCTTCTATTAAGTTTTCCTTGACCTTAACGGATACTTTAAAACACAACTAGTAATATATTCATATTATTTCACAGATGTTAACCATGCAAAGGTTAAAATACACCAACCGGACACCGTTTACTCCGCCACTCAACTTGGAAAGGACGTTTAGCACGTAACTGCGACATCACGCCTATAACCATTCGCCATTAGTCACTACGACGGCCAAACGAGGAATTTCCCGCTTTCATAAGCAGTGACAGGGTTGTCCTCTGGAGGTATTAGTAACATGGACTGCCCACAAAAGATTGTATTTTCTATACTAATATTACAAAAGAGAATGTTTTGTATTTTTAAATTACTCAACCGAATTAATAAATTAATTTACTTATGGAAAGCTACATTCTTTTAAAGTAACAGGCTAGATTATATTTACAAAAAAAACTGTTATCCCTACCTAAAATTGGAATATGAAAATATGTAAACAAATTTGTAGTTATGTACGTTTGTGACAAATTAATTAAAAAACTAATAAAACGTCTTTAAAAACTTTTTACTAATAGAAGGCTCCATTATCAGCAAATAACATAAGCTAGGTTTTATGTGTATATACATACGGGAAGTTCGCGGGTGAAAGTGAAAATGGCTCTTAGTTGTTTATTAAATACCTATGAATAATTATAGCAGCCGTAGTAATTCTACTGCTAAATATAAGTATCCCTAAGAAAGGGGGATTTTGCCCATAACTGCCATGCTGGACAGGCGTAGTGGCAATTAGAAAAACGTAACTTCGCAGCAGGAATGCTGCTGTTCATGCCCGCCTTGTAGCACATTTAGCCATGCTATTTCGGCTGGATATACGCTTGCTGTGAGGTACCGGCAGAGTAGAATAGTACACCACACACAACCTTCTTTCTAGGAAAGGCCTATGTCCAGCAGTGGACTTTCAATGGCAGGTATGATGATGATGATGAAGATACGCTATATCCGCCATCTGTACCTCAGTCGCTTCTAACGGCTCCTGGTGCCCAATTATTTTTTTGAATTAAAAATATATAATCCTTATTTTGTATTATATCATATTTATAAAAAGCATGCAACAGCATGCAACAGCATGCTTTTATTGCTATTTATTGCCAGCTGTTGCTGGAAATAACAAACAGCAGCAGCAATAAGAACCATAGCAGTACCATCTTCCCTGCGAGCTATCTCCTGGCACCGTTAACAAAAGCTGGTCATAAATAGACCAACAAAAGTGAAACTGAATCACCCTCGCGCTCGCAGGCGCCCGGGAGACAAACCACCGGCCCTAGGCTATAGTGCTGGGGCTTGAGGGCGTTTAGAAACACATTTTGTAAAGAAACCTTCTTGAACCTAACAATCCAGCCCTTTGCCTGTCTGGTGCAATATTAATAGTTATTTATATTATGTCTACGCTATGGAGTGCTATGCTAATGTTAAGGTAAGTGCAGAAAGTAAATTTCTCAAGTTTCCGTAATTCGGAAAAGTAATGATATGTAAGTTAAAGAAACCTTGCAAGAATATTGCAAACAGACACAATATAGTCACACGAAGTAATCAAAATCTTATAATAAATTCACTCAACATCTTTTAAATTCTCCAGCTGACTCCGAAATAAGTAGCTTAAAGCACTTGTTTTCAGGATCTCAAATGAATTACTAATATTATACTTGAATACATATTTATGTCACGCAAACACGGAACAAACACTAAAATGGATCACATAAATATTTGTTCTTGGTAAGGAATGAACCTACGACCCTCGCTGCTAAAGATGGGACGCTACCGAACGCGTCATCAGGTCTGTCAATTACTGGTAGTATACAAATAAATAAGGCTTTAATCTTACACAAAGCTATTCCGTAACGCCAAATGAGAGCACAGTCATTGAAATCGCCACAAGCCATTGCTGAAACGACGAGCTTCATAAATCAATCTACTCGCGAGCCACAGTTTTCCATGCACCCGATCCCCGGGCGTTTGTCCGGTATAAAATAGACTGCACTTACGCGGGTCATCTTTCATTATTACGGCTTTATTTTGGCAAGTCACAACAGGGAGGGCGTGCCGGGCGGTCACCACATTGTCCCCCTCAGGCGGCCCTGCACACTTTTTCGCCACAGTGACCACTGCCCCTATCTGCCCGAGATAATATCGTAAATTATAACCCAATTCCACGGCTGTTAAAACTTGACAGATGAAAAGGTTTGTGCTGACCATGGCTGTATCGTTGTTATTAGATGAGGGTGCTTCAAAGACACGTTTAGCAATGATTTAACGCTCTCAGTTTTGTGTAAGGATGTGGTCAGCGGAAGGGCGACAATAATATGTAATGTGATGCTGTGGTCGGACCACGTTGTAATTATTGCGTGACCATTGTCACAATTTGACATTGAGATTCATGAGTTTCTTTATTGAACAAGTACCAGCACGCTGACCCTACTTCGTTTGCGTGGATTTGTTCTTTGTATCTCGTGACTTTGATTTTTACTAATGAACCAAAATTATTTACTAATAAACTGACATTATTATTGTTTATGCCTGTTTCTAAAGTTTAATCTCTTTTTATATAAAATTTCATGAAGATACGTTCAGCTATTTTGACATGAAAAGTTTACAAACACACAGACTGACCCTCTTTCCAATTTATAATATTAGTACGTATATTTGCAAGCTTACAATTTTTCAATGGAATAATACATTTTAAGATTTATTTAGAGGTTTTAAGTACATATTAACTTTGACATGCATAGTCGCATTAAAATGTAACATGACGATTAATGATAATCTGTCAATTATAAATTTACTAATGAGTCTATTTTAGAAGGTGCCTCTTCAAATCTTAGATGTACTCGTACAGATAAAGCAACGTAGGACGAACTACAAGATTTCAAAATATTTTCTATCTTACCTGCGGTCGTGTATAATAAATAAGAGTCGATCCATCAGCACTAATGGTGGAGACAGTATGCGACAAAGACATGTCACTGCAAGAACATTACTAGATAATCGGGACAAAATGGAAAACACGGGAGAACATGGCGCCAGGCGGGAACAATACGTCATTACCGACGTGTTTAGAGGCGAAGGGTAAGGTTAGCAAACAAACTATAAACTAGCCGTGGGGCACCGGCAGAGTAGAATAGTACCTCACTCAGGTGTCGAAAGCCAACACATGGTGGTAAATCCAACTAAATCAGTCTTGGTCAGATTTGGTTTTAGTTTTAATATTAGTGCACTGGGCGGGGAATCAACACCAGTATCCTCGTCCGAAGGCGAAAGCCCTCCCTTTTCTTGCCTCTTATGACACCTACAACTGAGAGAGGTACCTACTATTCTACTCTGCCTATACTGTACCCAATTGTATTTCTTTGAATAAGCAACAAACTTGTCTTAACAAAAGGCAATAGGATTCTGTATTACATTGATATGTCAAGCTATTTTTATTAGACACTAGTTGCGCGTAACTTCGTCCATGCTGCATTCACTAAATACCTGGTATGAAGAATAAGTAATA
>JACJUM010003174.1:7195470-7224923 GCA_020976665.1 Heortia vitessoides
TAATCTCCGATTTAAGTCAATTAGGAGATGTTGTGTGAATTTATTTATTAGTTTGATTTCATATAGACCATAGATTTTACAAATTTGTCAATTCGTGACAACGTGACGTAAATCAGCCTGCCCTCATCAGACCGGTCATAAAAAATACTGCCATATATATAGATATCTATGGCACGTGGTTTACTGGTACGTTTTAAACACCATTATTTAATTAAACCAAGGACCACAACCGAATGTTGGACCCCCACTGTTTGAGATCATTCCCTGCGCCCACCAACCAAACTAAACTGATTTTATGCGCGCGACCGTATTGTCTTGATGCTTTTATGGGGAATTTATAACGTAAATAATTCACAGGAAAGTTCAACAGAAAGTTATATTTCAATAAACAAGCAACACGAAATATTTGAAGCTTTTTCTTATCAGTTTTATCACCAGATCGTTGTTCTACCTGTGTTGTACTTATTATTGTATCAGCCGTCCAGCTGGGCATAGACCTTCGAAGTTACTTCCTATAGGATCGATTGTAAGTGGCCGAATCCAGCACGATCCAGTGTTTAATCAGATCGTCTATTCACCACCAAATAAATGAATTCCCTCAACATGTACTACATTAACCGGATTCCTTGATAAATTGCTTAAAACACTTGTGTTACGGACATCAGATAATAGAAGAATCACAAATATAATACTTAAATATATATAATTAACACCCAGCTAAAGAACAAATATAAATATTAACATATAAATATTGTCCTGGGTGGGGATCAAACCTACGACTTTTGGCGCACAAAACATGATCACTACCATCAGCGCCAAAGAGATCGTCAAAATATAAACATATAATTATAGGATACAAAATACACCCTGTTTAGACACATACTACAAAGATCTTATATCCACGAATTGGTCTCATTTATAAATTGAAATGTGCTTATGACACCTTTAAAACCATTCAAACTTTCAAATGTATACATTGTTAGAATACTTCTAAAAAGTATAGAATAAAATAATACTATTGGATACCGGTAGATAGCCATAAATAGACTAGAAAAGTACCTCCCCCTGTAGCCTGAGGTACCGGAACTGACTAGTATATCCATCCAAAACAGCGCAGCTAAAATACAACAGGGAGGACAGCAGCATCTCCGTCGTAAACCTACACTCTGCAATTGCCACTACGCCTGCCCAGCACGGCAATTATGGTCAAAAATCCCTTTTTTCGGGGAGGCCTTTGTCCGGCAGTGGACTTTCTACTCCCGATATGATAATTTAAACATAATAAAATGCGCTATCAAACTCAAAATAGATGTCTAGTATCAAATCCGTTCGGTCACCGCACAATGATCTATGACAGTAAGAGTTGACCAGTGGACTAGTAAAAATCCATGCGGGCCAGATGGCTCACTGGTCCCGCTTGATGACCCTGATTAATTGACTTGCCGTAGTTAATGTGGCATGTCCTCAAACGCTTGTCAATACACCCATTGGAACATTCTTGGAATCATTTGTTTTTGTTTGCTATGAGAGTTGCGTGCGCTCTTGAAACTCAAATGCTCGAGTTATATAGTTTTGTTAATGGAGAATCATTTGATTTTTTTAGCTCCGGAGCCATATGTAATTAGAACTATAGTTGTTCAAAGTTCTAGTAGTAATATATAGTTGAATTGTACTCTAGGCGTAGATATTTGACAGTATACCTCATCATAATAGCCGCCGTAGAATGTCCACTACTGGACATAGGAGTCACTAAGGAAGGAGAATTTGCCCATAATTTCCCGCTGGACAGGTGACGTGGCAATCGCAGAGTAGCTTCACGACAAAAATTCTAGCATTCTGCCTTGCTGTTTCCATACGATATTCGGCATTCAGTAATTTTATACGAAAGTAACGTTAGTAAACCTATACTACATTATCACATAAATGTTTTAAATAATATGCATATATGTGTTATTTAAGTTACAAAATTTTCTAAGTTTGTTGTACCAATTGTCTTGAATTAGTTATAACGTTGCAGGTCTCCTTAAGGTATACTCTATTTTCTATTATTTAAGTATCTCCTTCTCTAAAAAATAACCTTTGAAGATCCTGGAGTCGAATATTTTCCTATCCAAAGAACCCTGAAATCAACTAACCAACCATAAAATTTTTAAATCTACCGGCTCGTGGCACAAGCGTAATTTCCATGGTATTAAATAAACAAACGCTGCCTTTACGAGCTATGACAAATCTGAATTACAATCATAACCTTTGTCCAACGCATTCTCGGCGCATTCGGACCAATAAAATAACTCATGTCCAATTTATGTTAATACAATAAATACCGGCATAAATAAGCCGGGTGAACGTAAGGAAGAACACTCAGATTTATATATGTACGATCGCTGTCGTTTAGTAGCCTTCAATTGAAAGATTTGTGCCCTTGTGCACGCCCCGTCTAATCGACCTAATTGAATTTTGGTCATTTATAATTTTTGTAATATACCTTACTAGTTCTACTATGCACCCGGAATAACAATACAGATAAATATTTTATAAAGAAAGAAATATTTCGACAAATTGAGATTTAAAGTATCTTATCTCTCAAGTGGGATCAAACTGTACCTACATATATCCATACAAAAATTAAAATCGGTTCTGTAGTATTAAAGTTCATCCTGGACAAACACTGTTATTATTATATATAAAAAGAAGATAAATGAGTTCCTATTTCCTTTGGTCAGGGCATCACGCGAGAATGGCTACACCGATTTCACAATTTTTTTTGTTATTTTGGTTATTCCACAGTGTTTTTCTACATAGAGACACGAGAAAACACTTCCTCATCATCATAATATCGGTTTGGGCCGGTTGTATGCGGCTTGCATTTAGCGCTATCCTGTGGTTTTAGTCAGATCGTCTGTCTACGTTAAAAAGTATGTGATATTACCCAAATTGATTAATGAATTATAATTACTGAAAATAACATGAACAAACATGGTGGTATAAACCAATGACTATTGTTGTTGTTGTTTTCTAATTTAATTTTCAATACCGCGTACGTCAGTAAGTTGATGAATCTAATTATCTGGCCGTAGCACACCAGATTACATCACTACAAATTACATCCATAATTCGGACCTCGCTATGTACAGTTTCTGTACCGACCCGATGAATTAAAAAGTAAATTTAACTAAATTTTGACATTATTTCTATATCAATATCAGATGTTCTATGTGTAGAGAGAGAGTTAATGTTAATTCGCAATCATATTTTTCCATCTAACCTAGTAGATTATTAAACAAATGAAACTATAGGTTAAGGTAAGTTTATACCCTATCAATAGCCAATTTTAAATCTTGATATATAACCAAAAATATTATAGCAACACTAATTGAGGGCATTTTCCATGCAGACGTCACGTCTGGGTCTCATCAGGGTATACAGAGACTATGAATCTCCAATTGGCATTTCTTGGCATACCTCACTCGCATTCTTTACTCCCATAAGTCTTTTTAAATACATTTTGCCATTATTTACCAGTATTATTAATCATTGCGCGTCACTATATATATACTCGAAGACTAGCGCTGCAGTGGCAACGTATGTTGAAGCAGGCACCTACGTCAACATACGTCTAAGTCTTTGTCTTGTGTAAAATATATGTGTATATATATATATATATATATATATATATATTATTGTTTTATCTATATTGTCTCTTGTATGTATATTATATCCTCTTTTATTTTTGGTTTATTGTTTGTTCTAATTGAAGGTTAATAAATATATTTTCTTTCTTTCTTTCATTTCACATACGCTCCACGAACAAAATAAAACAATGGTATCTTGAGCATTTAGGACGAGCTATTTTCTGCTAGGTCTCCGAAGCGTCTTATTAAGTTACCACTATCTAGAGGCGAGATTGTTAGGTAGGTATTGGTTATTTCTGAAAGCTAAAACGTTAAGTTATAGGTTTATTCCATCCGTTACGTATCTGTTTGCACCGGAGGCAATTATATTTTCGCTAATAAGTGTCTATGTCAATTACAGAAAGGGAGTTTGAATTATTTTGTCGCCCATAAATTTAATAATATCAAATATCAATTTACTACTTAACTACCGACTACTTTTAGAGTTGAGTAAATGAGGATTTAAATTGGCCGTTTGGATATTTTCACGAGTAAAAATATGATTATTAGAAATCTTTATATTTTTCTTAGTTATCTCTTTTAATGAAGCAAAAGTTTAAATTATTATTATTATTATCAAGAGGTTAACCACTAGACCTATTCCCAAAATGTGTGGTAAAGGCGTTTTTGTTCTTTTCTAACTACTTTGTTCTGTTTTAATTCGAGTTTATCGTTGTTCTTAGCATATACATGCCTTCGCTTAAGTAGAAATTAAAGAATTTGATCTACTGCGGGCTAGTAACTTCAGAATATCAGATTAAACACAGCAAAATTTATGAAATTTGGCCCGATGGCGCAAACGGTACTGATCCTATCTTGTACGCCAAAAGTTAGGGCTTGGTCACCGCCCAGGACAAATATTTATATGATGATATTTGTTTATTTTGCATCTGGGTAACACAAGTGTTAAAAGACTTATCTCGGAGTCAGGCAATGTATGTTGAGCCGATGTTATGTGAATTCATACAAAATATTTTACCTTATTATCTGGCTTCAACCAGTTTACCACACACAAATTCTGGACAATAAAGTTGATTTCAAAGGTGACATTTTACAGAAATTATATTTAATGATTATTATAATAGGTAGGTACTAAGAACCAAAAATGTCATATCTGATGTTATGAGTTAACTTAAGAGACCTCTCACAAATATAAATATTACAACGGCTGTGTTCGTATTTCCGTACCTATCTAGTTTAAAAAAGGCAGTAAAATTACCGGGTAACGGGTGGCGTAATATCCTCAAATCACGTAGTTTCCAACGCGCTAATGATATATTAGTAATGGCGTGCGCTTGATTGCCAACTTAGTGACCATTATACTAGCCATAGGAAGTCCACTGCTAGATATAAGCCTCTCCATGAAAGGAGGTTTTTTGTTCAGAGTTGCCGCGCTGGGCAAGCGTGTGCGTAGAGCGCAGCTATCGCGAGGGGGAAGCTGCAGCCCATCCCCGCCCTCTGCATTTGAGCTGCATTGTTTCGGATGGATATACCGCAATCTGTCATTTCTGGTACCTTAGTTGCCTCTTACGACACCTGGTGCTGTAAAAGGTACTATTCTATTCTGCCGGTACCTCACGGTACGTAATATATAAAGAAAAGTTGGTTGTGATTAGACAGCTAGATTAAATGCAGCGGCGAACATTATCACATAGCAATTTCAAGGGTACATAAGGATTGCATTCGTTTGTTTATAGACAACATGTGTGAGGTGGGACCCTGTCAAAATAATTAAACTAAAAATTGTGACAGCAAGTGAAAATCCCGACAGCTGTGTCGTATTAACAAGCGACCTATTAACATACCTCAAGGCGACGGTTACAGGAAAGTGTGTGCCCTCACCGCAACAGTAACGACATAAGCAAATAATTGTATCATAAAGTGGCGTTATTTAAAAAGTAAGAGCGACAATCGACAGATGCTCCCGGCCATTTTGTGGCGGGCTCGCTCGTGACTTTGTGGTAACAATGTCTCTCTTAAAATCAAATTTTGGTATTAAAATAATCCCAAAATTGCTGGTGACGGTGGAAGGTGGCAGCTTTCGTGTCAAGAACGATGTATGAGGGCTGTTTTGTTTTACGATTAAAATAAACAAGAAAATGTTCATGCTTAATTTTTGGTTAATTCAGCCTTTACTTTGTAGCTTATCACTTGAAACTAAAATTATACATTTTCACATATGTATATAAAAATATATCCTATGTAACCATGAGCAATATTTTATAATATTAATAAAATAATGGTAAATTAGCATACTAATAATAGCATTTTTTATAAATAAAAAGCATTTATTAGCATAAAATAATATAAGATACATTATTTTCTAACACTTCCCATTTATTGCTCATAATAAAAGTACTTTTTAACGACTGTAAATATTGTTGTTATGTATTTTAAATACATATGAAAATATTATTGTAAATAAAAATCATACCTTTACGTTTCCGTCCATCTATTTGTGTCAGTTAATCGCAATAAACAAGAAGTATCGGTTTCCATAAAATGTAATATCCTCAAATGTCTTAGAGCAGCCTATAGTCCAAAGGTATTAATTTTGCCGCTAATATCACAATGATTGTAGGAAACCATAAAAATATAATCAGTAAATTCACAAGAACGCGGTTCCTGTTCCAGTATAAGGGTGCAATTAACCCAAACGCAACATATTTGTGCGCGGGAATAGAGCCCACGAACCTTATATGAGATACAGGGTTCGTGGGCTCTACCAGTGTCAACTACTAGCTGAACAGATTTTTTAAAATATTATCTATGTAAATTCAATAAAAAGAATAACACGATAATAAATTACGATACTAGAAAAAACTGCCAAAACACACAAGGACCCATATATTTTAACTTTACTGAATATAATCGAGAATGGTTCAGTAGTGTCTCTATACACAATATACATTTTTGGTTAGATTCGCCAAGTATCTGACTAGAATATTATACTAAACATGCATATTTGCAGACAAAGCGCGCGAGCCAGCGTCATAGGTAACTCGTAGCGACATCTAGATGATGATGGTAGAACTATAATGATTCTAATAAAAATATTGAGTATGGTACTAAAGTTATTATTTGTATGGTTTTAGAATAAGTTTTATTAAATTTTCTATTACCGCTTTGGAATCTCTTTTAGTTTGCTTTACCTACATAAATAAACTATAAAAAATTAAACTCCTACCACTGACTAGTACTAATTTCTATGACGCGATACCTTCACATCATGATTGCAAGTACCTCTTTTGAACTGAACAATAATAAAGAAAAATACTACTAATAATACATAATACATGCCAATTAATTTATTTATTCATATGTATATATATTAACAAGAAAATAGCTGCTCATTGAGCCGCGCTCTTTGCGGTTAACTCTGAAAAGAGCTTCAATCCTCAAAAGCCATTTTAAAAATGTGTACGTATATATATAGTAATATTGAGTAACAAGTACTTTTTAAGGGTAATAATAAAAACAATAAAAGGCAAGCCAGAGCGCCCCGAGCGTGAAATTGGCATCTGGCTTGCGAACACTGTTAAGTGTTTGCGTTCTTTGTTAGCTACCGTCCTGTAGGTAGAGATGTGATCATATATCGACGATCGATGTTTGGCCGTGTATCACTGTAAAGCCAAGGCTGTAAGGTAACGGCAGAATAGAATTGTATCTCCACTTGTACCATGAGTCGTGAGAGGCGACTTAGGTACCAGAACCGACAGATGGCGGTATATTTATTTGAAACAATGCAACTTAAATGCACAGGGTGGAGATGGGCAGCAGCTTCCTCGCCATAGATATGGAAGTTATGGATGACAATAGACACCAATGGAACTGTTTTGTTAGTTAAAACTCTCTTCAAATATCTTAGAGATTATGACTTAAAAATAAAAAAGTAATTTAAACGCTTCACCTGATCTCGTCACTTTTAAAAGCTCTTACATGTAATTTATATACTAGCGGCCTGCCCTGACGTCGTCCAGGTATTATCCTATTAATCCTGATATGTTACAAGTTTTGATTAATTTTATTAAGATTACCGTTCACAATGTACATCAACTGTTTGACAGAAAGATGAGAGGAAATATATATATATATAAAAACAAGAATCGCTACGTACAGAATAATTAATATTAAATTACACTGTCACTATTTTTCTTTTAAAACTTTTGGTGTGTTTTTTAGTAAAATTCGTTAAAAATAATTAGCGAATCCGTTAAGCTGTTGACGAATATTGTGCTTAGCGACTTTAATTTTTATTTATTATGTAGATATCGATAACCAATTTCACTGTCATCCCTACTAGAAGGTCATTTTTGACTTTGCGATATGACCCAAGAGACATATAATAAGATTATGTCTAAATAAGACGAAAGATTAATGATCTTTAAATACATTATACGTGCGTTTATTATCATTGCTGAATTAAATTTCGGACTACAAATAAATGTATTATAGCTTGTCTCTCAATCTTTGAGGTTTAATATGTGTAAGCGCCAATATTTCAGGAAATTAAATAGTGTATTGCTGATTCTGATTGGCAAATGACAACAATGACGAACATTTTCGTATGCATTATAATACATTCAAACGATAGAACTATATGTATGTCTATAACTAATGACGCAAAATAATACAAGTTTAGATTCTTCTAAATATCAACTAGAATAAGCTACATTAGTTGTATAAATCTAGAATTATTTAAACAGTAACACCCAAAACTGTAAAACGTCAGTTTTCTAATCATGACCTGACCGCACATCCAATTCTATGTACCTTTCTATAAAGTTTTGTAAGTACTCGTCATAGCAGATACATATTAAATAATTCGCTAGTATTCCTGTAAAAAAATACAGCCTTTCTTTCATAAGTGAAAATCTGGCATTCGACAAAGCGGTCTTGGCCGCTCATCGTGTTTTTTTTATCGATAAAAAATATCGTGTAACACGAAAAGAAATACGTAAAAAAATTCAATCAACCTCGCCTAATTTTCAGCGAATAAGCCCAATCCAATTTCAGGGCGCCGTAAAAGTACCTCCGAGTTTATTAATCAAGCGAAGAGACATCTCTGGGCTTAGTGTTTTTTTCCGAGGATGTCATGTTCATTACCGCCGGTGCGGGGGGGGGGCACAACACAGGTCATATACACAGATTGAACACTATATTTTAACGGCATTAAAACGCGGTTTATTTAACTTTCGGTTAGCTTGCGGCAACAGTAATCATGATTAAAGAGTTGAACATTAGCTACAAAATGTTTGAGGCTTTTAACAAAAGGCGTGAGGTACCGTCAGAGCATAATAATACCTACTGCAGTACGAAGTGTAAAAGGTCAGCTACCGGCAGAGTAGACCAGTGCATCCATCTGTACGACGACCGGCATCGACAGACGGCGGTATATGCCTAGCGAGGCGGTTCTCTGATAATCACTAACTGTAAATAGATTTACGTTAATACATTTCTAATACTTCTTAAGATTTATATAATGTTAATAATACATTACAACAGTGTTCACAATCGACTAAAATCACCAAAACATCTTTTTCTGCGTGACATTCCATTGAACATTGCGAGGACTGAGCTTGAACTATTATAGGAAATATTCACGAAAGTGTACTTGAACTCAAATTAGTATTTTCTAAAAAGTAGCAGACGTATTGCTAGTGATTGTTCTGAAACCCCCTAATTATTATTGAAATATGCTTGCTCATAATAGACGTCTGCATGATGTGTACAAATTGCAAAATATGCACATTGAATTAATATAATATTTTATTCATACATAATGTAGTGGCTTGTTTTCATTTTTATTTTCAAAATGTTAGATGTTAAATTATTTAATTTTGATTGGCAGAAGAGTTGATAATATAGAATATGTACTTATTGATGGCAAAGCAAACAAGCTTCTCTCTCGCCTATTTCTTCCGCTAAGTAGCAGTGTAATAAAGTTATTTAGCAGTATATTTCTAATTTAACTAAATACCAATTCATAGCAATACACTTTCACTAAAAATATTGTAGGTAAGTACAGAAACACAATAGTTTACGTTCCGTACTAGTACAAGAAGAAATTGACTTCAGTAAAACTAGTTTCATTTTGGTAAATAACTGCACAGCATAAAGGAGTTTAGACAAAACAAAATATCTTTACTAGTATTTATTACTTACACTTAAGAAGAGAACTTACGTAATCAAACGCATCAGCCTTGACATATGCACTGGCATTCAGTGTAAGTTTCCTGACAGTGTTGTTCTAGCGAGCTATCTGTACCTAGGTGTGTAGACGAGGAGCCCAGAGCCAGCGGGAAGCGTGATGAGAAATTAATCCGGCGCAGGTGCACAGGTGCGCCGGCACCAATTTGCCGGCGATAAAACGCCGTCTTCGACAATCCACAGCTCCTGTGCCCGTCGGCGGACTCCTTCGGGGTTGATACTTTCAAATTGTTAGTATACGCGGTAGTTCCTTATTATAGTATATTCCCAGTAGTGCGGTCCTGTACAATATCTAATGAAGGAGATTTTAATATATAAATAATCTTATATTAAGAATTTATTAAGAATTATTATCTTAATAAATACTTCTTACGCGCTCACAGCTCATAATAAAACTTGAATCCTTAAGACAACCGTTCCCAAAATATCTTAAGAACAGTTTTCAAAAGGCAACCGAAACATCGGACAGAAAATGTAAAAAGTTAAATAAATCGCGTTTTAAAGCCGTTAAAAAAGAGTTTTAATAAAAATTATCCCATATATTGTAACACAAAAGCTGTAAGGGTATAGATGGTTGTAATTTTTTCAGGGAAAAATTTACACAAAGCTCATACACCAAAATGAGACAAATGACAGTATATAGTTGTATCCATTTCCGGATTTGTTAGAACATAGGCAGAAAATAATAACGATGCATGCATACTATCTTTGACCTCGCAGAGAAAGCCTAAAAGCCTTTTATTTTAAATCTTAGATTAATCAGCACTTATTAAAGCTGGATGCAATTATACGGAAAGTAAGAGATACATTTGTCTTAAGTAAACAAGATTGTGCGATCTCAAACTGTGTGATTTAAAGCTTTGCGTATTGCGACACCGAAGAAGTAACACGGAAAAGGACCTTTTTAAAAGTACTTTTTCTAAATTCTGTCTGAAAGTCAACCTTCCGTGTATTTTAAAATGGTTATATAACTTATCCAACACAGATGACACCCAGATCCGACCAAAAAAAAGGTAACATGCAACTCATTGAACGTCAAAAATTTTACCGAGGCAAAATTATACTACCACCCCCGACTCCACCAACACTTAAGCCCCAGCAAAACAGTCGCGACACAATCCGACAAGCGAAAAAATAAAGTCGTCTCGTTTATGTTAAGAGATTTCAGCTGCAAAACAGAAGAAAAGCTGGCTGGCGCGGCTGCGGCGTAATCCCAACATATCTCGGTACATTGCTCAGAGCGACACAGCGGGACTTAGCGGAAAGCCTCGCCCCGCAAATGCTTATCTCAATAACAGTTTTATTTATTTTTGCGAGCACTGATCCGCTCGGTGGATCCGTTTAATGAAATAGAGGCGACGGCGACGCCGCGCGCTCGCTCGCTGCTCGGTGACGCACGCTCGAGATGCAGCCGGAAAATAGATTCGCGCTTTCATATTTGCGTAAATGCGGAATCGAAACGATGCAAAGATTCCATACTAAAACTGCGATCACTTACAGCGCATACCGTTTTACATAACATCAGAATTTGAACTTAAAAATAAATGGCATAAATAAGAGTCCCTCTTTGACTCCGAAATGTAACAAGCCACAATCGAATGTTTATTTGAAACGACGCATTATTATTAAATCACAACATCTTATACTCCTAACCTGACTGCTAACCTCCTCACCTCCTCTAACTTGACTCCGACATAAGAAGCATATAAAGCACATGTGTCACAGGTATCCGATAATAGAGGAGTTTCAAATACATGGACACCTATACAAGACTTACAGATACTGAACGATCAGAAATGTTTATGACATAAATGTTTGTCCTGGGTGTGGATCGAATCTACGAACCGTGGCGCAAAGATAATCGTAGTCGTCAATAAATGGAATATAATAACTACCGTTTCCGAAAAAAAATTGTTTTACAAATAACGAGTACCACTTTAAAACTGTGACTACTTCCCGATCTAGATATTATAAATTATGTACGAAGACTTTTTATAAAAACGATTGTTATATTTACTCTCCAAAAAAAAAATACGATGACATCACAATTCTCGTCTTTTAATTACACATAATTGGTGAACTTATCCTTACGAACAACATAAAAAACCTAACATATGCAGCAACAACGTACGTACATACATACAAGAAAAAATTATAGAAAGCTACGAGTCACTCGATTCGAAAGTTGTCAAACAAAATATTTCAAGTTTTTTGTATAGCAACGGAATTGCAGCCTGAACACACTTCGTTCACAATAAATTTTAATAACCCTTAATTCTATACACTCAAGCTTATATCCGCCATATTTTTTCTTTAATCAGAGCTTTCGCACAACACCGCTATGAACGTGTGATTATTACTTAAATGTCAATGTATAATTTCACACGTGTCCCCATAATGTTTCGTGATTTTATTTCATTCCACTGCAAATTGCTCAATAAAGATAATAGCAGACCACAAAATAAGAAACAATACGAGATACTTTCGCGTAATGGCATACTACCACACGAAGCCTACATTTGCAGCTTATTCATCTCTATGGATGACTTAATAAAAACATAAGACAATCAAGAAGAGATGGTTAGAAACATTTCATCATTATCACTATCATTTCAGTCGTAGGACGTCCACTGTTTAACATAGAACCCACCAAGAAAAGGAGATTTATTCTTACAATTTCCGGTGTCCAACCACGGTGGCAATGGCAGTGGAGACTATTCTCCATCCCCACCATAAATAGCAAAGCTGAGCAAACCCAATAAAACTAACAAAATATGAACTACATTGTTTCGGACCTTTCTATCAGTTCCAATATCTCAGTTGCTTCATACAACTACGACATATAATAAAACTACTATTTTAACAGCTTTAAAACGCGGTTTATTTAAATTTTACATTCTTCGACGTTTCGGTCACCCTATGGAAACCGTTCTTAAGATTGAGAAAAGTTTACCTATGAATACTAAGTGAACGCGTACGTAGGAAATATTTGTGACGCAGATTATAATATTGTCTGTCGCAAAATTTAGAGATTTTAATCATTTTGTGTTAAACCGAAATCTACCATCATCATCATCATAGCGACCTCAGAACTTCGAAAATAAATCTCACCAAAAAGGGTGAATTTCATCTATAATCGCTGGGCAGGTACAGAGCATAGTTTTTCTAGGGATAGGCATCCACACTCTGTTACATTTGACCTTAATCGCCTTTTAGGCCTCTGGGACGAGGTTAGGTATAATTTTTTCAAGATGAAAGCCAGAATTTATTATATATTTATTTAGAAAGAAAGAAATTTTATTATGAGTACTAAAAGCATCAATGTTAGAAAATATGACAACGAATTATTTTAAGACAGTATCCAATATTGCACGAGAAGAATAGACTCCTGTACCAGGAGTCACTAGTAGCGTGAAAGGTACCGGAACCATAAGATGGCGGTATCTCCACCGGAAACAGCGTAGCTCAAATTCAACAAGGAGATTAGGATTACCATTGCGAAGACGCTCTGCCGTTTCCGCAACGCCTGTCCAGCTCGGCAATTATTAACCAAACCCCCCTTCGGAGAAGCCTATATTCAACAGTAGACTCAGTATGGCTGCTTTGATGATGGTGATTCAAATTATAAGTTAAATATGCCTTTATTGTCTTTTCACGAATATTTTAGCTAGTTTTTTTGTTTTGTTATACCATCATAATTTTGATACAGAACACTTCTAAAGATGGCTTCTACTCATCTTGTATAAACTTTTATTTGATGGTAATGCCGCCGTTTCCAAAATAATACATAAAATATTCTTAACTCTTATTAGACAAAAGTGCTTGTTTTTCTTGAAAATAAGCATATGAAATGGATGCTCGGTTCATGAAAACAGTTATATATTGTGACGAACGTGTCATTTAAAAATTTACAAATAAAAACTTTTTATAAGACAGCATTACCTTGCTGCTGTCACCTGCAGAACCATTCGATATACAACAGCCAATCAAAAACAGATCTGTTATAAAATTTTCACAGCGGAACCCTAAAAAGGTGAAAACTCCCTCGACGCCAGCGCAGTGGTTCCCTAATTAGCTCATTCGCCATAATTGCCAGCTCCAGATTGACTTTTTCGTGGCGACAAGGTCCCCCGGGAACTACCGCCCGCTCGTAATGGACAATGCTAGCGCAGGGTTGAATAAAAATCTAATGCAACGCCACAACTCCTTAACTACCTCTCTTTAAACTTAACGAAATTGCTGTTGTTATCAGCATTTCTCGAGTTTTGGGGAGTCAAAGAAATAGTAAAAGTAATTAAGGTTCTTTAATATTCGTTTATAAAATACAAAACAATAAACTTTATAATTTAGATTGATTGTAGCATTCCGATACCTGTCAAATTTAGAATTCAATTGGGTTAATGGCCGGGGTTTAAGATTTAAATGATAATCACGAAATCAAATAGTAATTGTTGTGATAATTTTCCTCATACCGAATTAGGCAATAATAAATTAATAAATAGTTTGAAAAATGCATCATTCAGTATCAATACAGCAAAGCCAAGCCGTGAGGTACCGGTAGAGTAGAATAGTACCTCCCCCTGTACTCGGTGTCGTAAGAGGGGACTTAAGTACAAGAACCGACAGATAGCGGTATTTGAGCGACATTTGAGCCACAACAGTGTAGCTCAAATGGTGGGGATGGGCAGCAGCATCCCCGTCGTGCAACTTTCACGCTCTGCGATTGCCAACACGCTTGCCCAGCGCGGCAATTAAGCGCAAAATTCCCCCTTTCCTGGGGAGGCCTATGTCCAGCAGTGGCCTTCCAATGACAGATATGATAATAGCAAAATGGTACACATGAGGTACCTAGCTTTGTATTGGTACCTCACTCTGACCTGATTTCTACCGCCAAATTGCTGTGTTCCGGATTCAAGGGTGAAAGGGCCAGTAAATTTACTGGGTAATGTGACATAATATCTTTAAGACACAAGGTTGGTAACGCGCTAGTGATATCCCTGTGATATCACATACATCTTTACCGATGTAATAAATAAAATTTACGCGACCTAATGTAATAAATGAAATGGAATAAATCAGCAAAAAAATAATTTTGATATCCGCACATAATATATTAAGATAACTAAAAAGGTAGCTCAGTTGATCTGTCAGTGATAATCCGTATAGTGAATTTATTTTTGGTAGCAATCATTATATCCGGGACGACTCACAAATTGATGCAAATCATTTTTGACATCATTTGCAATAACCTCAATTTATTTAACCAATAATTTCTATGTAAATAATCATCATCGTCAAAATGCACTCGTATGCACACGCTTAACTTTAGAAAGACTGCACCAAATTAAATAGCACTTTTTGGTCTGTTTGTTTGGACCAGGTTTTTCCAGTAGTTTCGGGAAGTTTATCTGGTTAAATTTGTATTATCTAATGTATACAGCTAGGTAGTTCATAGGTTTGAGATCCAAGAACGGGAATAAAACTGCCACGGTAACTGAATAAAAAATTTACTTTTTTTCAGGAAGAAGAATTGATGGTGAGCATCTGGTAACTAATAGAATGTACATTAGATAGGGTTGTATTGAAGTAGACTGAAAATATGTAATTAATACCTTTACCAGTTAAAATGTTCTTCAGATTATCTTCAGGCGAAAAGATGACATGAAATATATAGGTTTAAATGGAACTACTAGGCTCGATTGTGGCAGGCGATTGTTTCAAGGCCTCATCCTGACGAAGCAGCGAGTTCAGTTCGTCACGAAGCAGCGTCAAATGTTCATAATGTTCCGAGGAGTTGTTCAGCAGCTCGGCGCAGACTTTCATCGCGGCGGCGTGCCCCTCCTTCTCCATTTCCAGAGTAGCGTCAGTGATTTTGCCGACGGCCATTACTGTTTCTATCATGTCGTCTATTCTGCATAAATATGTTGTGACAAATTAGGATAGAGTTAAACAAATTATAATTACTCACAATAAAACTACTTTTTAGCGGCTCTAAAACGCGGTTTATTTTCGCGGTTCATTAATCTGGTAGAAACCTTTCTCAAGATTGACAAAAGATGTTACGTCAGGATTTGAAAGTTACGAGTACTATAACTAACTTCACAATGTTTTATAATAAAATTTGGTTTTTATATCCCACCACCCATTTTATACCCATCCACGTAGTAGGTGCTGACAGTATTTTGAAATCTAGCAGTGTAGTCATTATCATCATCAGCAGCCGTAAAACATCCACTGCTGGACATAGGCCTCCCCATAGGCGAAGAAGTGGGAATTTGCCCATAATTGTAGTGCTGGGCAAGCGTGGTTGCAATCGCAGACCGTAGCTTCACGACAGGAATGCTGCTATTACAGCTATACCGCTTTGGATGGATATAACGCCATCTTTCGTATCTAGCACCTTAGCCGATTCTTACGACACCTGGTACTGAAGGAAGTACTATTCTGCTCTATGGGTACCACACAGGCAGAAAAGTAAATGTTAAATATATAATTACTGCACAAATATATAGAACAAAAGTGACTGGAAGAGTTGGTATTAAAGAAGGGCCAGGTCAGAAGTATCAAGAAAAAACGAGCATGTATGAAAGGACTAATGCGAGCAAGAGAAGCGAGAAAGGTATGCCAAGATCGTAAC
This sequence comes from Heortia vitessoides, assembly GCA_020976665.1. Classification (NCBI taxonomy): domain Eukaryota; kingdom Metazoa; phylum Arthropoda; class Insecta; order Lepidoptera; family Crambidae; genus Heortia; species Heortia vitessoides. Next base: position 7,211,989 of record JACJUM010003174.1, read on the forward strand.
ATGCTGAATGGGCAGTTTTTAACAATTAATCTAAATTAATAATAATATTGTGACAAGCTACACACATCTTCATTCAAGGATTAAAAGGCGAAAGGTTAGAAGAAAAGACTCGCTACTTTTTTCGGATTTGTAAATAATATACCATAATCAAAGGCCAGCAATTTTGATGTTTCATAAAAATTTTTAAAGCGTCAAACATACCACTGTCTCCTTGAATTTGTACACGATATTAAGTCATGTTCCTTGTGATGTCACTATAAGTTCTATATATATGAAGTCAAATCAAATCATGTAGTGCACTTTATTAACGATTATGTAGTTATGAGAAACGTAACCTTTTTTAAATACTTACTTTCGTTTCCTAATTTCCAGACAGATACAGAAGAACAATGATAGAAGACCGATCAGTGTCGCATTGATTTGCGGCCAAGACAAATGCTGACTAACTATCAGAAACCTGGTGATCCGGATTTTGGGAATCAAATTCCATATGGAGAAGTCGGGAATGAGCAGTGTAAGAGGCAGTGCAAACACCAGAAATATGCCCACCACCTCTGTCAGGTCACAATCAAATTTAACATTCAACATTTTAGGAAACTTCAGTCATTCCATCAGAAAGTGTCACACGTCTAAATAGCTTCAAAATTGTATAAATGCAAAGGTTCATAAACAATACTACGCGTCTATGACAAATAAAAACGGAAGAGGGATTATTCTAATTAAAGTCAATATAAGGATAAAAGTTAGTTTATCATTATTTATGTTTATTCACCATTTGGTTTTCTGCCTTGTTTTCTTTTCCATTTAAATCGTATTCTTTGAAAAAAAAAGCAAGATTAACACTTAATATTTTATTATTAACATATGTATGCAATTATTTTTGCATATTATACTGATTTCACAACCAAAACTCGGTCAAGACGTAAAAAGGTTCTCGAACTCCGCCTTTATATACTAATAATTCCCCGAAGTAAATTTATATTACCTTAATGGTCATCTGCATTAGTTTCCACACCAATCGACAAATAAAAAAGCAGTGCTTTCGTGTTCCTTGAAAGATGAAAGATGAGAGAGTCAGTGAGATTACTGGGTAATGTGAAATCATATCCCTAGGGCACAAGTTCAGCGATATCCCTGTGTAAATAAAAAAAATTATAAAATCCTTCACTTTGTATGAGCCGCAAAAAATATGGTTTTACAGAACATATTTTTCTAATTATTATTATATATATTACGATATTTTTCTATTTATCTTATTTGCACATCTTATTCACTCTTTCCTTCCAAAGGTTGTCTGGAAGAAATCGCTTTTATATAATAAAGAATTTATTATTATTACCATTGTCAAGTGTCGTGATATTAATGTTATGTCACTTACACTATTTTATTGTTAAAAGTTCTGAATTAATACGCATCCGCCACAAATGATTTATATCTTGGTATTGATCATCATTAAAATAAATCACTTCACAGATAAGGCTTTTTCACTATCTACATATTACTTTTAAAACCAATGCAACCTGCATTGGTTTTAAAAGGAATATGTGTGTGACGAATCGAATATAAGTTATATATATAGAATATTGTATATAATATTGTGTTAACTCAGAGTTCAGGAAGACCAGGTATGAACTCTCTCAAATACTTAGGTCTGAACCCGAATTCCGCAAATACAATACAGTGAAAACGTGTTTGAACATTACTAAAGTGTAATCAATATAAATAGATGTAATAGAAGCTAAAGTCAGAAATTTCATTAAGTGCCAGCAATACTGTTTTTTATTTATAGCATGTTGTAAATCTGTCGCATATCTTAAACACTAAATCGATCAGATAGTACTTAGCAATAACACTTAAATCTCGGCCCAATCTCATTAGTTTAATAATAGCCAGGGAGCTTTCTAATTGGCAACCACACATACATATTTATTTACATTCAAAGTGGAATTTATATCTTCACGGCGCTCAAAGATTACTGGCGTTAGAGCAATCTCGTCGATGTCCATAAATTTCTAATCTGAATTGTATTGCTATGCGCTATAAAAACAAGACATAAACAAACAAAGATTATAGTGGTTTAGTACCAAAACTTGCGAGCCAGCAAATGGCAGCCGAAGCGTCCGTCACATTCGGCCGGCACTCGCGCGGCATATCAATTTCGACTAGGTACACACAATAAAATTGGACGGCCTCTGGAGAGGGCTTAAACGATTCGCCGTTTTGTCTCGGGGCCCAGCTGCGTAATGACCGAAGCAGGAAAAAATTGTCAGCAAGAAAACGCGAGGGTAGTCGGGTTTATGTGCTCGTAGCAGCTGGTGGCACGACGCGCTCCTAACGGCCTCTGCTTACCTCGCAAAAGCCGCGCCAATTTTATTTATCGAAAATATAAACCGATTTGCGGAGGGCCGTCGTAAATTCTGAACGGCTGATTTATGGCGGTTACGGGGCGCGCTTATACAAAGTTGCGTCTTAAGAACACCCTTGCACTCTTTCTTCTATAAATGAGCGATGACAAAATGGGGGGTTGGTCCTTTTTTACTATGTTCCGTAACTCTTATATTGAGAGGTCTTAGTCCAATTTACAATAGTTATACTTATAGTATATACTAAACAAAGTACTTTTGTTGAGTAATGATTCTTAAAAATTAATGTTGCACTGCAATATTATCTAGTAAGAAATCGAAGAAGATAATAAATAAGCGGCACTGTAAAAATGCAATATCCATTTTATGTTATTGTTCATTACATTTTAATTTAAAAATTAATAATATCAAAATAAGCATGGTTGGTAATTAAAATAAAAACACCTTCAAAAATAAATAGTAAATTTCACAGACATGATTTTTTTACTATTGCTTTAAGGTACTAATATTTTTGTGATTGTTGGATTAATGGGAAATTAACTATTTGTAAATGGTATACTTGGTCCATCACTGTTTTTTTTAAGCGTGAAAGTTCATTGAAATCGACTTTTGCTGGCCTCAATTATGCAGAAAAACAACCTGCCTCTTTTTATTCATATATTAGTATGAGGAACTATCCCAGTTAGTATTAAATACATTGGAAATAAAGTAATAATAAAAGATTCCTGAACAAAATTATGAGTGTCTATGAAACAAAGTCCTGTCCGGAAGTGCTTTGGTGAATTGAATAAAAATTGATAGGTAGGTATTAGATGTATAAAACACTTTATTGGCTGCAAGTTTTGATTATATTTTGTTAATTAGAATATAAGAGCTGTGGATTTTGAATTAATAAAAAGTTTAAAAAAATCATATAAATTAATAATAGGTACGTGGTTCTACTTTCCGCCTATAATCAATATTGTACTGAAATAGAAATATTAAGAAAGTGAGATAAATTCCAATGAACCCTAAGCAGAAGTTTAGAACCCACTGTGAGTTGACGTTTTACATTAATTTGGGACAATTGGGGGTCAACTACTTAAAATGGTAAACCAACTATTTTAGTTTGACGATTCCGGTGGCACATTCGGTTTTGTTCATATCCTGTGGTCATGTGTTCTTTCCCAACAAAGGGAACAAAAACATTACATTTGATAAACATTTATGTTTGTTCTGTGTCTGGGTGTTAAATATGGATTAAAAGATGATATTTGTCCATTATCTGATATCCATAGCACTAGTAGTGCTTTAAGCTACTTATTTCGGAGTCAGGCTAACGTATGTGATGTTGGGTTTGTTTATTTATATCTCTCTCAAATTCTCGGTTTATCTCGATCAGTTCCAGTAGAAGCTTATCAATAGAACATTAACTGGACATAAGCAAAAAAGTTTAGTCTACTTTACTAGAAGCTACTTTTAATTATAAAAGTCAAAAGTTATTTTGAACAATATAAGGCCTTAGTGACAATTGATATTGAAGAAAAGAAAAAAGTTTGACTACTTGATAACTTAACAGTAGGTACTTAAATAAGTGTATGCTCACATTTTGATCCAGCTTGCCAACCTACTAATTATATAAACATACATCATTTTTCCAAGATATCTTATTCTGTATTAAAAGATTTACAGCAGCGGAATAAATGAAATTTGTCTCAATAACAAAATGCAATGCACAACATAATAGGATAAAGTCTTGTTGTTTCAATAGCAATACTCTTTAAAATTTTCAGTACACTAAGGTACGTGTGCCCTAAGATAATTAAGTATTATCAAGAATTAAAGGAAATTGTAAACATCAAAAATAAGCATTTAGTCGGCGTATCGAGAAAATCGGATTATTGGAAAAAAAAATATGTATGTGAAAAATATTTTGTATGTGACCTATGTGTCCTTTCTCGCATTAGTCCTTTCATATTCATAATCATAATTTAATAAATATATTAATGAAGACTTTATTGTACCTAACACAAAATATATTAAAAAAAACAATAATCAAAGAGTAATAAAACAATGGGCGGCCTTTTCGCGATTTTCTTCCAGACAACCTTTGGATGGAAAAGGTGAATGAAACTACAAGGTTATAAGAAGTCTAAATAAGATAAATAGAAACAAATTTATTAAATATACATAATATAAGTAGATTTATATAGAGTAGATATAGAGTAGATATATAAGGAAATGTAATTAGATATAACTATAATGAAAGAAGGTGATCCTTCACCAACCGGTGGGGACTTTTAATATTAAGTGGGAGTGCAATCCACAAATCACAATTTTGCAGACTAGTCGATGCCGTGAGGTACCGGCAGAGTAGACTAGTACCTCCCTCTGTACCAGGTAAAGTAAAAGGCGACTGAGGTGCTGGAACCGACAGATGGCGGTATCCATTCGAAACAATGTAGCTCAAATACACAGGGCGAGGATGGGCAACAGCATCCCCGTCGCGAAAGCTGCACTCTGCTATTGCCAACACGCTTGCCCAGCGCGGCAATTATGCCCAAACTTCCCCTTTTCTTGGGGAAGCCTGTGGCCAGCAGTGGACTTTTAATGGCTGGAAATGAAAATAATAGGAAGGAGAAGCGACTGGGCAAGAGCAATTTTGGTGACCAATTGAAGGAAGTAACGCAATCTCTTCAATGACGCAACTGAAGCAAACAACTTTCAAACTTTAGATATTAAGGTTCCGTTAAAAGAAACTTGGGGAAGCGCAGACCAATAGATCCTTATCCTCCCAACACAATAACTTGAGTCTTTTCAGGGTATACCTTTAGTCCAAACTAATTACACCAGTCGCTAATACGAACAAGATCAAAATAATTACATCAATTGCTAAACTGAGTTCAAGGAGTGATGCCTGGTGATAAATTTGCAAATCATCTGCATAGAGGTGGTAGGACAAATAAAACTTAAGCTATTAATTTTATTGGTTCATGGTATTTGACACCGTAATTTGTTATTAATATTTGTTCACATATCAAGGAACAATAAATATATATAAGACAATTAATGGTAATTCAATCTCAGAAGTAAAAAAAAACTCCAATTTGTTTCTCTCTAAATAAAGATAGCAATTTTATTTGAGTATATCGAGTAGATATCACAATCATAAAATTTACACAACTAACCAAAAAAACTTACCTGTAAATAAAGAAACGACAAATAAAGTTTATAATTATCACTTCTCGATGTATACAACTTAATATTAATTAATTAAACTTAAAGAAAATTATATAATAATATTTTATGCACAGAACATATTTGTCTTTGACAGCTTGATTGAAGCAAAACGCTAACGGTGCGTGCGCATATACAAATTAAAGAAATATATTTCTATACAAATACATATAACTTTTGTCTGTCTGTGCGTTTGTGGTAGACTCTGAAATGGCCGAACCGATTTTGTGCGAGTTTTACTATAAATAGCTGATATAATAAGAAGTAACTTAGATTATAACATCACGCAACATCAATCAAGAATATGGCATAAACGGGCTAAAAATATACGTTTTCGCAGCGTGCACTGCGTATACGGTTGAAGTTAATGCGAGCGAAGTCACGGGCACAACGAGTCTTAAATAAAATCAAAATAATATTAAGACAAAAACACTTAAATAAACTTAATATAATTCAAACATGATTAAGTGGACTACAGTGCGTGTAATATAACGTACGTAAGTGCATGAAATTTATTAAGTACAAATTAGATGTGTTTGGCGTTGTTTGTTGATTGTTACCCAAATGACTCTTCCGACTTTCTCGTTAGCTATCAACACGGTATCGCGTGCGAGCAAGCATTTCCTCGCGGAATTAACAGGGTCTGTTAAGGAAGGGCGTCCAGCTCCCATCGGAGTCACTAGTGACTGCCACTTAGGCGATGGCCCACGCGATTCAATTAGCCGACTCGAGGGTTGTGGCTTTGCGTGTAATGAACCTACCCAATGATTGGCGAGCAGTGGTGACAGGACTGATGTTTATGGTAGGTACAATGCTCGATAAACAACGATGACTCCGAAAAGCAGATAGTTCTGATAGATTAAATAAAAATTTTCGGCAACCATTTTTAGCCAAATGAAATATATTAATACATCTCGCCGCCTGTCTGTTCCAATGTCTTAAATCTTTATAACTACGCGACGGATTTTGATGCCGTTTTTTCAAATAGTTAGAGTGATTCAGGAGTAATATTTATTTGTTTCGTACATACATCAGCATCGTTATCATCATCGTCATACCAACCATTCAAACTCCACTGCTATGACAGACATGCCTCTCCAAGAAAAAAGATTTTTTCCCCATAGTTGCCACGCCTGGCCAACGTGTGGCAATTGTAGAGCGCAGCTTTCGCGGCGAGGATGCTACTGCCTCGGACCTGTATCGGATGGATATGGGAATATATCCATCCGATACAGATCCGTCTATTCTGTCGATACGATACGATCTGTCGATTCTGGTACCTTAGTCGCTTACGATACCTGGTGCATTAGAAATTCTATTCTACTCTGCCTCACATTCATAATAAAGTAGAAAACCACGGGTTATTTTAGTTTTCTAATATCATGTCGTAAATGAACACATTTTTTGCTGCCTAGCCTAGTAGATCAAATAAATGTGCTATAGTATTGTACACGTAAAAAAAGCTCCGCGATGGCTTTTGTCTATATATTAGGGATAACCAACAAAGACCATTTTGTATGCTTATTGCACCTGTGCGAATCCGGGGCGAATCGCTATTAAGTAACATATTTTAAAACGTTTTAAATAATAATACAGTGGATCCCCGGTAGTCCAACAAACATTTTGCAGGGCAGTGTCAGTCTATCGAGTTCTTCCGATTATAGAGTACTGCCTAAGACCCCCTATAGTCCGGAATTTTTTACAAAAGAGTACCTTGTAATCCTAATATGTCATAAATTGTAGATCGGCCTACGCCGTATTCGCTTGCTAAACTACTGAAAGATTCATAACGATTTAGGTGGTCCAAAATATCACATTTTTCTTTAATTGTCAGTGTTTTGTGCTTTCGCTTCTGACCTTGTGACGACATTACTAGGTACGTATACGTAATACACAATGAATAAACAGTAAACAATGAACACGCACTAGGCCGCACGTAGTCAAATTCCAACTAAGCAATCGTAATCAAAACAATACCCTACGCGGCGAGTGATGGTGCGTACAAGTTGTAACTTGTTTAATCATGCATTAGCGAATACAAAATATGTATTCAATAATAAATAATAGACCGTGTCGGATTACAGGGGGCGTCGGATTAGACAGGATTGCCGGGGGTCCACTGTATAGTCAATTGTAATAATAGCATGCAAGGGTAAGCAACAACTAAGAACTTTCTTAGAACATTAAAAATTAACTTCACCTAGATAACGTAATCGAACGTTTGTTAGTCCTTCAGTTTTACCTATTTACTTTTGAAAACGGAAGCTTTGTATTTGACTAATTACTAAAGAATTTAAAAAAAAAACATTCCTACTTATTTGACTCTGACTCCAATTTCGACTTCATTTGTGGCAGTACCTAATTACGGTTGCCAGACGTTTCCTAAGATCGATTGCAAATAAATAAATGCACCTCACCTATGGTATAGAGGATGGAGACAAATAAACCGAAGCTAAACTTCGTTAATCAATAATTTAAAATAATATTACATTACAGGCAAACAGTGGTGAACATAATTTTAACAAGACATCAATATATTCACAGATCTCAATGTTAGCGATGTTTCCTTATAACTAGATAACAATACTGAGTTTATAGGCCATGGTGACGCTTACCATCTCGCGGATAATTGCACTTACCATTTAAGTAGACCATATATTATCTATAAAACTTTCGTATCACGGTGTTGGTCCTGGTTGAATTCCTAAACCTGGAATAACCTAATTGTGCAGATTGATCAAACTTGACAGATATGATTGTTTATAAGTATCTCAATTAAAAGTTGCAGTTTTTTTGCAATTTATTTTTTTATTATGACAAAGAGTTATAAATATCCTTGAGTATCTATAAATATATGGTGAATAAGTATCCAAAACTTCTAATGCACTAAACTCATGGTTACGGCATCAACGGCTACAATTCTGTATGCGGAATGTACCCGGACGAAGTATGAACGCGAAAACTTGCTGAACAACTCTACATAAATTTGGCACAGAAATTATTGTTAGTATTTAATAATAGTACGTAGGCTACTTTATATTCTGAAAACATTTTTCCGTGGGATAGATCAACAATAGTTCTTCGGATATGAAATATAATGTAAAGACAAAGTCGCAAACTGGAAATTAATATAAAATAACTTAGAGGTTAATACTTGAACTATATTTAAAAGCTGTTACAACTGTGCCTATTATTATTAAACAACATTAGTTCAGGCTGACAGTCCTAATGTAACGTCATGAAGTAGGCCGTGATGTCGCGAAGGGTCCGCCGCTATCTTCCATGAGAGCATTAGCCACATGCTCTGATGGCCTAATAGCGGCCATTACACCGGGTAATTGCGCCGAATTCATTTACCTTTATGAACGGCAAATTGCCCGATCAATTTCCTAAATTGATTACTTTTTTTATGACAAGGTAGAACTGCGCGACTGAACAGCATTCAACCCATATTGAACTCAATTTCGTTTTACTAAAAACCTTATAATGTTTTAACCCAAAATGAGTCGATAAAATTTTGTCTGTCTCTATTCATCCTGACCAATATTATAAATGAGAAAGTGACCCTTATGTGTAGTACATATTAACGCTTAAACAGCTTATCAGGATTTCATCAAATTTGATTAAAATTTGACTAAAACTATTAATCTACTCTGAGGGTTCCGTTGACGCAGATGACAGTGATCGTGGGTTCCATGCTCACCTAGATCATAATTTCTTTAATGAATATCTGTGTTTATTGAGTTTAATTGTTAATTATGTATTTATATTTGTGATTCCTCTATTGTTTGATGTCTGCAATAAAAATGCTGTAAGCGACATCTCTGAGTCGCATGCGAAATGTTGTGTAAATGTGTTATTATTAAAAAGTCTTTGAATATAAAAAATATACTTGAAAAATATTGCAATATTTTTTTATTGTTTGAAACATAAAGGTACGTAGTACGAAGAAGTAAGAGACAATATAAAACATCGTCATTTTAAATATAGTATTTATTTTCTAAAGGGCTACAAATGTATAAAATATCAGTCGCATTAATAGTAGCAATATCATATTTATGTTATATATCTCATATGATTATTAAAAAGTTTCGCCCAAAATAACTTATATAAGTGCAACACTGTCAAGCGTTTTAATACATTTAAAAAATGTAATATCGGTTAATGCATCACATGACCGCATCCATACGATTGTACGTACTTATTTCGCATTTTGTTATGTTTTATATTAAATTTATAATTCTTAAGTATTTATATTTATAAATGTAATAAACCACATGATTATATATAAAATACAATAACGTTATGACAGATTTGATAAATGTTATATAACTACAAAAAATAGCAGTCAGCTAGCATATACAACTCCAGACGTCTATTAAGTATTTATAGTTTATATTTGTATGATATACACGTACTTAATCATTATACAAGTGTTATATTTAAATAAGACTTATAAAATAATGCTTATATCGTATTATAACAATTAAATATAGCCTTAAAGCTAATAAAATATATTCTCGATCTTTTATACAACAAACAAAACAAAGAATTTTGTGCACAAAACATGAGATTCCTCGATTAAAAAATAACATAGTTTATTTTACTATTCAATTTCTCACTATACATAATACGTTCCTAGATTACAGTGCGCCTGCAATGGTTGCGACTAGATGATACAGTTTGTTTGTTGTTTCTATCAAATTAATGGAAAGTAAAGCAAACAACAGCTGATGTTTCAAATGATACACACCGCTATATATAAAATACGGGCCAACTTTATGTACTAATGTTGTGACCCGACGACGCGAACACTGAAAGATTTCTAGTATAATTTAGGTGATACCTAAGGTCTGAGTTTTAAATATATACATATATATATTTAAGTATTATATTTGTGATTCCTCTGTTCTATGGTATCCGTGTACAAAAGTGCGTTTGATGGAAATATTTCGGAGTCAGGTTATAGATTCCCATCTGAGCTGTTGCTATTTTTGATCAACATACCAAGTCCAGCTAACGTTGAATCAATCGAAAAATAACGTATTATCAAAAGACGTAAATGAGTACATTTGACTTCAGATTTTAACAGGTAGCCATGAAACCAAAAGCACAAACACAAAAGCAAGCGCGTACTCGGATACGCACGCTAATTGCATTCATGAACGCCTCTCAGGTCAAAGTGACATGTGCCTGTATTAATCTCTGCTTAGTACGTTTGACTATAGCCAATAACTACGTTCGTAATTAATCATAATAATTATTGTTTATTTGCATACCACATGAAATATAAACAATTTAATATTTCACCACATTTGCGACTATCCCAGGTGATAACTTGAGAGTAGTTCATGAATTCGGGTGTTAACATGAGGATACATTTTCTATGAGACAATCATTACCACCAGAACTTATTTATAAAATTGCTGCTGAATTTAAGGAATATTTATCTTATTTTATTGTTCGTTCATCATTTTTTAAATATATTACCTGCCATCAGAATATGGTTTTTATATCTGTTAAGCCAAAGGATCTGAGAGAAAAACCTAACCAACAGATAAAAAGCAAAGACTTTTATTAGGTTACTCCTAATACACTTGATATTTATATCTTTTAGAGTCAACCTAACTAAAAGCCTAGTCGTAAAGAGATTTGCATGTATAAGGAAAAGACAATACTAAAAATACACAGTGTACCTTAATTTCTACAATATCTCACTAATGATGACAAATTGACGATTGTTATCTCCAGTACGAAACGAAGCAATAATAACCAGGCACCATGTAACACATTAATATATAAGTATATATACATGTGATTGTTGCAAGATTGCGCAGGAATTACATTCCATTTTTGAAGTTTAACTTGACCGCCTACGCTAAGAAAGAAATCAACCTACCCAAATCTGACAAATTTTTACAGTCAGTTTTGAACTCAATGGCTCAGATTTTATCGATTAATATCGATTGCGAAGTTTCGGCGGATTTGGTTAGGATGATCTGTAGCTGTGTGTACATACGTTTAGAAATTACAAGCTATGTGTTATACTGACAAAGCCAGCATCAAATATAAGTATGTACACGTGTTACCTTGTAACTTTTCTTTAGGATTTTAAAGAACTTGTATATTTTACAAGTAAGAAGTACAAACGACTAAAAATACAAACTTGCGCGTTTGTTATAATTCATGAGATCTGAAGATACTATAAAGTTAACTCACTTTCACACTCACTCACAGTTACGTCTGATCAATTCAAGTAATTAACGCAAAGTGAGATGACAAATATGCAGCGTGAATAGTGAATAGTAATCGCGAGATTGCTCCAAAACAAAAAGATTACTCTAGTGTTCTACATTTAAAAATTACTTCTCTTAATCTATTTATACCACATGAACTTGATACTGGCTAAAAAGCGTACAGCCCGCCTAATGACAACACCAGAAGTGATACATGCGTGTTGCTGAACCTTTAAAAATCTCTTTACTCCCTTCTTGAAGAACCCCATACTGTCCTATTAAACCTCACGAACTTATTCCACATTTGAAGCGTTCGTGGGCGGGAATAATATTATTTGATTATACTTATAAATACTTATAATATTAAAAATGTAAATACAACCATGGCCAATAAATCTCAAAATTTCCAACAACAAAAACCACAATTTTTACATGACAGACATTACAATATTGCTTAATGAGTAAAATGACAAATTATATTCACTAATAACAACCATTTAAAATAATAATACATTTTAATTTCAGTATCAATATTTCTGTTGACAATTATGATGTAGGTAATTGACAGCCGATATTAGTCATGATGCCAACAGATAGCAATTTGTTACCATATCTTAAGTTGGACTAAATTTAACCAAAAAAGGTTCAGTTGTTTGAGCCTATTTGTTTTCTCTTTATAATATTAGTATTAAATACCAAATTTAACTAACAAAACAGTTCGACAACTTTTGTTTAAGTTGTCGAACTGTTGTTAAGTTTCTTGACTGTTTTGTATCTTTATGTATTAAGGATAAATTGTACACTTTTTTTCAAGAGAACAACACAACTACTCTTTATGCAGCTAAATACCCGTATAATGCGGAAAATATCGCTACCCATGGGTATTTTAAAACGAAGCCGTCAAATATAGTTTAGGTAGGAACACAATTCCTTAAAAAAATAAAATCCATTTCAGAAATTAGTTTCAGGCCATATTGTCACTTCCAAATGAGCTCAGAAAGATATAATTTTTTTATATAACATTAAAATAGAAAACTCGAGTATTAAAGAACAAATGCTTAATCCATACAATAAAATCCTCTCATAGAATAAGAAGTTATCTTAAAATGATAGCGCTCAA